>JAHWFO010039579.1:0-24478 GCA_023313115.1 Rhysida immarginata | reverse complement strand
GTGTCGTTCCACACTTGGCGGTTGTGGCAATTGAAGAGGTCATCCTTGGTGAACTATGCTTCATCAGAAAACAAAACCAGTTCACCAAACGCGGGATTGACGGCAACATTTCGAAGATACCAGTCGGAAAAGTGCACACGTAGTTGGTAGTCGATGGGTCGCAAAGCCTGCACAGTCTGTTCATGATATGGATGTTGCCCATTGATATGCATCACGTTCCAGACAGTTGTTTGACTGGTCATCACAGCATGTGCGACTGCACGGGTGCTTGTCGAGGGATCCTCTGCAAACCGTTGCAACATCTCCTCTTCCACACGTCCTGTGCCGTTGGTATAAAGAAAAGTAGTTTGTTTCTACTATCCGTACTACCTCTCTAAGTTTGGCAGGGGAATTAATTTTCACCCTGTATATACATTTTAAGACTTGGGCGTGAAAAAGACCCTCGGAATCACTTTTAGCAAGTATTGGAGCGCTGGAAGGATGAAAATTACTCACGGAACAAAGCCTGCGTTAAAGACAGTGGAGGAACACTTTGTATAAACATTTACTGGATGGTTAAGACGAAGGTTGGATGGGGTCTTTTAAGGCGAGGTTTTCATCACAAATAGGTTTAAAAGAATCAATGAAAGGTTTTCTTTCTCTTAATACCATTGTCAGTATATGAATGTAAATGGTTTATTACCAGGGGAAAGTGAATAAATAAGAATCATACTCGTTATAAGTACTATACTTTATACACTAGTTCACATCAGGTACCCGGTTTTTATTACGCATTTTCCACATTCTACTAGGAGCTTATGAGTGTGGAGCTATAAATATTGATAGAAATTTTTAGCGATATTTTAAATGATTTCTAATCAATTTAAAGAACTTGTGCTAAACATGCATACGTAGAAATTTAATGCATTTGTTAATTGCAGAAAGGAAAATGAGCCTTCATTTAAAAGTGATCTTTATTTGATATTTGCGCATTTCGGCTATTATATGACCATATTTTAGTGATCCTTTCAGTAAGCTTTTTAAACACACAATATTAAAATTTATTTATTTCAGTTAATTAAAAGCATTGCTATTTTTTTTTAGTTTTATTTGTTTTGCTATGAAAGTTGAGCCATGTTGTTTGAAATTGAATTCGAGAAAACGTGGACGAATGAGAAAAATAAACTAATTAACTACTTGAAACCAATAATTTGAGCATTAGCAAAGACTGCCCACCATACTCTCGCTAGCACCTAATTGCAGGTTCCGATAAACGCAACTCTGTTTCAAGGACTGAATCTGCTTCCAATGAGTGGAAGTAGCAATCGGATCTTTATTTTTACTGATTTTTTATTTTACTTTTCTTATTTTTTTTTATGAAAATTTATTGAAGAACAGGTATTCAAAATATTGATCCCTGAAATATTAATGAAAACTGTTGAAACCAAGAAACTGTGAACACCAAATAGTTTTTTTTGGGGGGGGGGGGGGATAAATTATATGAAAAACTAGCTTTTGATATTCACTTGTATAAGCAGTAATGAAAATTCCATGAAAAAATACAAAATGAGGATGAGCAAAATATAGCATCAGACTCAAAAACATTGCAAAAACAAACACCAATAATATTTATTTGTTAATGGGTTCTCCACTGTTTGAAAGAATATCCATTAATAATTTGTACATCGAATTAGTGTGATTTTCCAAAATGCAAAAAGATCCTCTAAAATTGTAATATTATTATTGTAGTCTTAGTCTAATATTTTTCTTATTTCTAAATAATTACGATACTTTCATATTGCAATAAACGTGTTTTAAATATTTCACTATTTTCTGCACAAAATGAATTTTATTTCATTCAAATCGTTTAACGCGTTTTTCCAATATCAGCTTTCACAGGGTTAGCAAGAAATAAGTTTCCCACTTGAATGTGCTGTAGAATGCTGTAGATAAAATTTGAACTACAGTTAACTCAAGTGATGCGCTTGACATTTATTAAATAAAATGTTTTAGTACAAATTTTCACCAATAGATGGCGCTCTAACACGAATGGTCTTAAAGCTCTAGATTAGGAGCTTTAAATCTAGAGCTCCTAATCTAGAGATCCTAATCTAGAGCTTTAAATGGTCTAACCAGAAGGGTCTAACCAGAATGGTTTGCAACATGCGACACTAGCCACAGAAATGACTCCGCTCTCTGATTGGTGGAAATATTACGTCGCTGTCCATCCTTTAGTGGAGATGTAGAGACTTACAGAATACCGTATTAAATATATAAATCATTTAATAAATAAAATTAAATACCGTATTACGGTGTAAGAATAAAAGGTGTGGAAACTCTAGTTAATCCCTACTGTCCCTCGGGTTGCGGACAGGCGGCGCCACGCATATCGTAGGCCGTTTGCAGCCGTAACAAAGCGTGGAATCCAAGGAGTAAACCGTACAAATTACACGTGAACTGATAATTTTTTTTCATGCACACGGATCATAAAGAAACAGTAGTTGCTAAATTACTCCATTATTTTTTTTGTTACGGTTAAGAGAGTATTGGAAAGAAAAAAATGCTGAATTGAAAAAAAAATTCAAGGGACAAAAAAAGTTGTCAAAACTTTATCCTTCCTGATAATCAGTTTTTTTTTTTTTTTACTTTTTTATTTATATTTTTTTTAAACAATAATATATTGAAGCTATTATTAATACGTTTGTGTTTCATTTTTTTGTATGCAAAACCATTTTTAATGTTTTAAATAGTGTTTTTGTTGAAGTTGTTAAAGGTTATCAATATTTACAGTAGGCTACTATCCCGCCGAGGGCATGGATGTTTGTGTTTGTCTCCTTCATTATCATCCTTTCATCATGCGGAAGGCAACGGGAAACCACCGCATTATCACTCTTCCCTTGAAAAGTGTGAATGGATAGCAAATGTCCACACAGTCACCAAAAGTCGATTTCGACTTGATGGAACTCAACAACAACAACTATCTATTAATTCCATTTTATTAATATTTCTTGTGGATAGTATTTGTTTAGCATAAAACTAATTTTTTTCAATCATTAAAATATTATTTATAATTTTATTTAAATTTTTAATAATTGAAAACTTAATTATTTTTATGCTAAACAAATACTACCCACAAGAAATATTAAATAAAATGGAATTAATAGATAGTAACCTACTAGTTTAACCAAATTTTAAAAGATGAAAAAACAAAAGAAATTTTGAGTAAAAACAAAAGACTAAGAGAATTATGTAATTAACGTTTAAAAATCAGAAATAATAAATACAAATTAAGAAAAATTACATAATCTAGATTTAAGAAAAAGAAATTATAATATCATATCTTAAGAAAGACAATAATAAGCAAAAGCAAAAATCATTGATAATGAAAACTATTGTTAAAAAATTAAAAACATCATAATAATTTCACTTTAAAAATAACTAATGAAGATGTCCAAATGGGATGAAAGTTGACTTTAGTGAATAAAAAGCAACAGTATTGTAAATATGGACCTTATTAAATAATTGATATTGAATAACATGAGAAAAAATGAATTTGTTAAAGGTTGATAACCAAACCCTGGATAATTTTTTTAACGAATAGAATATTTTCTTAGAAATTTATATCGAATACCAGCATATAATAAATAAATAGACAAAAAAAGTTGAAAGAAGATTTTTTATTTTAAGATTATGCAGCTGAGTTACATATCAATATCATTTCTTGGTGCTCAGTTGTCAAGGTTTCTCTTTTTTGTCAACAATCTAGTGAGGAAATATTGATAGAAAGCTCTCAACATCGAGAGAAGTCAATGGAGCATATTTTAAGTTTGAAACCATATGTGAATATATCACCATTTTGTTTACGTTTCCACAGTTTTCTGAAATTTTTGCTATGTTGAATAATGATTAAATCCTAAATTTTTATTCAGGAGGCAATTCAAAAGTGCCCTTGTCACAGGATGATTTCATTTGCGCAAGCGACAGCTCATTTGATTCAAGCCTTTTAATCGCAGAAGGCCAAACGTGAAAGCAGTTTGAATGTACGATAAGTCATTTTGCATCTGTTAAGAAGTGAAAAAAGTATTTTGGCTAGGCAAACAGATGCAGATTCATCCTCATCTAAGCTGTCAATGATTTTACGTACAACAGTAAAATTTTCACAGTAAAAGAAAACAGCTTTCAGCCATGTCTTCAAAATAAGTAAAGAGTGATGTCCCTGTCCCCCAATGAGTGATAAAAAGTAAATTAAATATCTTAATATTTTTGCAAAATTTACATTATTTAAGAAAATAGTTAAATATTTTTTCTTTTAAATATTTTTTCCTATTTTAACGAGCTTAAGTAGTAATTTAAGAATTACAGTATTTTTAATTGAATAATGGAACTAAGTAATAAAGCTAAATAGAAAATGTTGCAAAGATTACACAATGATTTAATAAATTAAGAAATAAGCTCATTTATTTATAAACTAATAAATAATAAATAAAAGATTCCCGCATATAAAGTGACTTCAACATAAAATGAATGAAGCAAATTGCTTTGTAATTGCAATAAAGGTGTGTCAACTATAAACGATCAGCGAATTAAATGCCTAAAATTCTTCGGTGATTTAAAAATCTCGATCGTATTTGCATTTCCACCGAATTGTCGTCCACCCAATTGACGTTCACACAATTGACGTCCACCGAATTGTCGTCCACCGAATTGTCATCCACCCAATTGTTGGGCTCCCATCAGAGACCAGGATCAGAATTCAATATCAGAATTCAGTATCAGAGACCAATATCAGAGACCAGTAATACAGACCAATATAAGACACCAGTAAAAGAGACTACTATCAGAGACCACTATCAAAGAGCATTATCATAGACCACTATGAGAGATCAGTAATTCATACCAATATCAGAGACCTGTATTGAAAGCCATTATCAGAGATCAGTAAGTCCAGTACCAGAGACCAGTATCAGAGGCCACTACCACAGATCTGTATCAAAGACCAGCAATACAGACCATTATCTGAGACCAGTATCAGAATTCATTATCAGAGAATTTCTATATCCGATTAAGGCATTTTCATAAGATTTTTTAAAATGAAAGTTTTATATTTGGTCAAACAATTATAATAAAATCATATCTAGCTGGCATGTTTGATGGACAAAGAATAAAACATGTTCTTAAAAACCAGTAATACAGACCAATATGAGAGACCACTATCACAGACTAGTATGAAAGACCATTATCATAGACGACTATCAGAGACCAGTATTAAAGGGCCGTATCTGAGTCCAATTTGAGAGTCCACTATCAGAGATAAGTATCCGAGTCCAGTAAACAGGAAAACGGTAAAAGAACGAAAAAGGTCGTCGCTTGGTCGGAAGAGTCCAAGATTCAGTCACTTGATATCGATGGTAGGATCCGCAGGACCCAACTGAGCAATCGAGCACCTTATTCAGAATATAGGTGACAGCTCAGTTAATAATCGACGTGGGCTACCTTAGCAAATCGCGAGACCGTAAAAGCAAACCAAACAAACACTATGAACTGAGTAAAGAACGATCCATCACGCGTGTTTGCAGGAACGTCGACAGTTCCACTCAGTCATCAAATATACAAACGAATGAGGGAAGGTAGAAATAGTGGACGGGAGCCTTGGAGCAGGTTAATTGCTCAAGAACACACTTGTTGTAAGTTGACGTGGGATAGCCTTAATGGCGGACATGTACTGCGGACCAGTTGCGCTAAGCGATTTTGGCTGCAATGCTTACTGCGAGAGGACGCACCAGGGACGAGGCTACTGCATCAGTAGCGGCGACTTCGACGACACGCCTGACACGTGTATCTGTACAGGCAAGGAGAAGCGAGGTACACAATGCTTATCTATTGGGATCCTTAAGTTTATCATTTGGCCCATCTGATTCAACGCTCATAAAATCCTCTTGTCTTTTCAGACGCGATCTGCAATATTTGCGACTGTGTCTCCATAGCTAACTGCGGCCACGCTCCTCAGTTTCAGAACGACGAGTGCGGCGAAGGAAAGACCTGTTGCATTTGGTTGAAATAAAAATTGCAAATTAAAAGGTCTGTAAAATGGAAATAAAAATTTATAACACTGAAATTAATATTATTATTTATAATTAACCCTGGACAGTAAACAACTAAATGCAGCTGAAACTACATCATACATCTACTTTTCCACATAGGCGCCTTGACGATTTAGGCATTTATCTCAACGCTGCGCCAGTTTCAAAATACCCTTTGCTCATGGAACTCCGTCGGCTAGGAATACAGCCAATGGCGCAGGGATATTATGAAATTTCCTGCCAAAAGAATCCGGACGCCCCGCTCCACGTTCCCCCTATGGAAATGCTGTCGTCAGTAACGCGTTGAGCCACTCTTTGCTGCAATTACTGCTGCTACACGACGCGTAAGGCTGTCCACAAGTTGTTTATACTCCGCTGGTATGATACGGTGCCATTCGGTCATCAAACGGTCCAGCAACTGATGACGATTCGTGAACGGGGGCAAGGGCATCCGTACAAAGCGCTCCAGCACATCCCACAATATATCGATTGGGTTCAAATTTGGACTTTGCGCAGGCAAGGGCAGTAACCGGATGTCCGCGCGGGCGAACCACGCCTGTATTGAACGAGCAGCGTGACATGGGACATTGCCCTGCTGGAAGAAGCAGTCCGATGAAGTGCCAAAGGACTCCACCATCGCTCCACGAAGGTGCGTTTCCAACATCTCTTGGTACGTTGGGGGATTCAGCCGCATTTGGGTACGAGGCACTCTGGAACGTTTTTCTCGTTGGGCCGACTGAAGACCCATACACGACCGTCAGATTATTGGAGGATGAGGCGGATTTGATCGTACACCATCGTAAACGACGAACAGCATTCACCCTTGAGAGGAATGGCTTCCTCTTTCTGGCTCTTCCCCATAAGCCAATCTCATGCAGGGCACGTTGCACTGTACGCACTGATGGGCCACAATCTGCGGCTGGTGAATAGGCGTCTGGATCCCCTACAAAGGCAGCAGTGATATTTTTACGATGCCTCACCACACCCGAATCAGAGCACGTTTGCAGGAGTTGAGGTCGTCCGGAACATTTTGCTGTCGTTGTTGCACCTGTCTGTTTATTCGTTTCGCCTTTTTGAAACAAGCCATCCTGTCATCGAATAAAGCACGACTATCCCACAAACTGGGATGGGATGTCTGTGTTGTTGTTGTTGTCATTAGACCTATAGCGCCTACTTTGGTGTGGATGTTGCGCTCCTCCAGTATTGTAATCATCAACATGTGGGTTGATGTAGTGCAAAGTCAAAGTGTCACTGCATGTTGTGTGAATCTGTGAGGAAATAAGTTTTTTTGAATCAAACAGGCCAGGAAATCTAGGAGTGTGGCTCTTGCCTATAATTGCACACAGTAGTGGATCGTTGATTTGCTACCATCATTGTCGGGCTGGTATTTGTAGCAGTAACTTCCTTATGGGGTTATTTTATGCTCTTTCATCTGGCATCATTTACTTTTGTAACCTTGTTCGAGCCCTCGATTCCTGGACCTTCCCCGTCACAATATAACAAAATAAAAATTTAGCTCGCAATAACTGCAGTTGAAACTGATTGCTTGATGTCTACGCGTTTTAGCAATAGATGTCGCCACTCTCTAAGGTTGGAAAGCGAAAACGAAACCAGAATCGCTTCAGATTCGATACCATCGCAGGCTATTGAGCACTCACTGAACGAATCAATGACTGCAACTGAGCAAATCACGTGATATATGGGAATTTTACCAATCGCGAATTCATCACGTAATGGTCAGTTGCAGTCAACGCTTTTTAGACATCGACATAAAAACCATTGCGTAGTTAGCTATTCAATTCAAAAACGAGTGAGCGCACAACAGCTGGCACTAGTCTCGCATCTGGTTGCACATTAGAGATGTTTTGGTTTCAGCTTCGTGGCTTTTGGTTTAGAGGGCATGCCCAACATCTAAAGAGAAAGCCTGTATCGGAAACGTCATACATTGTTGCATCATCTAGATTCCTCTGCATTGTTATTCTACCAATAATAAGCCCTGAATTTGCATTACTATGATGATGTAACAATGTATTACGGTTTCCGTGCAGAGGCTTTCTCTTTAGGAGGTGTTGGCATACCGCCCAATGGGTCTTGGAATAGCCAAACTGGTCTCATTTTCTAAGTGAAAAAAATTTCCGTGAACGTGCTTAATTTCGCAAACTGTTATTCATACCTGGTTACGCTTATCGCACGAGGAAACTTTTTAACTTTCAACATCGTCATCATCATCCATCATCCATTCTGCACTTTGACAGTTATCACATGCACAAATAGCGATAACACACTTAAATGCATACACGAGCGTGAGTGAATTAAACAAATTATAAAATCTTAAGATGCAGGATGGTATCATTATGGTGCAGAGTCTTCTTGCAGCGGTGCTTATGATGGCATCGACCGACTTGTACTACGGAAAGCCTCCGCTTGGCGACTTTGCCTGCAATAATCACTGTCAGGCGATAGGCCAACCACGTGGCAAGTGCATCAACTATTACACTTGCTTCTGTTACGAAGACAGGAGGAAAAGAGACGACTTCACAGGTAAATCTTAATTATACAGGTTACAATGTGCTGCAAAGGTAGGTAAGTTTAGGTTAGGTTATGTTTGATTTGTGTCAGCGTCACAAAGAGACGGGTCAACACGCGAACTCCAAATTTTGCACATGCGCAGAAGAAAACTCTTTTCAAATATCCAATGAATTTTCTATTACAATGCCGGGAACCTGTGGAGGCTGAGTACTCTTCAGCATCTCCTCGTACCTGCCATAAGAGTGCTCATTTCAGGTTGGGTAGGCCTCGGAAGTTTGGTAGGTGCATTGCCAGCACAACCTGAGATATTCCTTCGTGCATTAGAAGCAGAAGGGTATTTTGTATCTGCATATAAGATCTGAATAAGGAGTAATTGCAAGCTCTTGTTGAATAAAACCTGGATAGCTCAATAGGGAACCATGTGATGTACGCAAAATTTGGCATTAATTCGAGATGTAGTTGGAGCCCAAAACTGTGGACGAAATGCAACAATGACGACAGGAAACCACTGATCCACATAAGTGTTTTATAATTGCTCAGCCCGTTCTGATCAATTCCTCTGTATACGTCTGAATTCATACGAAATGCGCATACGTCTGAATAAAAAACTTATGTGGATCAGTGGTTTCCTGTCGTCATTGTTGGCATTAGTTGTTTGACTTCACTGATGGTGATAATCCATTCGCTTATCAGTGATTGAGGTTAATGTGCTCCTCCTCCTATTAAAAGGACACATGACATGTTCTTTAATGTTGATTGGTTGATATCAGGGAACCCAGACCCTGAGTTAAGGGGTCTTCATTGCGTTACCTGTGTTGGAAAAACCATATAATGTAATGCCATTAGCATCAGGGTTCGTGGATTCCGTGGTTCTATTTGCTTTGAAAGTTTATCTTAATGATACAGAACCAAATTTTGGGGAATGTCAATGAATGAGATACTATAAGGATGCCCCGGTCCTTGCAGATATAATCCATGTTGAAAACCAAGTACCTCTTGTCCACAACGATTTATTTAGGCGAATATGAATTCCAGGCCTGGATTATTATTCAACAAGTTTAGGGTCCTTCTTCCCGATCTCCAAGGTCTCGTGTGCATCCAGCAAGTTCCTGTTCGTCACCGATCTAAGTAGTCGACAATCCTCCTTCAAAATGTCATTGCCTGTCTCAAGCATATATTTGGAGACCGCGGATCTCTCAGGCAGCCCGAACCTGGCATGGGCTATGTTCCTTGAACCTGGTTTGTAATTTAAGGCACGTGGCTCCTCTGTAGAGTTGGGGCTCTGGTTGCACTTAATCTCATACAGGGTCGAGTTACATTATTATGACCACCCCCTATGTTTGTCTTCGGGGTTGCCAAGCCGAGGAACTATGTAACGTGTTGGGAATTGGTTAGGTGACTATATAAGGTAGGTTTCCACCGTGTTAAAAACGTGATTTTTCAGATCTGGAAAAGGGGATGATAATCGGCTTTCAGGCTAAGGGTGGCAGTATTTCGGAAACCGCGCAGTTTGTGAACTGTTCTCCTGTTGCTGTAGTTAAAGTGTACCATGACTGGAAAAATGGTACCGTTCAGAATAAACAGTATGGGAAGTGTGGAGCACCACGTGCCACTAATAGGAGAGGTGAACGTCGGCTGCGAAGGTGTGTGAAAGCTAACCGTAGAGCTACAGTGGACCAACTTGCCGCTCAAACAAACGAGGGTGCTATCAGACATGTCTCTAAAACCACAGTATAGAGGACCCTGCTACGTATGGGCCTCCGCACCCAAGCTGAAGAAGATTCATCGCCAAAGACGGCTTCATTTTGCCCAACAGTACAGAAACTGGATCACTTCACTGGGAAAAGTTTGCCTTCTGCGACGAGTCACGCGTTCTGCACCCACAAGCCATCTGTTGAGAGTGAGGTCAGTGAGTGAGGTTATCCTAGGAAACTTTTAATTCCCTTTCTACTACCTGCAGGCGGTAAATCGCTGTGTGCGATAAATCACTTTTGGCAGTAAATCACTGTGGGCGGTAAATCGATGTGAGCGGTAAATCACTGTGGGCGTAAATCACTGTGGGCATAAAAACTTAACTACCTTTAAATTTAACAAACTTTTACCACTCTCATTGGTCACTGTTTAACTACGACGTCCCTCTCCGGCGGTAAATAATTTATATATACCCCAACCTATTTGGTTACAGGGGGCAGTTGGTTTCCCCTCGGCCGGTTACAGGAGGCTAATGATCCGTATTTTAGTGGTCACAGAAATCGCTGCCAGAAAGTTACGGGAACTCATTTTATGGTTAAACCTATGTTAACCCAACCTCAGTTAACCTAACCCAACACCAGAAGGCTCAAAAAAATGCTGGCTTACCTTTAAGATATGGTTCCTTTCGACAATGGCTAACTATCCAGAAAGCAGAAAAAAGAAAATCTGAAATCCACAAATAGTATGAAACGACCGCGACATGCCAATTGTGTGGTTGCTATGGCAACAGCTAGCGCATGACGGGAAGAGACAGCCATCTGTGGGCGGTAAATCACTGTGGGCGGCAAATCACTATACGCATCACAGGAAGAGACAGCCAAAACACGCCCTATAAAGCCGGAATCCACAAACAAGACACATTGCCAAAAAAACCCCCGCAAAATCAGTCGTCGTGCGATTTGTGCGGATAGTAAAAATTAACCTATTTTTGTAAAGGATAATGATTAAAATTTTGTTACCTTAACAATCGGACAAGTTTTGAGGACTGCAAAGCAATATAAAATTATGCATTAAAGACCTATTTTTATATATCTAATACATTTAATTGAGTACTTAAGAAAAAGCAAACCATTATATTGCTTGCATATAGTTTAGGCCTAGAAATACTTGCAAGTCGCTTGCATTCAGAGTAAGTAAGAATGAAAATATTACTCCCTCTGTCCGAAAATAAGGTATGCATTTCAAAAGGATTTTTGTATTGTTAACGTATAGCATATTTTCGGACATAGGAAGTAATACAGTTCCTCAATTTTATATAAAATTAAGCACGATACTTACTCTGTTTTGTAGGCTTAATGCTGATCTTCGAGTTTGATCACCTAAAATCGGTCGAAGGTTTTCTATCAAATTTTTTGCCAAATCCCTTGATAGTCGAAATAATTTAAGGTCGAAAACATCAATCCGCGTTCGTAATCTCGTTGCCTCCTCAAACAACGCCTTTCTACTGTTTTCAATGCTCAGATTAAATGCAGAGTGGCGAATACGTCGGCCATATTTTTTCTTTTTTTTTTATTTTGTGCGTAGCTATCTCACAAGCTCTACTCACGTGATTTGACAACTCACATGAGGAGAACGAAAAGCACGGGAGTTGATTTTCGAGAATATCAATTTTGTCTGATCATTCGTGGTTGTACCACGTGACACTCCCAGCTCATGTGAGTTGTTAACACGAAAATTACGAGAATAGGGCCCCTGGCCGGGGTTAAAGAAGGATGTGATTTGGAAGATACGCCACTGCGAAATCTGCCAGAGAACAAAAAATAATATGGTACATGCACCATGGCAGGAAGCCGTCTCGGCAGATTTCCCGTTACAAAAGATGGCGATCAACATGGTGGGTCCGGTTCAGCGATCCGCCAAAGGGAACCGATTCATCCTCGTCATGACGGACATCTTCACCGGTTCGCAGAGACCGAGGCACTTCCGGATCAGACGGCTGACACAATAGCTAGATCGTTCGCGAAGCTCAACGTTTGCCGTTACGGAGTACCTCAGCGACCGGAGAGCCAACTTTACCTCCGCAGTGTTCGGGCGTGACCACCGAGAGAGAAGGCCTCCGCAAAGAATCGGAATACATTGTTGCAATACAGTGTTGATAGTGCATTGTTATTCGTATTTCTACCAATAATAAGCTCTGAATTTGCACTATCTATGATGATGTAACAATGTATTCAGTTTCATTGCGGAGGCCTTCTCTCTCGGTGGTCACGGTTCGGATCGCTGTGGGACGACCTAAAATCACCCATTGGTTAACGACAGCGTACTGGCCAACGTCGAATGGAATCGCGGAGCGATGTAACAAATCGCTCTGCGTGACCATAAAGGCGTTGTGCAACGAACACCCGGAGCAGTGAGACGACATGCTGGCTTACGCTTTGTATGCGTTAAGTATTAGTCAGCACGAGTCCCTAGGGGAGAGTCCGTCCTTCCTTCTGTACGGATTTGACCCGTGCACACACGAAGATCAAGCCATAGTAAGGAATGGAATCGGGTAGAGGATATGCAGAGTTATAGGTCGCAGTTAGTTAATAGGCTGTTGCAGGTCAGTGCCAAAGACCAAACGAAGCGCAAACGTCACCTAGGTAAACTAAACAGAGAACGAGCCATACGTGTTTTACCGATTGGAGAGGAGGTTTGGTTGCTTCGAAAGGGAGGCCGTAAGAGCAAATTTAATTTAAAGTTTAACGGTCCCTTTCGTGTGGTTAATCGTGTCTTCGAAGTAGATTACGTGATCGAGGGTACAAGAAATCATGACAGAGTGACCGTACATATCGGTCGGCTAAAAAACCTTTTATCCTGTCCCTAACGCTAAATGGAAAACACGAACCAAAGGCATATCCAAACGCGAGACAGGCATGATAGCTGTGGGCAAGAGTGAAGAAGAGGAGGAGGGAGGCGAGGAGTACGGGATAGTGAGGCCAAGGAGCATATCAGGAGGTCTATCTCGTGCCTTTTTCCAGTGATTGCGAGATTTTGCGCGAACGGGCGAGATCACTGCTCGCCACCTGGTGGCCGGCTGGATCAGGCAATGCTCTTGCCCGGAAGAAAATTCTTTGTAAACATTAAGCTTTAATGCAAATGAGATGAAAGATCGGGCTGGGAGTGCAGCAAACATGTAAAAAATAATTTGAAACCTGTATTTATTGCAAACTTTTTAAATATTGTTATTAAAATTAAAAAGAATATACGAGGGTTGGGGCATAAGTCATGGCAACTATTTTTTTTTCTTGTAGATATGTGAACGGATCACAAACGTATATGTAGAATTCCTGTTATTCAGGTTTCCCTTAGAATTGAGAGTTCCTAGCACTTAACAATTTCTTGAAAATCTTTAAAAATGATCAATAACTAGAGATAATGGAGAATTAGCAGACTATTGAGAAAGAGTGGAAAGACGATAGAGGAAGCAGTCCTTTAGCTCCGTGCTGCTCAAGAGAAGAATCGGCGACCGCTAGACTTACACAAAGTGATGAATGGCCAAGTTTTGCTTCAAGACATCGAGAGCAAAGTGGAACAACATCTAAGGTAAGATTACGTGACTAAGAAATTATTTAGGCTAGCTGTGGCATACATGGAGATGTCCATCCATTGTGAGCATATGGAAAAAATTTTTTCGAATTTTCATTATGAATTTTTACTTTGTATTCATTCTAAGCGTTTTCATGGATCGAGTCCGAGCCACGCAGTGGTTATCACCAAGCTCTTTTGGAAAGGAAAGAGAAAGAACGAGTATTGGTGAGAGAAACTTTGCAGTTAAAACAGAAAAGGCTATACGGGAATTGGAAACATCTGAACAACGGGAGTTTCGAATAGAGCAAGAGGGTAGCCTATACGATCTTCTACGTCAAGGGCAAGAAAAAATTTGGTTCAAAGTATCCAGTGATGTTCTCCGGCGCTGAAGATGGACATCATTGTAATTTGAGGCAAGTCAAGAAGAGTTTAAATAAAGTTCCGGTATATCAGCTATAATTCCTTTTTTCGGAATTTTCGTAGAATGGGTAGTCCCTTCGCTATGTGTTGTATTGATTGATTTCTTATTTAACCAATTTGGAGTTATAATTAAACTTTTTGTGATTGTTCTGTTTACCTACAAGTGTAATTATCCCGGGCAACGCCGGGTCCTCTGCTAGTATTATATAAATATGTTGTTTAATTTTCAAGATATGAAAATTTGTAACAAAGTTCCCAACACAACCTGTTTCGCTGCCAAACGACAACAAACCACAACAGTCGCATTCGTAAAACAAATAGAAAAAAGAAATCATCTTCAAAACAAAATATTATTATAATAAAAATTTAATCACAATCAAAGTTGTCAAATGAAAGTTTTGTTCATTTTTCTTAAATGCAAAGAGCTGAAAAACACTGCCAATACTGAGTCTATACTTATTTTTTCTCAATTTGACATGCATGGTCGAAATTACAGGGCAACTGAAAAATTCAAGAATGTCAAAATTTTAGTACCGGTACCTTTCCTTCTACTCTAAATCCTTTACTTTAAGCTCTCATAAGCAAAAGCTGAGGCAATTCATTCTGTCAGAAATACTTCCTAATAATTAATTAACTTTTAATAGTCTTTTTTCCAGAGATGGCGATCTAACGATGTCCAAATTAAGTATGCCATTAACAATATTATTATAAAATTTAAAAAAAAGAAAATTTTTTCTTCGGTCACTTAGCCGTGACCATATGTTAAGTTCATCAGCATTTCACGACATCAAAACGACTCTGCTCGGTCATCGGGGACGGCCGAACATTTCACTTCATCTTCCCAGCAGAGTTTTAATGGATCGCTGGATCGCAAATGAGCCTCGTTTATGAGGCGCCTAAATTATTGTTGCTGTCTCTAAGGACTGCACGAAAGATTATCGCATGTGAATAAGATCTTCAGAAGTACAGTGACTTCCAAAACTGTCCCAATGTTAGAGAGCGAGATGTTCATCCGTCCATTATTGTTCATACATACAATAGAGTCACCATTGCTTTCATTTAAAAACTCAATATCTAAGCATGAAATAAGTGCAATACAAAATTTTTTCAAAGATTATTTTTTATGTAATTAAAGAAAAACCGACAATTTGTCATTGGAACAGTTTTGCTCTCATGTTATGAATTGAACTCATTTGTATGAACAATATTTATTTAATATTTTATGTAGCCTCCTTTGGCTTTCAACAATGCGGCAATATGTCTAGGCATGCCGTCAATTAAATTAATACATGTTTGGGCAGAAATATTTTCCATTCCGTCTTTGTTCTTTCCCACAATTCTTGCATTTCTTCTGGTTCAGTCGGATATTTGGCCATTTGTTTTTTTAAGGTGTTCCCACAAATGTTCTATTGGATTGAGATCTGGCCACTCCAGAACCTGAATTTGTTATCTTGGAACCACTGTGTGGCAAGCCATGCTCGATGTTTGGGGTCGTTGTCTTGCTGGAATATAATCTCTTGTTTGTCTTGTCCATGAAAATACAGAGTAGGGATAAAATAGTTATCCAGAATGTCGCATTACATGATAGCGGTCATCCTGTCATCAATTCGACACATCAAATCAGTTCCTGTAAATGTCATGCAACCTCAAGTCATCAGATTGTCATCACCAAATTTAACAGTTCCGTTCACTTCCCGTTCTGTTAACCCTGATCCTGGACGTTTCCACACCCATCTGATCCTAATTGGTTTATTTTTGTTTTGTCGGACCATATAACTCTTTTCCAGTCATCCTGGATCCAGAGTTGATGCCGTTTCGTGAACTGGAGACAACTTTTTTTGTGTTTCTTTGTTAGTTTAGGGTGTTTCTTTTTCACTGCAAATTTTAATCCTGCTGCTTTGAAATGTCGACGATCAGTAGAGCAACTGACACTTGTTCCAGATTCAGCAATAAATCGCTGGGTCACTTTGACAGAATCTGTAGCATCCATACTGGTTATCATCCGAACCAGTTTTCTTTTATCGTTTGCAGTTAATTTTTTGTGGACGACCTCCTTTCATCTTTTGTGCATTTTGTCGGCAAGATGCACGAACTCTTCTTACAGTTGTGCGTCCAATTCCTAATCGTGACTGAATATCTATTGTAGAAAGTCCTTCATCAATAAGGGCAACAATGTTATTGCGTGTGTCTTTGGAAATAGGCTTCATTGTTGACAGTTATGCAGAACTTAGCATATTAAACCGTTGAATTAAGAAATTGTAAGAATACGTGTTTCTGATGTTTTAATGGAACAATCCAGGCTGAATACATTCATTTGAAGAGGAGGTGCAAAACTGTCGCAATGACAAATTGTCGGTTTTTCTTTAATTATATAAAAAATAATCTTTGAAAAATTTTGTATTGCACTTATTTCATGCTCAGATATTGAGTTCTTAAATGAAAGCAATGGTAAGCCAATTGTATGTAGACAGTATCAATAATGGATGGATGAACATCTCGCTCTTTAACATTAGGACAGTTTTGGAAGTCACTGTATCTGCTGAGGACACACCATTTGCCTCAGCTCCAACAGCTAGGTCATTTTTCGCCCTTACACATAACTAATATCTGTACACAATATGAGAATTCAACATGAATATTTCTTTTATGCATTCCGGAGACAAACATTCACGCCCACGGCGGGATTCTAACCACGGCCTTCTAGAAACTACCAGGCCTGTACATGGAAAAGATTGTTACGTCGAACTGGTGGTGCCCTTATAGAAGTTAGTTCAACGTCACAATCTTAGTGCTTCAACAATACATTATTGACGTCATGGTCAGGACTTGTAGTTTCTAGGAGGCCGTGTTCTAACCCGCGACACAATGGACTCGAAAACGTACGCCCCAGTCCTCTCGGCCACTGGTCCGGCTATAGAGGGAATTTAGCGAGCATCACAACATTTCAGAGGAAAGCAATTTTATTTGTGCGTGAGTGTGATTTTTAGTGACTTGTTGAATTTTATTGGACTTGACCACGAACGGACTTTTGGACTAACGGCCTTTCGTGCGTGTCCTTAGGTTACCCCCCCCCATCATAGTCATTTTTCTTCTCTTTTGTGAAACCATGTTTTCGTCGTCGCAGATGGATAGAGCCAGTCAGCCTTGTTGAGGAAGGAAAACTTTCCTTCAACCAGGACCAAAACATCGAGAAGAACGAATCCCTGCCACTGTCTCCACCAGCGCACTTATCTGAACCACCGAGTTCGGCTCTTCGATCGTCTCCGCTGTTACCGAAGGACTCAACTGACCAGCAGCTAGCGTGAAGAAGACCGCTGAGTCGCCGAACATCGTGTTGGCAGACCCATGACAAGGAGCCCGAGAAGGAAGCATTCTCGTCATCACCACAGCAAGGACGACAAGATGTCTTTCTCCGAACGTGAGAGCAGCAAAGAGCAGAGCAAGTCATCCCATCACTCCTGCATACCGGCGCGTAAGATCACTGCGCCCACTATGCCTCCACCATCGAGACTGGGTCAGCCTTCACCATCTCCAAGTCATCATTAGAACGTTCCATCTTTTGGCTCTCTGTTTATGTAGTCGTATTATCCACTTTTATCGCCGGACATTTTACTCTTCCAAGAAGTGAAACTAGCGCCATTGCAGCCTTGTCACTATCTCAAGGGCCTCCGTAGTCGCTATCCCATTGGTCAGTTCTTCATAAATTCCTCTTCACAACATGGCCACCATCCATGGCCACCATCACAAGATTCACAATCAGGCAATCTGGTGTATCTGTGACTACGACTGCACGATGATATCGCTGTACATTTTAACGTCAGGTGTACACGCCATGTAAACGTGCAGAGAGACTGATATTTTATTTATTATTATTATTATTATTATTATTATTATTATTATTATTATTATTAACATGCGCTCCAAGGGGGGCAAAGTCACGATAAAATTCGATAAAAGTTCATAACTTCCTCCGTGTGTCAAAAATCCACATCCATAAAATATTCTCTATGTGTCTATGATGATCTCGACAATCTGGAGTCCGACAATCGATAACATCTCGACGATGATCTTCTGGCAAATTATTCCAAAGTTGGAACGTATTATAAGGGAAATAACGTTCCTTCCAACCAGAATGATTTTAGGAGGAATAAGAAGCAGTCGTGTAGATCTCCTTGCTAAATCAGTTTTGTTAAGCGAGGCATATATAAAGTGGGCTGGATGAGATTTATTAATAAAAGCCTTAACAAGTTCTTTAAGCTGTATGAAATTAAGTAACGAAGTAAAATTCAAAATTTTCCTTTCATTGCAAACAGCAGTGATAGATTGTCGGTGAGGTAAGTTCAAAGCCAAACGAATAATTTTAATAAAGGCTACTTCCAATTTCACCATAGTATATTTATTCAAAGGTTTCCATACTAATATGGCATAGGTAAGTCTTGGGATAACTTTAGTTTTTAAGATGATAAGCAATTCCCTTTTTGATAAAGTTCTGCGAAGTTTATAAACTAAGAAGGTGAGACGATTCGCAGTTCTGAGGATCTCCTGGAACTGTTGATTAAATATTAAATGGTTGTCGAAAATCACTCCTAATATTTTAAGAGTTGCGATGTTATTATTGTTAGCCTTTGCGATCTTAAGAATCGACATCTTATCCGGATTCATTTTCATGGCTCTTGCTTCAAACCACTGTTGTATCTTATTAACATCTAACTCAACATCTTGTTCTATGATGGAGCATTCCTCTGGGGCATAGGCTATAGTCAGAATAACGTCATCAACAAAAGCTCTCATTTTAAATTTTAACTGCAGTCCAAAGATAGGAGAAAGCAACGTAGCAAAAAGATTATTGCTGATTGCTGATCCCTGTAGAATATCTCTTTTCGTAACGTAAGTAGTACGGTGTTCTCCGATAATAAAATTTTCCCTCTGGTGGAATAGATGTTTAAGAAGATCGAGTGTTTTTCCTGTAATCCCCGTAGCTTGTAATTCCATAAACAGTTGCGGATGTGGAACAGTATTAAAGGCCTTGGCAATATCGATGCAGACTATGACAAATGTCTGTCTGTCTTCCAAGGCCTCTATAGCCTCTAAATTGATCTCCAGAAGGAGTTCTTGGACTGAAGAATTAGGTCTACCGCCATATTGAGCTCTAGATATGTGCTCCCAAAGGTATTTAGTCATAGGATCAAATAAAATTTCTTCAGTTATTTTGAATAGCGAAGGTAGGATAGCAACGGGTCTAAATTTTTTACATCCCCACCTTTGTAAATGGGTCTAATCAAAGTTTGTCTAAAATATTTCGGAAATTTCACATTTTCCCTAATTTCACTGATTAGATGGGCCAGAAGATAAGTATCCGGAACGCCCCAATTTTTAATTACCATATAATTTAAAATGTCATCAATCTTATTATATTTTAGTTTGACTCTTTTCGAGATGCGGTCAATTTCCTGCACTAAGTTAACTGGTAATTCCTAGTCCATCTTTGTTTTGGTTGATTGCATTGGAATACTTTTAGAGCATCTCCTTTTCAAAAGGGTTATCAATCCATTCTAAATAATTTCTAATACTATCTTCGGCTAGAGCTGTGTTATTTTTTCGGGGACCTTTACTCACAAATTTTATAACTGGAAATGGCCTCCTGTCGTTAAAAATTTTCTTTTCGCCTTCCTTATTTCCTGTTTATAATTTTTATTGAGCTGCTTAAAATCTTGTAGATCTTTATGATTGTTAACCATAATTACGTTTTCATAAAGTCTTTTCCTTTTAATCCACAACTCTTGAATATGTTTATTCCTCCAAGGCGTCGCCTTATGCTGTAAGGTCCTTGGTTTAATAATTAATCCAGCTTTCAAAAGCAGGGCTTTAATTTGACTTTGTAAATCGCTAACGATATCATCTACATTATGAATTTGAAAAAAAACGAAGTCCAATCATGCTTAGTTATCAATCCTCTAAAGGCGATCCAGTCCACGCGTCGATAATCAACTTTATACAAAGAAGAAATCTGCTGATAAAGCACTGCATCCTGATTAAGAGGTATTTTCATAGATATTAAAATCGTCTTGTGATCACATTTGGGTAGCGCATCTAATTGCAAATTAGTTGGAAACCAAGTTTTAGGTATAAATACTTGGTCAATGATTGTTTGCGAACTAGGCGTTACACGTGTGGGATCATAAACACAGGGGATTAAATGCAGAAGCTTCATGGTATCATATATTAATTGGCGCGCTAAAGATGGCTGGGAAAAATTTATGACTTTTATGTGTTTTTGACTCATCTCTACCTGTGGTAATTGTTTGTGACTTTAACTGCCATCCAGACGACAACAACAACTTTTCGTTTAGATACTTGCGCTATCTGTGTCAGCTGAACGCACTGCTCGACTTATGGACAAACTCACCCCGAAGTAGTAAATATGGTTTCACCTACCATCAAGGAACTAAACTAGCAAGATTAGACCTATTTCTTGTTGACAATGCGTTTGCTGATACCCTCGGAACTATGAAGCGTATCCCTTGCTCTTTCTCGGATCACAGTGTCATCATGGAGCCTCCTGTACTAGCCTCACCAGCGGGGACTGCTACGGCACAGATTACCGAGTAGACAGATGCGACATAAGCCTTTTTTAACATGGGATGATTGATTGCGCTTTGACGATCACGCCCTCAATTGAAAAAAAGAGGATAATTTACTTGACAATGTGAAAAACAGTGTATTTGAGTTACAAAATTATTTGGAAAGAACGAAATAAAAAAAAATTGATAAGTAGAATGTATTTTAAACCTTTGCCATGTATTTTAATCAATCTTGACTTAATATTTCATTCACATTTTATTCATATAACATTGATAAAATACTGAAGTCATCGTAATCAGACATCCATCATAATTACATTAATTCCTTTGCTCTCTGCATTATTTAATTCTCTGTAATTTTACCATATTGTTTTGGCATTTGTTCATACCTGTTAGTATTCTTATTTGCTCATCATGTTCCAACCAATCACAACCATTTAACCAACTTTGTTTAGCAATTTTCCTTATTTTGTATCCATCCAATCAATGAATTTGTATCCAACCAACCTATGCTTTTGCATCCACCGATCAATGCCTGCTTATGCCAACATAATCTGCATCTTGTGTGCCTCTTCATTTGTATCCTTGATAAAGCCAGGAATAAAAGGCGAAACCGGTCGGAATTCTGTGTGCTTTCTTTCAAGGCTTCCATCACCTTCATCAAAAATGTAAAACTATAAACAGTCTTTTTATTACTACAGGGATATTACTGTAGCAAGAATGGATGAAAGTAGGTATAGAAAAGGTTTGTCTGCAATTGCTCTCAAGTACAGAGCAGAAATCTCCGTTTTAGATTATTTTACACCAAATTTTTAAGTGATTTTTTTACATTTTCTAAGTGTATATTAACATAAATTATTATCGAGTTATTTTTGTGTATTAGGGCACCATTTTCTTAATTTTTTATATATAAAAAACCTAGTAACACACATTAATAAATACTAATAAATTTAGGTCAAGAGGCCATCCTGAGCAAAATATTTTCTCAATTTGATATTCAAACCCCTTAATTTAGCTCATTGTGGATGTTTTTTATGAATAGTCCAAAGCTTCAAAGAATTTCTTTGCACACTACATTGGATATTATGCCTTCAGGTCGTAAAATTACCAAATTTTTGACAGCCAAATCTTGAGCAGATAACATATACTGACATGAAAAAATACCGACTTCTAATTGACTTCATATTAAAAAATACTGACTTCACATTGACTTCATATCAGCCTAAGAAGAAGAAGTTGATACTGGTGTCCGATCCAAAAATAAAAGTTTGGAGAAAGCCCCTTATCGTTTTGTTTATTTTTGAGAGCAACTGAAATTCAACTCATTCTATCGGCGATATCTTTCTCAATTTCCACGATATTTGCTTGGGCTTTTTATAAGAGTAGCACTATACATTTGGCTAATAAATTATGCAAAAGACAGTTTGGTAAGGCATGCGCATGCGCAGTTAAACATTATTTAGTAAAAATGCTGATATTTCATCAAATATTTAATATTTTTCTATTCTGATTGCAGGGTGTTGTCTGTACTGTAGTTTGTCAAGTTTTCTGTAAATGGCATTGCATTGGGTTGAAAATCTTGCGTGTTATAAACAAAAAACTTACGAAAACATTTCGACCTTTTTAAAGAAACCTTTATATCTTCATGAATATACGTGCTATTCTCATACAAATGAACACAAAAGTAAAACAAGCCTCTTAAGCATATGCTATAGCTACAATGCATTTCAAGCATTATTTTTACAGGGTGGTTCCAAACATTATTTTTTTGGTTCACTTCTTTGCTGGTCCCCTATTTGCCTTCGGGAGAAAACCTTCGCTGAAATATATGAGATGTAATATCCTTTTTACACCCCAGAAATTTCAGGATAATTCGTCAAGTATTTTTCTAGATATTCGACAAAATGCCTAAAATCGAAAGTGTCCGGTCATTAATGGAAATGTGGTGTAATTGGCCATGGGAAAAACAGTCTTGCCGTAGATCTACGCTATCCATATCAAGAGTCATTTTTTGTCTTGTCTGTGCCTTATTTTTTGTCATGAACAAAGGATAATTTTACGGGGAATTGGAGTCGTTTGAAATTGAAATGGTAATCCGATGGCATGAGCGGAATCCGTAGAATAAGTACTGTCTTCCCTTGACCAATGCCAGTAATAATGGTTGCCTTAATGATGTTCTGTTGCAATGATTTTACTTGAAGGCGAGTGCACATTAGGCGGACGAAGATTTCTCAGAAGCATTATTGGGGCTCCCACTTTTAAGCTCAGTCGGTGAGGAGAGATGCCGGTGGGTTGAGAGTATGGAGGAACCCTACAGGATAAATGACTGTGTCCTCTTCTTCTACCACACTATCCACGGATTCAAAAACGATAGCCTGGGCTGGCATTTTCTCCAAAAACTCGTTATTCATCTCTATGGCGGCATCATTTTTTGGTGTTAAAATAGCTCCGTGGGTGCCAAGTTATCCATATTACGCGAAACCGTGGCGGATATGGAACGCCTAGGAGTAATCAAACGTACCGAATCGGCTTGGTCCTTACCGTATTTTCTGATAGAGAAGAGGGGAGGCCAAGAATATGGATAGATCTAAATTGTGTGACACTTTTAGTGCAAAATATATTTTTTTCAATGAAACATTTTATTAAGTTAAATTACAAAGTTTAGGAGGAATTATAATCTTACTATTTTACCCCGTCACCTATTTGCAATAATAGTTTAGAAATTTTTCCGCCGTCACATCCTGATCTCACATTAAGTGTGTAAGAGTGAATGACGATCTTGGGCTATAATAATGAAGATTTGATGCATGCCTTCACTTCATCAGCACGAGTTCATCTTGTAACAAAGGGCAAGGTTTGCTTGAAATCCCCCGCAAGTAAAACGGTCGCAACTCCCATTAACTTTTTATTACCCCGTATATCTTGAATGGTTCTCTTAGCAGCCTCAATCCCAGCTTTGTGTGCCATTGTGCACTCGTCCCAAACAAATCATCTTGAAGAAAACCGACAGGTCCCATCCAGTCACATAGGTACTACTTGCTGTAACGTAACGATACCGCCGACGTCGATCAACTACATTTTCAAAAAAAAACAAAAAAAAAACAAGTAAATATTAGCTTTAGCTAAGTAGAGTTAAGTCATTGAAAATTGAGGAGAACAGACAAATGCCACGTCGTCTTAATGGTGCTATCCAGGTTAAGTTTTTCCGTTAGAGGAATCCATATAAACTTTCTACATAAGATCGCAAAAGAAATCAATAAACAAACTACGACGTCCCAATTTGCTTAACGCTGGTAAAAATCCCATTCAGATAAAAGATAAACTGTATTCCTGTGCAAAAGACTCGCAGTCATTGTTGATGCTGCTTCACGAAACAATGGCAAAAATCTTCATTAAACAAAGCAAACGTCACAATTTTTTAACTCTGGTAAAAATCCCATTCAGTTTTAGGTAAATTGAAGAGTGAACGGATAATTATAAAGGAAAGGACGAGACACAAAAACCCTGGAATGCAATAAATAATAGTTAATAAATAAAAATGAAAAATAAAATAATAATTAACAAATAACAAAATAATTAATAAATATATAAGTAAAATCAAAATAAAACTAAAAAATCAAATAATTT
>JAHWFO010039572.1:0-10330 GCA_023313115.1 Rhysida immarginata | reverse complement strand
TCTATTTTCTTATGAGATGTCCCCTAATAAAAACTGATGAATATGATTAGTGTGTAAATGGCACTAAATGAAATCTATATTTGATGGTCAAATATATACAATGCAAAAGCAATAAAAGGATGACTATATGAATTTAAAAACATGAATAATTTTTAAAAACAAAAATACTTTTTTAAAAATCATAGGGTTATTCCCCAACAAAAACTCAAGTGAATAATTCAGCCCTAATGAGCGTCGTAATTTAGTGTGTAAAGGGCACTGAATAAGAATATGCTTAATAGTTAGCATTGCTCCACAAGAACACAATGGAGCTGGTTCTTTTTTTAATAAATATTTGTGAGTAAGACGGCTGTGACCAATCCTAAGCCGAGTAAGAACGACATCTTCTCGCCTGTTTGTTAGACAAGGTAATGACCATGGTGTGATGGAACGCTTGATTTCAAAAAGTTTATTAGCTGGGTTAAGAGGCCAAAACTCCTGCCAAGAAGATTTGAGTTTCTTGGAAATCACCGGGTATAAATGCTCGGGGATTGACAGCAATTCAGAGATCGGTAACTGTGTAATAGCTTGTTTTGCCGCCTTATCGACTCGTTCATTTTGCTGGATACCCATGTGACTAGGGATCCAGACAAAATGAATTCTGGTACCTTGGGAATCCAGGAAATGAAGGTATTCCTGGATTCTTTTGACAAAAGGATTTTCAGAATTGAAAGATTCCAACGATTGCAAAGCGCCCAGAGAATCAGAGAATATCCAGATGTTGAAATTTTTGGCTAACGCTTTGGCTAAAGCAACCAATTCCGCTGAGAAGATGGAGAACTCGTTTGGCAAATAATAGGAAAATATAGTATTATCTATAAGGAATGCACAGCCAACTCCGTCCTCTGATTTGGACCCATCTGTATATATGTGGAAGCCATCAGGAAGCGTTTCTAAAAAAACCTTAAAAGGTGCGTTAATTTCTGCTTCCAAAAAATTTGATTTTTTCCCACTGAATAAGTTGTAATTTACATCTGGTTGGGGGAGCATCCACTGAGGGACATCTCTGATCTCTCGGCTATGCATGGCTGGAAATGAGAGGTTCAGGCTCTCCAGAAGATTCTGGAACCAATTGTTGATGCTTCTAAAAGAGTGATGGGGTAGGATTCTAGGTTTACTAAATAGACAGGCAAAAGCTGGATGCTGACTTTCACCAGATATGCGAAGAGCATATTTCAGAAGGAGTTTGGCTCTTCTTAACCATAACGGGGGTTCAGAAGCATCTACATACAGGCTCTCTACCGGACTTGAACGGAAAGCTCCTGTTGCAATTCTTATGCCTAGGTTATGAATGGGATCTAGCAGCTTCAAGGTGCTCTTTGAAGCAGAGGCATAAACAATGCTTCCATAGTCTAGTTTGGATCTAACTAGGGAGCCGTATAAAAATAAGAGCATCTTCCTATCAGCGCCCCATTTGGTAGCGGAAATAGAGCGCAAAACATTCATGGCTTGTAAGCATCCTTTAATTGGTAAGCACTCTTTTCAATAATACGTATTTCATGTTATTCTGTTAATAGATTTTATTTGTAGCATAAATGTTTGCTTAGTATTGGGTATCTACAATTAGAAAAAAATATATGTAGTTTTTCTATTAATGTAAGCTGTAAATGTATACTGTTTAAGAAATTTTATGTATTTTGAATTAGTTAACAGATAAAGAAAAATTCTGTCTATGATTTAAATCTTATATTCTGTTTACTTTAATTATTGAAAAGAAATGTCGGAAATAATAATTTGGAAAAAGTTGGTTATATTGTTCAAAGGAATATTTGTTGCTTAGAAATCATAGTTTAAATCTTACAAATTTTATAAAAAGATTACTTAATAAGTCATTCTAAAATATGTTATCTGATGTAGTAGTTAATAATATTTGCTTCATTCTTCGTGCTTTTGAAAATCTGAGTATATGTCTTTCGCTGTGGCTATTTGCCGCGAAAGTCCGAAGAGTAATCCAGATCTGACCATCGTGAAAAGCAGGCTTCCACACATAATTTTTGCCTTCAAAATTAGGAAAAATAGAAATATGACTTTCGTAATTGGTTATATCAGACGTGTATTGTTCGAGAAACAATGTTTCGTCTCGAAAAGCTTAATGGCGGTCACTTTTTGTTCTGCCATTGAGCTTTTCGAAAGAAGTCGTCATTTCTCGAATAATACAAGTCTGATATCTATGTAAGTGACTTTTATAATATTTATGAAGGTCATCTTTCTATTTTTTTGTAATTTTGAAGACAATGTAAGTGTGGAAGCCTGTTTTTCACGATGGTCGGATCTGCATTATTCTTCAATCTTTCGCGGCAAATAGTCACAGCATATTTCTTTTGTAAGTGCATTAGGCAACAGCGCTTTACAAATTAAGTTCGATAGGCAACTATTTTGCTACTAAATCGGTGGCAATATGCAACTATTTTTGGCCTTACAGACTACTAAAGCTACTTTTTTTTAAAAAAATTTATGCTGGCAGCCCTGCGATACCAATACCAAAAAGTATCGATACTTGCCGGTATCGAATACTCAAGTATCGTGTATTGCAACATGTCTCAAGTATCGATAGTTTGCACGTCGATACTCGATACTGAAAAAACCTATGACTCACTTAATGAAGATGTACGATTTTCATCGTTAATTCAGAATCTGTTGAAGTTTTTAAGCTTTTATTATAGTGGCTGCCTACTGATTGGGTAAGTGTCTTTCGAAGCACTTGGTTTTATTTCTCCACTATGGGCGCACGAGAAATTAAAAAAGCTAATGACTCGGACACGTGATGATAACCTCCTAAAGAAGCTCTGTAAAAATCTTTATTTTAAATTAAAATAAATAAATAAATAAAATTGTAATTCAATAAATATGATGGTGTAAGGACTTTCAATTCAACTATACAACTTTGAATTTATTTATTTATTGACGAATCCAACAAATTACTAGAGTGTAAAAAATAAATAATAACATAAATACTATGTGAATAATAACTAATAATAAAAGAAATACGACAAACTGATCACATACTGGAAATTAAATGTTTATTCAAGGTAAACAATAACATAAATATGATGTTGATGATCTTCAATAAGACTTTCAACACTAAAATAACAATAAGACTTTCAATTCAATCGGATAGCATGGCCTATACCGATTAAAAATTCTGGCAGTGTCTTCCAACCGGTCACTTGTCTGTTTTACTTAAAATCTTGGACAAAAAAAATTCTATAAAGGAGAGAATTCTAGAGAACTTCATTTATTTTGTAAAACTGTATGCCATATTTTAAAATTTTATAATCGAGTGTCATAATATTTCTTTGTGGAAATTTTTTAGAAAGATCGGTCGATGTTGATTCCTATTAATTCAGCTTTTTTGGTGGATTTTCGAGCTTGATCTAGCAATGTTTCCATGCGAGCATCGGATGGGACCCGGGATGAAACCTTTATCACCACGCCGTCCACAATCTTAATTCTTTATTATCTAATATTTATCTTCGGCTTCGTTTACCCTGACGCATTAATTATGGTTCCGATTGAATTGAAAGTCCTACACCATCAAATTTATGTTATTGTTTACCTTGAATAAATATTTAATTTTGTCGTATTTCTTTTATTATTAGTTATTATTCACATAAGTATTTAAGTTATTATTTAATTTTTACACTCTAGCATTATTGTTTACCTTTTAGTTTTATTTTCCGTATGTGAATAGTTAGTTGTTTTTCTTTTATAGTTATTAATTACAAGAATTTCTCTGAACAAGAACGATACTGAAGCAGTTAGGTGTGGTAAATGTCCGGTTCCCATGTTAGCCTCCACGTGCTCCAGTTTTGGTTCGGCGTCCTCTCAAAAATGCATTTTACCATATAATATATATATATACAGGGTGTTCTCTAATAACGTGTACAAACTTGGGACGTGAAATCTAAGCAACATTTCCCTCTTTCATTTTTTTTTTCTCTGGGGCATTGTTTTTGAGATATAAAATGTTGAAATCCTATCTGCAGGAAACAGTTGTTTGGATGCATACTGTTCGGGTCTCAAGAGAAAACCTCCGAGTTGATGGTGCTCTAGCACATTTCTCCCAGCCTGTAAGAGAGCACCTAAACCAAATCTTTTCCCAGCGTTGGATTGGTAGAGGGGTCCTATTGCTTGGCCACCAAAGTCTCCAGATCTAAAGTGCGTGGATTTCTTTCTGTGAGGACACTTAAAGACATTGGTATACGAGACACCTCTGGGATCCGATGAAGTGCTGGTAGCCAGAATCGCCGTAGCTGGGACCAGATTCGCGAAGAACCAGAAACTTTTGAACGTGTACGTCAGTCCATGTGGCGACGTTGTGAAGCATGCAGTCATGCCAGAGGGAGTCAATTTGAACACTTGTTATAAAACATTTGCACGTTTCATAAAAATCAAGTCAAATTATTGTACTATATGCAATGTCTTTTTGTTCTTTTTATTACATGAAATTTCCAGAAGCACGGGTTGAGTGGCATATTACGTCTACGCGACGTCCAACATTTTTTTATCTCAAAAACAATGCCTCAGAGAAAACAATAAAACAGGGGAAATGTTGCTTAGATTTGATCCCTCTATCACCCCTCCCCCCCGCCCCCTGATATTCGAGAACACCCTGTATAAATACTCATTTTTACTCGATATTATCGATACTTTCTCATTGAGTACTCGATATCGCTATCGAGAATTTTATCAAAGTACTCGATACCGCAAGTATCGATGCTTCATTGGTATCGCACATGATGTGCGGCACATCACTAGTTGGAAACCAGGCGGGACAAAGGACGACTCAAACCAGCGGCAGCTAAGGAAAAGCGGGAAGGATCCAAGAAACACAATCGTGGGATACAGCAACGAAAAATAAGAGTAACGACGGCTACAGATTAGTACTTTTGATTCTTGTGTACGGATACGGGCCCCAACGAGCTCTAGAGTAGTGATGGGCGATACTTTGGTAGACAATAGACACTTCAAATAGCAAGAAACATTCATTTCAGTTATTTATTCATCTAAAATTCAATTTAAAATGTTGTCTCCTTTAAAGTATCATATTTATCTTATTCAGTTAATTGTGATAAGTAGGTTTAGTTTGTAACTTTATAAGTAAATTTGGAAGTAAGCACGTGTTTAGCGTTTAGGCCTATCTCAAGAAAAAAAAAAAAGGGGGTTAACGAGGTCGCAATTGTTCCGGGGTTGTAATTTTGTTGTTCGATTAGGTAATTGGGGGAGATAATAATTTATTCTAATATTTAACTGTCATAATTTTTTGGATATTTTATTTTGCTTCCTGCAGAAGGATAATACAAAATTTTGCTTAGTTTTAGTTCATGTAAATTTATTTGATTTTCTTTATCTGGATCCTGGGGTGCATTAGTTAAGCACATTGTTAAATAAAGGGATGTATTTAGCCATAGAATATTAATTGGTATACATTTTTGTAAGTCCCATTAATTAAACAAGGTAGGTGTTGACCTATATCATAATACCTTTTTTTTTATTTAATAAATAGATTTCAGTTATTCAAATGTTGACGTTCCTTCTTCATCTATTATTGTTGATTATCTAAGTACATTAGCATTAAGCTACAGCTAAGAAGGGGGCATAGCAAATTGGGATAGCAATTGGGTTAGGATAAAGTTATCGAGTAAGCAATTATCTAAGATATTCACTATACGATCACCGAAATTGAGGGCCATTATCATTATAGTAGCTAAGAGCAGCCAAGGTAAGTGATTAAGATAGTTGATTGGCGGAATTAGCACAGCTAACAAGGGGACTAAAGACGTTATACCGTCACATAATAACCTAACGAACAATTTCTTTTCTACATTTTAATGTGAAAGTAAACGACATAAGACGAGTTAGGAACTTATTTATTTATTTATTTATTTATTTATTTATTTATTGTTTCAGATATCTTCAAATGTGAACATCAGCGGGTAACGAGATGATATCCCCATTGGGGCCGTCATCTGTGTTCCATTCATATTTCCGTCAGTTTCATTAATAATTTTTTTTGTGAAATTGTAATTTTTTATGTACATTTACATTTGTTTATTGTATTACTTTTAGATTGAAAGGATTAATATATCAAATCATATAATAAAAAATAATCAATAAAATTATCATTTATATTTATTAGTGTTAAAAATTTTCGGCCCCTGAGTGGATGCCCCCTTACCGTGGGTCAGGGGTTTGGGTGCTTCAGGGATTCTATGAGCTATGCTGGTTGTAGCACGGCTACTTTAGGGTCACCCTTACCAGAAAGGTCATGGTTGAGAAGTGAGACGAAGAGTATCCAAACAAACATATATCTCATGATGTCGACGAATGAGAGAATTCATACTGCATCGGGTGTGGCGCAGGTTAAAGTCACCCGCGTTCGGAAGTTAGGCAGAGGCTCTCGTTCGAAAAATAGTCGACAGTCTCCCGGCTGTTATCTCGGAGCAGTGCCTCCGAGAAGCCCCACCAGTGCACTCGCTATGCGCTTGGGGAAACGGTCGGGGGCAGCGCATGCCTTTACCCACGAGGAGAAACGGGTAAAGCGACAACGGGATCGGGTGCTGTCAATTGGCACTTGGAACGTATTCTCCATGACAGGAAAGGAATCAGAGTTAGTGGAGGAAGCCAAACGGTATCGACTGGATATCATGGGTATTACCTCTACGAAACGTCCGGGTTCTGGAACTGTGGACTTAGAAGGAAGGTAGAAGCTTTTCTCCTCTGGTGTCGACCCTAACATGACTGCCCCGGCTGGCAGATTATGTTGCAGATTGGACCCCCTTAGGTGGAAGACTGTGTCTCCTGAGGCTTCAGATAGGGAAACGGTCTCTCTCTCTATTCGTTGCATATGCTCCGAATGCAGTCACAGAGTACCCACTTTTTCTAGATGAAGTTGATGCTGCTCTTAGCAGGAGAGGGAGTGCAGATTCTGTCATCCTGATGGGCGACTTCAATGCACACGTAGGGGCTGATGACCAAACGTGGAAAGGCGTGATTGGGAGGAATGGTGACCCCGATTTAAATGCGAATGGGAGGTGCTTGTTGGATCTCTGTTGCAACAATGGACTTTCCATCACAAACACCTTCTTCCAGCACAGGGATGTCCATAAGTATACCTGGTACAGGGACGCAATGGACCAGAAGTCACTGATTGATTTTGTAATTGTTTCAGACGACTTATTCCGATCAGTGTTGGATACTCGTGTGAGTAGAGGGGCAGAACTATCAACTGATCACCACCTTGTTGTCTGCACTTTGCGGTTCTCTGAATCCATGCCAACCAAGCGAAATACTAGGTTCAGACAAACTTGGCGCATCAAATGGGAGGCATTGGAGGATAGAGCTGTGAGGAAGACCTTTGCAGATAACATATCTTCAAGTTTCAAAGAACTACCCAGTGATCGTGGTACTGTTGAAGAGGAGTGGCAGTTGTTTAAAACTGCTGTGATTACTTCGGCTGCATTGTGCTGTGGTCATAAGCGGCTGAGTGTGGCGCAGGGCGGTGAGAAAAGGACTGCGTGGTGGAACGGTGAAGTCCAAGAAGCTGTCAAGGCAAAGAAGGAAGCCTATTTGCTATGGCTTGCAAATAAGTCAACTTCGAGTCGAGTGCGGTACACTGAGGCGCGAAAAGCAGCAGCAAAGACAGTATCAACAGCTAAAGCCAAGGCCTGGGAGAAGTTCGGGGAGAAATTGGAGGCAGACTGTGGTTCGGCAAACAAGGTGTTCTGGCAGACCGTGCGCCGCCTCCGTGGAAAGAAGTCTCTTTCATCACAAACTATTAAGAGTTCAGTTGGGAGGCTTCTGAAAACGGAGGAGAGTGTATTGCATAGGTGGAAGGAATACTTTGCATCTCTTCTTAATCCGGTGACAACAACAACTGAGGCATACGAGGTGCACCTTGGAGCGGAGAATAGTCACGGTAGTATCACTGAAACAGAAGTCAGATGGGCAATTAAGTCCCTGAAGACTGGCAAAGCTGCAGGTGATGATGAAATCCGGTTCGAGATGTTAAAGGCCTTAAATCAGGATGGTATCCTGTGGCTGACTCGAGGGTGTCAGATTGCTTGGGTATCTGGACAGGCCCCTAAGCAATGGCAGACAGGAATTGTGATCCCTATATTCAAAAAGGGAGATCAGAGAGAATGCAACAACTATCGAGGCATCTCTTTGCTCAGCATTCCTGGGAAAGTGTACGCTAAGTGTCTGGAGAAGAGAAATCGGGAAATAGTCGACTCCAAACTGTCGGGGGAGAAGTGTGGTTTCCGACCTGGTCGAAGCACGACGGATCACATCTTTGCTCTAAGGCAAATCTTTGAGAGATCCTGGGAGTATGCAAAAGAGGTCTACGCTTGCTTTGTGGACCTCGAAAAAGCATATCACAGGGTTCCTCGGGAGAAGCTCTGGCAAGTGTTCCAAGAGTATGGAGTGGATGGGCAATTACTGGTTGCTATCATGTCTCTGTACGAAAGCTCTGAGATGTGTGTCCGGATAAATGGCATTAAGTCAAGACCGTTCACCGTGGGTGTTGGACTCCGCCAAGGGTGCGTACTGTCGCCCCTCTTGTTCATTACCTTTATGGACTGGATACACAGGGCCAGCCGAGACGAAGAGCGTGTTTGTGTGGGCGACTGCCTGGTGGAGAGGTTGCTCTTTGCTGACGACCTTGTACTCCTTGGGTCTTATCGCACGAACCTTCAGCATGCACTAGACCAGTTTGCAGCCAAATGTGAAGAAGCTGGGATGAAGATCAGTGTGGCTAAAACCGAGGTTCTGGTCCTTTCAAGACAGCCTGCTCAGTGCGCTCTCCATGTTAGTGGAGCCTCATTGAGACAGGTGGAGAAATTCAAGTATCTCGGGATTGCATTCACGAGTGATGGACGGCAGGAGAAAGAATTGGATGCTCGGATCGGTGCAGCAAGCTGTGTCAGACGTGAACTGTGGCGATCCGTGGTAACGAAACGCGAGCTGGGTAACAAAGCCAAGCTCTCCGTCTTCAAATCTATCTTTGTCCCCATTCTCACCTATGGCTTGGGTAATGACCGAAAGAGTGCGATCGCGGGTACAAGCGGCCGAAATGAGATTTCTGAGAGGTGTGGCAGGTGTTACCCTACTAGAAAGAGTGTACAGCAGCACAATATGGGAATCTTTAGGTGTTGAGCCGCTACTTCTCCGCATTGAGAGATCTCAGTTGCGCTGGTATGGCCACGTGATACGGATGCCGCAAACTAGTCTTCCTAGGCAGTTGTTATTTTCCAAGCCGGTGGGTAAGAGACCAAGGGGTCGGCCTAGAACCAGGTGGCTAGACTACATGGAGAATCTGGGTTCGAGTCGCTTGGATATTACCAGGGAGGACATGCGCCTGATGGCGGAAGATCGCGATCGCTGGAGATCCTCCATAGGGCTGCTGCCCCCGCGACCCTAACGGATAAGCGGGTTTGAAAAGTAAGTAAGTAAAAATTTTCGGTAAAAGTTCAGAGTGGCGTCCCCTGAAATTATGGGACGCCACTCTGAACTTTTACCGCTGTCAAGAATCGTCTCTCCTAGGTTTACGTGTCTCACCGTCAGCGAGCTGGGCTGTTGTCGGTCCAGTCTGCAAGTGATCAACGTAGCGTCAACTCCATGTGAGGAAGCCAGCCATGTGCAAGTTTCTCTCGTCATAACAGCTAAGTACTATTCAAATTGTTGTTTGGGGCCCACGCGTGTTATCCGCGAAGTTTTGTTATTAGTTAATGAACGTATTATACAGGAAGGTGATCAAACAGAGCGGGATTGTCACTGGTAGAATAATAAGATCCCAATGAATTACTTTTGAGATAACGTTTGTCTATAAGAGAATATTTGAGAATTAATCAATCTTGTTGCATTGCGTAATATAATTGCTTATTATTTTGTATTCACATTAACCTTACTAACATAATTTTAAGTCATTTATCTACCACATTAAATCCTGTTATAGTTCAATAAATTCACTTTTTCCTTACATGACGTTGTGAAATTTCCTCTGTCGTAAATAACGAAAAGGGAAGGGAGGAATTCTTTGAGCATTACCATAAGAGGAAAGAAGAACTATTGCAATTGATAAAAAAAGTAGAAAGTAAAAGAGGGGATAACTTAAGTATAAGAAGGGAGATCCCTATAACAACTTTTAAGGGGAAAGGGATAATCATTCTAGAGATCCCTCGGATTTTAGCATGCAGTATTTAGTGTGTTGAAGATAATAGCTTCTCATATACAGGGTCGGGACACATTAATATGACCACGTGCTAGTATCCGGAATATCCACCTTTGGCGG
>JAHWFO010039566.1:0-12674 GCA_023313115.1 Rhysida immarginata | reverse complement strand
AGTCATTTGAAAGAGCAGGCTTTTTGCTTCAAGAATCATCTTGTTTTCCTTGGGGGTCAATTCCTTCAATGCAAGAAAATGTACTTTAAAAGCTGCTTAATTATGGAACGAGGCACGTTTCTTGAGATTGATATGAAGGGAACCCGTTTGTCCTGGACAGCCAAATTGTCAACATCTACATTTATTATGTAAAGATAAATAAAAAAACTCTTTTTCCACAACAAAAATAGATTGAAAAGATACAACCTTACAAGCTGGAGACTTCTTTCGATAGCAATTGCTACCATCATTCAGCAACCAGGAGTCCTGACTCCGAAGATCCGACGAGTGAACTGCCTGTGAAGGGAAATGTAGCCCTATTTATGAGGCGAACTAGCCAATCCTGGCTGTATGTAATGCGCTGAAAACTGATTATTGGGTGGTTTTTTCAGTCAACCATTTGATTAACGAAGTATCGATTATAGGTCCCATATCTAAATTCAGTATCGATGTTTTCTCGACTTGATGTATTGCTATGCTTTCGAAAGAATCCAACAGCTGTTTGTTATTTATTGAAAATATTAACTTTACATTGGTAATGGGAAAATTGTGGCCTGTGTCCAATGAGTGCTTGGCCACTGCTGACTGATTTGCTCTCCCAAACTTCCTATGTGCCATGTGCTCCTTATATCTCGTGCCAATGTTTCGAAAAGTCTGGCCTCGATAAAACCTTCTCACATTGGGCGCATTTAATTTCATTACCCCTGACTGTTGTAGATCTTGAATTTTGTCCTTAGGATTTGGGAGCAGGTCTTTGATCTTATTCGGGTTGCTGTAACAGATGGAGAAACCTTGTATCTTAAAGACAGAACTTAGTCCTCGAACGAGCTGTTTGTTGTATGGTAATGGTATCCTCCGTTCTTGGTTCTTGTTTGTGGTTTCCCAAAGTTGTGATATCTTGAATGAATTTTTTATATTTCCTGTTCCGGAGAAGGTCCACTATAGTACGTTCGTTGTAGCCATTCCTAGTGGCAATCTTTTTTATGGAATCGATTTCTTTTTCGAACCTTTCTTGGTTTAAGGGAAACCACTTGTTTTTTGGAGTGGCTTCTGGTGGTCATCAGGTAAAGCTTGGCTACACCGCCGTCTGGTGGCAATCCGCAGAAGGTGGCCACGGAGCTCGCCATAGTACTCCCCCCCCCCCCTCGAATGCCGGAGGCGTGGTTTGTTACAGGTATCTGGGATTAAAACGTACCTCCCTACTGGATCGGGTGGTGGTGCAGACGATGGGTGGCTGTAGCTGCAGGAGACCCTGGCTGTGTGGCTTGGGATGGTGTAGTCATCGTCATCGTTGCATAGGTTCAGTGGTGGAGTCGGTCCAGATGAAGGCGAGTTTTAGGCAGTCCATGTGGATGGTCTCGTCCCAGCTGTGAGTGGTTGTGTGTTTCGCGACAGGGAACGGATCATCGTACGGGTTCGAGAGCGTCGGTCTGGCGGTTTCGAATCGCATGAACACATGCGAGTGAAAGTATATTTACTTGCATTGAAGGAATCGACCCCGAAGCAAAAGGCCTGCTCTTTCTAATGACAATAAAAGATCTTGATTGGAGAAAAAGGTTTTGTGCTATTTAGCTTTGAAATTAGGAAAATTGGTTGCAAAAAATTTAAATGGCAAATTCAAAGAGATATTATCTCTGAAACTAAGAAAGTCTAGCAGTTGATACTTTGGAAGTTTAAAGCCAGTAGTGTGTTTGATTGGCTTACCAAAACACAAGCTTCCAGAAGGTTTCATTTCCAAGTTATGAGCAGCAAAATTCTGCTTTAAATTTTGCGTGGCAAATTATTTTGCCCACTTTGCAAAGGCATAGCACTAAAATTAAAACTTCCAAATCTTGATACTGTAACCACTGTGTAAAGAATAAAAAGTTGTTCTAATTTGCCAATTTTCAGGTTAGTAGCTGCTGTAGTTCCAATACAGCAGCACTTGAAACTTGGCAATTTATTTGTGTGCACAGTCGCATTCCGAAGGGGGCCTTTTTTCAGGAGGCCCTGCCACTCTTACTACACTACATACGAGAGTGAAATTTTGCACAATATCAGTAGATGCAGCCAACATTAACTATACAAAATTTCAACGAAATTGAATATGGTGACTTTTATCATTTTTTCAAATTTGGGACACTTGACATGGAATGACCCACATTCAACATTAACTTATCACTCTACACATTAGGTAATTCACCAGGAACCTACAGGAAGTCTAATTCGCTTTCTTAGGGAAGCTGGCTTCCTGTAGGCTCTCTGGCACAACGGGTCTGGTGCAAAATTCCCTGAATGGAATAAGTGCCAACAGAGTCGTTGGTAAAGCATCCCACGATAACCCAACCCAAAGAATAAGATTAAGAAGAATGTTTATGATGAGAAGCTTTAACTCAAATAATATTGCAGAAGGGTGCTGTCAATTTTTAAATAGTATCTGTTGAAATACAGAATTAGTAAGAAATAAGTTTCCCACTTCAGAAGGCTGTAGAATGTATTCTATTGGTCCGAATGAGATAAAATTTGAACTACAGATAATTCAAATGAATCGCTTGACATTTCTTAAATAAAAAATTTTAGTACAAATATTCACCAATAGATGGCGCTCTAACACAAATGATATTTCTTTGCATATATGTAAAATGTGAAACATCATGTGCGTTACAGCGCATGCCTATTAGCACTATTCTTCGGATAAAAAGACGGCAGATTCTGCACGAGCATTAGTTCTTGCTCTGCACATCATGCCTAAGTTGCCTGAAAAAGCACTACTGGTAAAATTGTTAGACCAGAACCAGCAGAACGCCGTTGCAGCTGTAAAGAAATTCCCTTACTTTATTAGGCTATGTTATTTCACATTGATAAAGCATATGAAATGGGTTTATGTGTATTAGAGCGCCACCCATCGTCGGATTTTTGTACTAAAATTTTTTATTTAATAAATGTCAAGCGAATCACTTGAATTATCTGTAGTTTAAATTTTATCTCATTTGGACCAATAGAACGCATTCTATAGCCCTTTGAAGTGGGAAACTTATTTCTTGCTAACCCTGTACAGGGTGGACCAGAAAAAAAAAAACAACTCACCACTGAAAATTTCTAAGTCCAACGGAAACGATCCACAAAGGAGTGAGCGATTCTGGAAGGAAGAACGCTACCATTCATTAAGGCTGGCGTTCCATTTAACGTTAACGCCTGCCTTATTTAATGGTAGCGTTCTTCCTTCAAGAATTGCTCACCTCTTTGTGGACAGTTTCAGTGGAAATTTTCAGTGGCGTGTTTGTTTTGGCCCACCCTGTATAGACGGTATATATATATATATATATATATTCCACTTTTGAAGAAACTATTCGGACATCAAATTACTCTCTTCAACATTGAAGTCCTTCTTCCTTCAAAGGATTAAAATTCAATAGGGAAATAACATCAACACCACTGAGGGCTCTATTAGGCAACCCAAAGGACAAGATCTCCCCTTCAGTGCAATCAGGGATATATCGGATCCCCTGTAACAAGTGTAATTTGATTTATAAAGGGGCATCGAAACGAGATTTAAGGAATATTTGGTTTATGCCAAGTTTGTCTGGCTCAATAGGTCATCCATTGCAAAACACCTACTTGAGACCGGGCACAACATCTTACTCCGTATTGATAACCAATATCTGCTAGATGGAAATCTCATTGTCACTCTGGAAGCGTGTGCCAGCTAGATGTTGCATAGCCAGTATAAATGGCGCCCCCCTGTCCAGCACTTTTGTCTTCGCGGTCCCCTCTAGCAAGGGTAACAAGGCTGGCGCCCGGGGACAGATGTCCGTGCCCTGCTCCCCCCAGCTACGCCACTGGTTAGAGGTCCAACTTTCATCCAGGAAAAAGAGACCAGACCTCTATGCAGTTACTCCAAGTTACTTTATTTTTATCAAAAAAGAAAGAAAACAAAATGACAAAGAAGAATAAGTGGTACACAAATCAGCTTTAAAAATAATCGTTATTTCTGCAGTTGGATCCGTAAAAAAATAAAATGTAGCTCGCTGGTTTTCTGTCCTTTGTTTACAGGTGTAATGTTTCGAGCTCAGCAAACTAATAAAAAAAAAAAAAAAAACTACAGAACTCTTATGATTTAAACGAATTTCTAATTAATAACATCCACAAAAAGAATATAAATGAGAACACAGATCTTTTGTTAATATTGAATTAGTACTATTCAGGTCTTCAGTCTCTAACGCGAACATTGATTATATGCTTACTACGTGTCTTACGTGAGTAATCCTGGAGAGATGCGAGCGAGCGGACGAATTGAGAGGGTAAGTGCGCGAAGGAAAGAGAAGCGGACGGTGTGTCTTACGTGAGCGAAACATGAGAGCGAATTTAGCGAGGGGAGCTAAAGAGGTATTACAGTGAGATCAATCAGATTATTTTGTGTCGTTTTCTGCTAATGGAAACTCCTTATGTAAATTATTACAAACGAAGAAAAAATGAAATTGTATTTTATTTATTTTATTTTAGTTTTTTATATTATTTTATTTCTCCGCATCAAGAAAACCTATCCAAAATCACCAAGGCATAGTTGGAGTTTAGCTGGGGCTTAATCCTCTTTATTTGTGGAGAATTAATTAAGATAAATAAACCTCCCCTTTGAGAAGTCAAAACCGCCTTTGAAAAATTCCTGCAAACGGGCTTGATGCCACGTTACTCTATTCTAAATAACGTTCTATTCTAAATAAATAATAATCGGCCTCGGTGGCTCTGCAGGTTGCGTGATCGCCTCTGATGCCCGAGTACGCGGGTTCGATCCCGGCCGAGGACGACGAGGATTTTTCAGGGGTAAATCCTGAGATCACGCACTTCCTTCGGAAGGGAAGTAAAGCCGTTGGTCCCGTGTAGTCGTTTGCCGGCTGCACGTTAAAGAACCCTTAAGAGGCAAAATTTGCGGCCCCTATAACGCCGTCCTGAAATGACCATAGCTGTTGAAATGGACGTTAATACCAAACAAGCCAAACCAATAAATAATAAACACTCTCTCCTGGTCATCCAACTCAAGTATTGACCTAATATTGAAGAATTGACCTTATTATAATCAAGTAGCAAATTAATTTTTGCAAATTACTGTAATAGATGTGCTTTCAAAGCAATTTTAATGAAGTTTTTCAAGCACAAATATAATCTTATTAACAATTTTTCAATTTCTATTTAACGTAATTAATTTTTAATTTCCATTCTCGATAGATTAAAAGATGGTTATGTTAATCTTATTCCTTTGATCCCACAGATATGGTCTTTTCTGTACGCAGGAAATCAAGTTTTCCTCGACCATTATGGCAGGCATCGCTTCGTTCGCGTGAAAAAAACAAACTGGTTTGTTCTCGCGCCCGCCTCTTTGCCGCTAGGATTCGCTCATGTAAGACACTCTCACAGAAATAACGCCCTTGATATTTTCGCTGCGATCCGCTTGCTCCAAGTTCGCTCACATAAGACACAGCGTTACGATTCCTTTTCCTTCATCAGGCCGGGGATTTATGACTTGCCGTATTCTACACTTTGGTGAGGCAAAAGAATTCTTGGGAAAAGATTTTCCTTCCCTTTTGTTAACATCAATGATGTCAACAGCAATAAAGACTGGATCGAGCCTTTTATGAGCGCGATAACACAGGCACATGTCTAAATAATTGCGTGTAAAAGTCCACACTTATCATCATGGACTTATGTCTGCCATTCAGTAAAGTATAAGAAAATAATTTTGAACATTAAAAAAAAGCTGAAAATAATTTTTTTAGCTCTCATTGGGAATTCTAGGGACTTTCTTTGGCAGTAGAATTTCAACAGAAAGTTATTAAAATAAATATCTTTAATGTATATTTAATGCAATGATATCAGCAACAATAAATACTTTATTATTCTTTATTGTTGTTGACATCATTAGTTTGAACGCGAGCCCAACGAGAGGCAAGCCAGGGCACTCAAAAATCACATGATCATCGGGGTCCGGGAAAACAATCCATCATTCATTGTTTCCAACAAACGAAAAACTACTGATTGTTAAAATCCAAGATGGAGACGATGAAGGATGAATTGTTGGCCGGACCCCTATGATCATGTGACTTTTGAGTGCCCCAGCCTGTCTCTTGTTGGCCTCATTTGAACGTGTGTCCACAGTATTCATCGAGAACTCTGCCTGGTGCTTATCATTTTCTTAGACACGTTTGAATAGCGAAGCACTCATAGATGGGTCGATCCAGTCTTTATTGTTGTTGACATCATTGGTTAACATCACGGTCTATAGATATTCATGGTCATCGAGCTCCATTGTTAAAAGTTTCTAGCTCCCGGTAGGGCGGGAACTCTATTGAAAAGTGGCGCTACATGTACAATCGGCCCAACTGTGCCTGCAGCGCCGCCCTATCGGCAAATGGAAACTTTACTTTCATTTTCAGTTTCAATGAAAAACTATCGCAGATTACGGTCGGCCTTAGTGCGATCTATAGCTATCTGTTTTCCTTAGCTTCTCAAAACAATGGAAAATGGCCGAAGGTCGATGACCATGTATATCTATAGACCGTGGTTAACATAGATGAAAACGCACTACTCCGTAGCTATGGATTAGGGCTAGTGCCCAGTCGTTTTTTCAGATACTAATGACAGCAACTATCTGACAACGTATCATTTGCAGAAATTGATAGATTCCAAAAGACTAAATTCCGGTACTCTGGTCGTTTAGGTTTCGGATTTTCAGCTTTCCTCTTCTTAATGATCCTTTTCAAACGAAAAAAAAATAAACAACGAATTCCTCCAACGGTTATTACTAAATTACGAACGAGGACACAATTATAAAATTTAGCGGCTCACCTGGTGTCGCCTGGGTTCCTTACCCGGTGGATCATCTTTGAAGTTTGCGTTTTGTAATAAAGTAAAACAAGCCAGAAACTGTGGACAAGATGATATGCTAACGAAGACAAAGGAAACCACTGTTCCACAAGAGAACAGTTTAATAACATCAACAAACAATAGCAAAATAATAGAACAATAACAATACATTTCGAGAGCATGTACAGACGGGAACCGAAGTTAGAAAGGTTCGACAATTGACAATCTATCAATGTAGTGGAAAAAAAAGTAGCACGAGTGGTCCAGGAACCTAGCTCACTTTACACACTTGCCTAAAAAGTAAACCAAATGAGGTACACTGAAATGGGAAAGAAGCCTGATGAACCTCTTAGGTCATCCAGAGAAGAGTTTGAGTTCATAGTTGAGATAAGAATCAGATTGCAGACTGGCGAATAGTGAAACCAAAAAACTAGGATCTAGGAGATCCAGTAGTTGGGAAAGTCAGTCTTGTTAATGTCCTTGTTAATGACATCCAGGATATGACGGAGTCTTCAAAATCTGAGGGAACCCTTAATAACGAATGAGTGGTCCAGGATACCAGCAACCAGAGTATTTTCATGATTTTCCATCTTGGACAGCATGTTCCTGAGAAGTGTTTGGACATAAGAACCATTATGGGTCATCCCCAGATCCTCATAAATGGAGAGGTTGTTGGCAATTCTTCTGTCAAATTGGGCAATTCAGAGAGTAACATTTTGGAAGGTCTGAGGATCCCACCATCTTGACTTGCAGATGGAAGCCCAAGCAGGCATACCGTGAAATAGAATAGCATGAATCACTACTTTGTATAACAGAAGTTTGCTGTCCACTCCAAGGGCACCGTTTCACCCCAGAAGCGCAATCAGACTAAACTTGGCTTTCTTAGCTTTCTTAGCCTTGTTAACCACAATTTGGACATGGTCGTTCCAGTTGAGTTTGTAGTCAATCACAACTCCGAGGTACTTATAACTTATAACCCACTCAAGCTTCATACCACAAAGGATGAGGGGCCTTTGCATGTGATGAACATGGCTTTACACTTGTTAATGTTCAGATTTAAGCACCACTTAAGAGAACCAGGCCTCACACTGGTGTAAAACGTTTTGTAGACGACTGATCAAAATCGAAGGGAACTTCTTATCCACAAGGAGATTTGAAATACCGGATAGTATTTCGGCTACCAAGTAGCCATCTTCAGCGATGAGAGACAAAATGCAACTAAATCAAAATCTTAATGCTGAAGAATATATAAGGTGCGGGGGGATGGCCAAATGAAAAGGATATCTCCCACTGGTTAAGCGGAATGGAAATAACGACTATTGGACAAGTTAAATAGTGGGCCAATAAAATAAGAGTTAAGCCAGCAGTCATTCATGACCTTGTTGATGATGCAAATAACATTGGCAGGCAAATTCTTGAGAGTACTGTTGGTGATAGCATCTATGCCAGCTGCCTTTTTGTTTTCAGGCACTGAATGATGTTCAAAATCTCGGAGATGCTTACAATATTAGAGCGCGTTGAGAGTGGCCATATGTGTCGCACACACATCTTTGACTTCACGAGTAATGTTAACCAGACAGTCCTCCTTAGGCATAGTGAATTGACTCTTCAGTGAATCAGCAATAAGTTGAGCTTTGTCCTGGTCACTGCTAACAAAATCGCCGCTTTCTGTAAGCAGAGGAGAGAGCTCAATGGCCCTGTTGCTTTTAAGGGCCCTGACTGTGTTCCAAAGAGAGTTGTATTGGACGGACAGAAAGGCTTGGAAGAAGTTCCCTTATATATACTAACATAACCAATCAAATAAAATAAGCTTATATCCTTATAAAGGAAAAACCAATAAGAACAAATCAAGGTAAAAAAAAAAGGTTTTTCCTTTATTAGGATATAAGCTGTTACCTTGTGATGTAGCTTACAAATATGCATGTAAGGATCTCAGATTTCTTGCATTTGACATCATTATTAATGAATAGCTTGAGGCATTACGTTGCGAACTGAACAAAAAAATACCTGGACTTAGAATCAAGACTGTAAGCACTGACCAAGGAAGTTAGCAGTGTGAATACTAAGACTGATAGTTTTAGGGATGAAGTAAAGAGCACACGTTTGGAAACTACCAACAGCCTTGTCAATCTTGGCAATGCTACCAAAGGATTTGTGCGCTCTCCCATTGCGTCTGATTCGTCCATTATAGTGTTTAACGCTGATCTCCCACTTAATAGTAAAGAAGGTTCTGCTAGCCTGGGAGTGGTCAGTGACGGAAGCTCCTCATTAAGAACAAGCACAACGAGGAGGCTCGATAATGACTCTGCTGATGTTGATGGAGGTGATTGGCATGTTATATGGAGTAAGAAGAAGAAAGGAGGTTAGGATTGAGAATATTCGGTCCACTTGATATCAGCGCTAGTACCTCTGCAGCCCTTCGTGCTAACAAGGTCAAGCACAGCACTTCCCAAATTAATGTCACCCGTGAAAAGAGAGCTATTTATATCCCTCTAATCATCGTTCGTCACTATAGGAAGCCAATAAAGGAAATTTTGGATGAGATCAAAAAGCACGTACTTCTTGACAAAATTACTGCCCACACAGGTCGAATGGATACCATAAAGGTTAAGTGTCACGATGAGAAAAACTGAAAATTCCTGAGTCTGGAGTGAAAAGGCAACTAAGATCCAGCATCATCAACTCAAGTCAGAGAAAACGCTTAAATACGTTGTCCCATATGTTGATACAATATATGGCCTGGAAGACTTTTGCAAAGGCCTCAGGAAGGCAAATCATTTTACAGTGTGACAGCACATGTGGAATATTTAACGAAATATTCCACATGACCTGCCACTACAGATATACCATTTATTAGGCATATCTGTGTTGTGCAGTCTTATTAGAAATAAGGGGATAGAAATTAGAAATTAAGAATTTATTTATTCGTTAGGGAGGGGAGTTTAATGGAATGCGTTATTTACGAGCTATGAAAACGGGAGCGGGATCCGAATTTTTATTTATTTATTTATTAAGACGCAGCGAAATATATATTAAGATAGTGGAATATTAAGAAATAAATAAGAAATAATAAAACAGCTCTCTCAGTGGATATATATTATGAAAAAGTAGGCTCAAAAAAACTTAAGTGCGAAAAAGTAGCCTTAAGACACCTATTGTTTAAGGATTAGCGACCAAGAGAGAGGAGAACAATGAACGAAGAAGGTGGAGCGGGGTTACCTAAGCAACGACCCCCATAGACTGGGTTCTAGGAAACGAAACTACTATAGCCAATTAGAAATAAGAAAAATGGGAGAGTGAAAGTGAAAAAAGAGACAATTGAAAGAGAGACAGAAGTAGAAAACAGTGAGAGAGAGTTGTGAATACATCATAGTAGCAGAAACATCGGAGAATTGGGAGAGATGGCCCAACAGTAATACTTGTGTTTGAAAGAAAGAGGGAAAGATAACTAGTAGAAAGTGTTTTATTTTGTTGTTAGTTAAGATGAACTGTTTAGGAAGTAGAGGTAGAAAGAAAGTTTCCGAGGTGAACTGGAGGCAATGAGTGGAAGAGAGAGAACCAGTGTATCAGAGAGATCGGCCCATGAGGAAGAAAAACGACACTGGTAACGACAAGGATCAGACGACCGTATGAAGGAAATGTAGCGGATCACGAAGGAGTAGCGGCCATAGACAACCCGACTTCGCAACGGGCAGTAGTTGACATGGTTCTCCTCGGTGTGTACCCCTTTTCAGCCGGGCTGGAGGCACGAGGACGCGAGGAACCAACTGCCCCAACGGGTAATGCATCGCAGAGCACTCCACGGAGCACGACTGTTATGCCAACGGAAAACAGAAACCCGGAGGAGGGTATGAACATCGACAGCTGCAATCTACTAGCTCACATCAATCTGCATCAGAAGTGCTAGCAGTGTGTATTGTGAAGTGGCAAGTGCACATCACTACATATTAGGACGTCTTATGCCCTAATATGTGTTTTATTTATCAATTTTTATTATCTATTTTATTACTTAAGCATTAAGTTTCATTTTAGATTTAAGAAAATAGTCCTTTCCCTGCTGTTTAGCGTTTTGTTATCGGTCGTCGATCGTTTCCTTTTGTTTATCAAAAATCTTCTTCGATATCTCTTTTAATCGTGTTTCCATGGAAACACGCTGTCGTTTCTTGTAAGCATCTGATGCCGAGGAAACCACGTGACGGGAAACGCCAAGCGATCGTTGAGGAGTGGGGAAAGTGGCTGTTGCTTTGTTTTATTGCCAACGCGCGTTAATTTAACGAATATTTTTTTTGAATTGAGGAAAACTGATTGGCTCTGAGAATAGAAAGTTTTTTTTCCCTTCCAAAAAAGGCGTGGAGAATAGGAGTGATGGGATGACAGCTAAAAGCGATGAACGAAAATAGCGTGTGCTCTTCGTTAGTGCTTTAGGGAAGTCAATTTTGTGCTTCATAGTTAATGATTCATGAATGAGTTATGGCACTGTATGAAAGATAAAGACCCTGCAACAATTGTGAGAAAGTGGAGGCATCATCAAATGCAAATTCTTCATCTCCAAAATCAAGCCACATCAATAGATGAACATCGGTGAGTCAATTAATGGAATGAATACAGCTCGGAGGTCGAAGGACCAACAACGGATGACTGGCAAGCCTCAGTGATTGGAATAACAGTCTCTCGGGTGTTAGCTGGTCGTGGGTTCTCTGTGTGCGTGTGACAGCGGGACAGGCTGTCGGTGTCAGAGAATGATACCGACGGGTTTAGAGAGTCTTGTTATTTGGGATCTCTGGCTCCCGCCAAGGTCAAGATCGATCATCGGAACATTTCAACTGTGGTGGATTTGACGACGAAGCTGTGACATCAGTGAGCTAAGGGAGTGTGAGTTAAAGGCAGGACCTGAATGAATCAGAAGTACTTGACAGTTCTAAATAGATTTCAGGTGCTTAACAACTGACAAAAGTGTGCACAATTTATTATGTTCAACTTAACTTGAACAAGCGCATAATTTGCATAAGCGCAGGAAGGAATGCACGATAATTTTAAGTCAACTTTTCTATATCAATATTAGTCCTTGACCATTTGACCTGTTATTGTTTGACATTAATATTTATCATTAATCCACTAACACAAATATTTCCGTTTTAATTGAATTCATCAGTAAAGTTTAAATTGAATTTATTATGAGTGTCTCTCCTGTTGCTCATGTAGTTAAGTGCATGTTAGAAGTAAGGGTGGAGATTGAGTCGCAAGGTGGAATTCTCTGACCTGATGGGACACATATTTCACCAGACCTGGGTGTATACTTATTGCGGACACAACTGAATCAAAACTATACGATTGTAGGATAATAAAATATTGGAGGGGAACATCCATTGCGCCTCGAGCCCAGATTGGGCAGGAGGTTTCCCACGTCGGTCGGCCTTACTCATGATCGGCCGATGTGTGATACCGAAGACGAGACAACGAGGCAGGAGGAAGCGAACCGCATGCTAGAGCAACGGCAATGTGGATCACACAATGGCGGAGTCGGAGAGTGGATAGCTACTCAACTGGCAACGGATGCGGTGGTGGCGATTGCGTTTCGGCGGGAGAAGCACCTCGGGGCCTACCGTGGATGACAGCGGAGGCAAGGAGGCATGCTAACCGAGTGCATCGGCTGGGCAGCACCCAGGATTGATGACCACAATAAGGTGAGAGGACTCACCATGGGCGTCGGAAGCATTTCATTGGTTCATCGACAGCAACAACAAATGTTACAAGAACTGTATTTGGAATATCACACAGATAAGTGCTTGTGTCATAGA
>JAHWFO010039564.1:0-11671 GCA_023313115.1 Rhysida immarginata | reverse complement strand
GAGAGAGAGAGAGAGAGAGAGAGAGAGAGAGAGAGAGAGAGAGAGAGTTATACTTCGTTAATGTGATAAAAAAATAAATAAATAAATAAATAAATAAAAAATGTGAATCTCTCTACTTACAATGTTGAGCAGGGTTTTTTTCCCATTCGTATTCCATTTCTCAGGCTTCTACTTCTAATATTCTTTTTGCAGAGCAGGGACGTCAGCGTTTGTGTGTGTGTGGATAGTTACTCGGCTATCGGATGTCTGAGTGAATGTCTAAACATACGAATCTTCCCGCGATAACCGTTGACGTCACGTTGTCATGGTGATGATGATGACGTTCACGCGGTTTCCACATCGTTCCAGAAAAGTCTAGAGATCTCTTTTTGGGGTCACAACTGTTTCTACCCGTGACCTTTTGACATTTGGTTTCGTTGACCTCTCTCTGTGTGACCCCTAGTTTTTTTGTTTTACTTTTTCTCTGAAACGTTTTGAAATTATTTTTTGCTGTACTCTTTCACTAAGGGTGGACAGCCAATTATCGGATTACAGTTTTCTTTGTATCCCTGCTCTGAAACGTATTAAATATGAATTTTGGTTTTGTTTTGCTATCCTCACCTTTCACTAAGGGTGGAGAGCCCATTATAGGATTAAAGGTCTGTTTGTCTCAAACCTCAGCTGCATTTTCATCTTTCGTTGCGATATTTCACAATACGCGACATGCTTTTTTTTGTACAAACTCGTCTTAATAAAATATATACATTTTTTCGTATTAATAATAAATATCTGTTTTGTTCCATCTCTCAAATTTTTTCGTTGTAATGTTGTTTAATAAAAGCTTCAATTATTCCGTTTCAAAATATGTACGTGAGTTTCAAAAATGTTTTTGCTGCATATGTTTTTATTGCCCTGTTACTTAAATGTTCATACATACGTACATTTTTTAACAAGACAAAAAATATTTTTTCCGACTCTACATCAATTCAACAAAAAGTTTTTTTTCCGAGGTGATCGTTTGATTTTGTTAAAAGTCGTTTGTTGTGGGGGGTGGGGAACGTTTTTCACTCTGATGATTTTGCTTGGGTGTGAAATTTCACGTTTGTGAAATCTGTACATGGGACAGATTTCTCATAAGTGAATTCTCTTAAAAGTTCAAAGTTTTTAGAGTGGTTTTCCTAGCTCTATGGCGTTTCCAGCATAATTTTGCTATGCATAGTCTGTTTTTTACATTTTGAACAAATGCCCCAATGGACGTTTTTCGCTTCCTGATTTTATCTCTGTGGCAAATTTCACTCTTGTATTTTTGTTGTGAAGGATAGAATTCGCATCACCTGTTTCCAACCCAAACAACAATATTCGCACGTTTTTCCATGAACGTTTTAAATATATGCATTCTTTTAAGGGACGTTTTAAAAAAAACCTGTGAAGTCTGTCAAAGTTCATTCAAGAAAAATGAAATAAAATATATAAAAGTTTTTCTCTCTGCCCAATAGACACAGGTATTAAAAAAAACAGACCTGTGTTTTTGACTTTGCTGTGCTATGCATTCTTTATCTATTGAATGAATACTCGTTCTTTTTCGTTTTAATTGTAATAATCGCATTCTTGTTATACGAGTTAACGTTTTCATAAGCAAACCAGATAATTATAATAATGTTTTACCTTTGTATTTTATTTTTGTTGATGTTTTACATTTGTTTGATTTTCTAATATAATTTCCTTTCCTGCTGTTTGATTTTACATAGTGTATAAATTGAATCAATATTGTGTTGATGTGTCATGTTTTTAATTTTTTACTAACGCTTTTTCGTTGAGAAGAGCGTAATTTTTTTACTCTGTGTTACATTCATTTAATATGTAGTTTATATTTTCCTTTTTTTAAATTCCTTAAATATAAAAATGTGATTGAGTTTTGACCATTTTACCCCCTGCATAGGTACTAAAGGCTGTAAGACTATGGTTTCACAATTCACATTTTTTTTTTTTCGCATCCATCAGGTGTTTTTACATGATGCCCTGTGTTTGTGTAAGCAGGTTTGATTGGTTGTAATTGTTTAAGTCTCTAGCAATCTTCATGGTCCATCACATATTAACCATTTGTTTAAGCTTGTAAATAATGTATTTCGTCAGACAATGTTTTTCATTTTATCTCGTGATTGGCTGGTTTTTGTAGGGTTTGCATCAGCCACTGTATAAATTTTGCAGTAAGTATGAGTTTTCATGTTTGTATCGTATCAAGCAGTAATTTTCAAACCTCCCAACTTTTTCATTCATTTTTACCACCCGAATTTTACCGTGTTCTTTGCAGTAAGTATGAGTTTGCATCGTTTCAAGCATTAATTTCAATCTTCCTGCTTTTCACTCATTTTACTACCCCCAAATTTTACCTTTTTTTTTTTTTTTTGTTTTAACATACTCAGATATAGAATATTATGGAACAGTAGATTAATTTTTTAGAGTCGCTCTACGCTGAGGGTTCCAAACCCACAAGTGGGTATTGTTATTAGTTCAATCTCATTTTTCCGTAATTTTTTATTTTTGTTACTACTTTTTTTTTTTCCCTGCACAGCATCGGGTTGTTTTTTAGAATTCCTTTTCCACACATGTGAATACGGCCCAATGTTGACAGCCATTGGCCTGTGTGTAGTACAGAATTGTGAAGCCTCTGGATCATCCCAAAGCCTCAGAGGCTTCATCAACATCTCGCCACCGAGCGGTCATCGCGGTCTTTCATCGATGAACCCCCATAAAAAGAGATGTTGTCTCTTTTTTAACAACAACCAGATCCCCTATTTCGACTTATTGGATGTGACTTTAAAGTTATTACAGTCGTTCAAATTTTTCTTTGTAAACGGGGAAGAACAATATGAATTTGCACAGAAATTACTACATCCCGAATGCAGGTTGGTGAACATTACGAACGACTGTAAGACCTTCGGCATTTTAAGTGTGAGCAGGTTCCTATCATGAGAACTAGTACGGGATCAAGATACATTCGGACGCCTGGTCGGGGCGCAGGGTCGGATTGCCGGGCGCAAGTACAACAAAGACATAAAGTGATTTAAACTGTTAAAAAAAAATGTACCTGTTTTTAAAATAAATATTTGTTTTTTTTTAAAATAAAAAGGTGTTTTGTCATTCATTCACTTGTTTTTTACCTTTTTTTCAAAAAAAAAAAAAAAATTTCTAAAGTTTTAAAGAAATTTTAGAAAATAACAAGATGTTTAATTTTTTAACTTTTTACACTCTTAGTTAGATTGCACGGTTTAAAAAAAAATAAAATTTTAAAGGACGAGATGTTTAATTTTTTAACTTTTTACACTTATAGTTAAATTTCTCGTTTTAAAAAATATTAAATGACAAGATGTTTAATTTTTTAACTTTTTACACTCTTAGTTAAATTTCTCAGTTTAAAAAAAATTACGTTACTTGCTGTGTTTAAAAATTTTAATCTTTTAAATTATTCTTCCTGAATCAATGCAGGTTTTGCACTTTGGTACATCTACAATAATATAATTGTTTCAATACAATTACCTGTTGTATTTCTCATTCAGGCCTCCTAAAAACTGTAGTCTGATGAAAACAAGCCAGTGCTTGTATACTAATAGGATACAACTACTACCTCTGACATATGTAAACACTACTTAACAATTGTTTTACATTTCATTTCACAACTTCTGTTTTTTTTATTTTTTAAATTAATTAATTTCTGTTGAATTTGTTACCATTTAAATAAGTCAATACATAAATAAATAAATAAAATATAAAATTTCAATTTACATAATCCACATTAGTTTAAATTTTTATTTTTCCAAAACTGAATTTATACAACTTTAAAATACAATTTTTGATACAATTTTTGTTACACAAATTTTTTTTTTTTTTACAATGTCAAATGTTTTTAATCTTAAAATAATAATGATTATTTTTTAGTCATTCTCCAGCTAATCCATATTAACTGTTTGTTAAACGTAATTGATGTTGAAAACATTGGTTTGTACGTGACATTTTATTTAATAACCATAAATACTACTACTACGGCCATTTACTTTTTATTTTGACTTGAATATAAAAACTCACTGGGTATTTTTTAATACTTCACCGCAATGCTCATAAGGGTAACTCTTTGCTAAATTTCCTAAGATTGTGAATCGTTTTTGATTAGTGCATCTGTAGATTTTTTTTGTATGTTTATTGTGTAGAGTTGCAGCTGTTTTGTTACATACTAGATTGAAGTTCACCGGTACTTCGATCGATTTGAGCAAACCCTCTGTTTCACCCTGCACGAGTTCCTCAATCATAGTTGGTTTAAGGATTTCTGATGCGCTTCTCGTTAACATGATGCCTTTCACTTTTAGTTCATGAGAACCGTCTGAGAAGTGCAGACAGTAATTCTTAGCCCCTGCAACAACCAGTTTCTCGATGTGTACATTTGACCCGTATTTTTGAGCAACTTCGTCAGTCAGATCTCCTAGATTATGACCTCTCGGTAGTAAATTAACGCCTCGTGGTTCAAGGTAAATGGCCGAATCTGTGTCACAATAAAGGGCCCGAACACCCAACACTTTTAAAATTTTATATAATTATAACCGGCCATAAGACGTCACAAACGAGGCAATAACTACATTACCCTTTAAATAAGTGGTCGGATGAGTTGTTTTATATGCCATTAAAATAATGTCATCGTTTACGATATCGAGATCTGTCACTTCAATTGAAGGGGTGTTAAAAACTTTATAGTATTCAGCGAAACTATCAACAAAAACTGCTTGTTGTTGTTTTGCATTGTTCAGGCCCAAAAAACCCCACGCATTATTTAAAGAAAGCTTACATATACTACGTAAACCGGGTTTTTTTTCAAACTTTGATGGTTTTACTATGATACCTTCCTTTTCGTACACATCTTTCAAAAAGGCATCTCTCTCATCTTGAGTGTTGGCATATGGAGGCCAGTCTGAGGCTTGGATTTTCCCCCCAATAAAGGTGTTCACATATTCACTGAAAAAATGTTTTTCCCCAGTATCCTTGTTGTATACAAATTGTTTGTCATAGTGCCATACCTCATAAATTTTCACAATGGTATAACCTTCTTCTAACGCCTTATAAAACTCGGGGGTAGGCCAGGTTGCAGTCAATGACCGTTCAACATCTGTGTGAGGACATAATTTATTCAACTGTGATTCAACCTAGGTGCGACAAACGGGAAAAAACAATAGATTGTTACAACGATAAGGTAACACGGGTATGAATAAGTTCTTAGGCGGGAGTATGGTTGCTTTGATCAAACCAAAGTATGCATACAGCTTGCGAGTAAAACCTGTTTTAATCACGATAGGATGCCCTTTTGGATAATTTTGTCTCTTATTTACCGTGGGATATAACGATGTAAAATCCAGATATGTAAGTTGTTCTGTTTCAGTCGCCTCTGTAATACCGGCTGTGAAATTTTCAGTGCGTCCACCGTAAAAACCATCGCGGGGTGAAATGAATGTTTCTGATCCGAATTGTAGCGTTTCACAAAAATGCTTTAATTCGGTATCGCATTTTAACAAATCAGAAAATTCACATTCCCATAATGTTTTGAACGTGTGATCGGGTAGTTCTGTTTTTAAAAACTCCATACGCTCGAGGGTACACTGAAAATTTTCTGCATTAGTAAGTCGGCTCTCGACACTACGATTCGTGGCAAATGTGCATTTAGGACATGAATGGTAATAACACCCGTAAAATTCATAAACTATCTTTTTGCTTTCACACCAACCGTCCAGAAGATATGGACCGATGCGTTTCTCAGGTCAATTCAGAACTGAAATGATTTGATCATGAGGCAACTTTGATTGCTCCCAAGCTAGCCATTGTAAGGCTTTTTTGCTTTGCCGGTTACGCATTGAATAACTTAATGGTGGTATCACACCCATTGAACAAGCATCGAGAAATTTTTCCCTAAGCACTCTGTTTGAGAAACCTGCGATTGTCACATCACGTCCTAAAAAAGGGTCAAAACCCGTGAAAGACTCCATGATAGTAGCGAATTCCAGGCAACCCTCACGCAGTAGCATAACATCACTAAAACAATACTGAGTTAGTTCGTGTATCATATTCCATTTCTTACCAACGCGCAACTTCTCAGTCTTGTACCAAAGTACAAACTCTTTATGCACGGACTCTTTCATTTCGTCAGGTGAGTACAGTTCCATTTCAGGTAGTGCACCCTCATAATGTAGAGTTTTGTTCAGTAGTGCAAACAGAAAGAAACCTTTCTTATGCTCCTCGATACCAAAGGCGCAGAGGTAATGTTATAAAGGATAATGAATCGAGAAAACGGATTTTTGCTTCTTTAATCTCTAACAATAACACCTTTGTACCACGATAAATCACGTTAGGTTTGATGCCTTGTTCAAATAAAAATTTCATCAAAAAAACATAATCAAAGCCAGCTAGGTTGTGAGCTAGTATTATTGAATTCTCAAAGGTTTGTTTATGGGTTTTAATTTTACGCCAATTCACAGGTTTTGCAAACAAATAACTCAGAAACTCGGAAATGCATGTATCCCCGTAGAACACCCGTTCAATGTTAGTACCTGAGTCATCTGGATAACTAAGAGCTACTAACACAGGCAGCAATTCACCTGTGTTAATTGTCCTCGTTTCCACGTCAAAGTATAGGACTCTCGGTTGTTTTGCACTGCGCTGTTTTGTTTTCCCTGTGTTTATACGCTCCTTACCTGTAAGAACGTAACAAAGACTCCCTTTGTGTCTTCCATTACAACGGTTGCAATGTTTCGGATCACAATGATGATTTTTTTTCACTTCATAAATCTTTTTACACACAGTACATCTGTGATATGCATCACAGGGTTTGTTACAACAGGTCGGGTCTTGATGTACCCTATAACAAGCCCCCCCTTTGAAGAAACGATTGCATTTATCACAGCGCACGTAAGTACATTTGACTCTCCGCGTATGCTGACCACCACATAGGTTACAGTGGCCTCCACACAAATGAAGTTTTTTGTTTTCAGAATTGTGAAAAAGGACACCACAATGAGCGCAAAAACCTCTTTTCCCGTAAAACCCTTGTAAATTTGTAATCACGTCGTAGTGGTTACCGTTACGTATAAGGTGTAACGTATGCGTGGGTCTTGGACTCAGAAATTGTAAAACAAGTCCTGAATGCTTGTACAGGTGTGCACAACAATCTCATACTCAGGCGCCAGTGTTGTCTGAAATTTCTCTAAACACTCAATTGTACCAGTTGTGTGTGGTCTATACAGGCCCGCGTGCATAAGTCCAAGGCATTATTTAGCTGAAGTGTGCTCTCTGGTCTTCTAATAGCCTTATAAACTTTTGTATACTGTTTGATTAATTCCTCATTACCTTGTTTACGGGCAGCACACATTTCAACATGAGCAATCGCAACTACTAGAGCTCTAGGGAGACAATAAACATCAGAGTTTTTGATCACCACAACAGAGGATTTCCTTGCTAGGTGGTCTGACGCTAATACAGCTTTACGATCAGTGTAACCCGTGGCTGGTATGGGTTTTTGTAGAAGCACAACATGGATATCCAACAAGTCATCCATCATCAAGCCCTGATGTGATTGATCCAAGGCCTGTATTGCCTCAAACAACATCTTACTGCTGAAACTACTAACCCTACCAATACGTAAATTTACAGGGTCATTTAAAGTGGGGGCCCATATACAAATTCTCGCATGGTCATAGATTGGCTTGTTATTCCTTAATATACGCTCAAAAATCTGGTCAAAAACTAACATTAACATTCCTTCTGAGGTTGGTAGTCTTTTCATTCCTTGAAACGTCAATTCATATGTGGTTGTTTTAACTTTATATTTACGGGAATACAAGGAGCCACGTTCACGTAACGTATAAAAAGCTCCTAGGTTTGAGTTTACTGAATGCTCACTGTGATTAATACCTGGGGTTGATAAGGAGTGGTCCGCAGGCATTGATTGAGTATTAGACCTGGTTATACCAACAATAGGTTTTGGTAACCCAATAATTGAGGTCGCAGGGGATGGGTTTGGTATTGGGGTATTTACACATTTCTTAGTAAAGCTCGTATGTTGAGCTGCCGAGGTCGTAGGTTTGTCTGTATTAAAAACGGTGTTGGTTTGAGCTGCAAACCCTTTATGCTGGTCAGCGGGTGCTGCTGTAACAGGCGTCACACCCCTGCCTCTTTGATACTTTAGTGAAAGTTTACACCTCTTCATACGCCAGTCAAGTTGAGGTTCGTACGTTCTTTTACGGGTTTGTGAACCATCGGGACAACTGCTTAAAGACCTCTGTTCTGAGGGCTTTGGTTGGTTTGATGATAAACAGGGCAATGGAGTTTGAGATGGTTTTTTTATTGGCGAGCCGGGGTTGCATGATCGCATAGAGCTTTCATCAGCCTCATCATCATCATTTGTCTATGTCCCGAGACCCTGAACAGGTTGAGATTGTAGGTGATTTGCCTGGTTCAAACAAAGATTGAGCGGTTGACTCTGCGTTAAATTACAACTATACAAACATAAATCTAATGCTTGGCTTTGCGTTGCCTGTGTATGTACCTCAGACCCCGAAACAATTCTTAATTGATCACGTACACACAAATTTAAAGGTGTGTCAGCCATTATGTTTAAATTTTAAAAAATACCCCTGTAAAACTGGTAAAAAACCTGCCTTTAAAAACTCCTACAACTGTATACATACAAGTCAAAGCTGTATTATGAACTAAAATATAAGTGGCTCAATTTAAAAAATATCAAACAGTGTATATATAGTTAAAAAAAAAAAGTCAAATGTTATTTATTATAAACCCAAAATGTAAATACAGCCATTTTTAATTACAGGCAAAATAGTAAAAATTTTTTAAAGGAACCAATTAAAAATCCTGACTTTAAAAACTCCCACAACTGTATACATACAAGTCAAAGCTGAATTATGAACTAAAATGTAAATGGTTCCATTTAAAAATTTCAAAACTGTTTATACGGTTAAAAAAAAAAAATTCAAATGTTATTTATTATAAACCCAAAATGTTATTTATTATAAAACCCCAAAATGTAAATGCAACCATTTAATTACAAGCAAAATAGTAAAATTTTTAAAGAAGCAATTAAAATTTTTTTTAAAGGAACCAATTTAAAAAACATTCATTACATATAAATCGTATTTAAATAGCAGACCTTGTGTTTTTAAAACACTCCGAATTTTAAAGGTTTAGCAATGAGTGACAAAAAAAAAAAAAGTTTTTATAAAATGAACCCAGAAAGACTACAGTATGTAACAAATTAAATTACTGTTGTACGACAGGTAAAAAACAAGGGGTACAAACGAAAGACTATATAGCACTCGGGTAAAGTTAATGAAAGAGATCTCTCGTTGCTAGTTCCACGATTTTTGTAAACAAAAACTCGTATCACACCCTTATGAAAGATACAATTAACTGTAATCTTAATGTACTGGTTGATTTCAAAAACTTTTTTGCGTATAGCACAAATAGAGTCTGCTGGTATGTTGTTTTTCTCGAGTTTACAAATTGCAACTAACTCAGTAAAGTACAACAGTATAGGCCGAAATTCCACTGTTTTCATACAAATAGTATTAATTGTTCTTTTGTTCCTAGACAACGACAAAAAGTGTGTGCCATCCAATTGTTTTTCGAACAGTGCAAAACTCAATTTTGTTGTAGTGCGATGACTAGCTTGATAAACTAAAAGGTATTGGATAAACAAAAAAACACAAACTTAAACATGTGGGCATAGAAAATTGAAAAACATAATAGAGTTAAAGTAAGACACACACACACACACACACACACACACACACACACACACACACACACACACACACACATTTGATGGATGCAGGTACAAACATTTTAAATTGTTAAGAATCATCATCAACAACTCACATAATGACCTGAGGGTAGTACTTCTGAATCAAGTATAAATGTTACTTGCTGTTGACATAGAGTTTCCTGTGATTAGGTTTAAAAAAGTGTGGAAAATGTATACGCATCAATGCGAAAAACTTATATTCCCAATCAACTTCGTCATCGTTAGCAAGATGCGTTTTCACCATGAAGTCTCATGGTGTGACAAAAAGACGGCCCATTTTAACACACACGTTAGGTAATGGTTGAATTAGATGATAGGCTTTGCAAAATATATGATACGAATCGGGTAAATCAACCTTTAATAAGGATTGTTGAATTTCAAAGGCAAAAGTTTCAAGTTCATCCATTTCACTCAAACTAGATAACGTATGACTTGTGATACCACCACAACTGTATTTAGCAACTGTTGTTTGATACTGGAAAAAAGAAACATAGGGACAGCCTTTATAGTAAGTGCTACTTGGTAATACGTATTCCAACAAACGCGTTGTAAGACATCGTTTGTCATAGAGTATTTTCACATAAAGCTTAACTTCTTGTACATAAGCATAAACGCTTTCACAAGCTTTTAATTCTGCAAGTATACAGTCAAGTTTTGTCTGAGCCGCCTCTCTACAATTTTCAAGTACTTGGTAATCAGGACTCCGTTTAAAGAGGATATTACTCAAGAGGTCTTTAAAGCCTTGTTTATAAAAACCGAAGCGTTTAATACATTTTTTCAATATGTCAACTCGTATTGTATAGGCATAGCGTTGGTATTCAGTTTTGTCGTTGTTGAACTAGAGAGAAAGAGAGGATGCACACCATTCAGAGATTGAATACACGAATGATGTGTTGAAATGTAAGGAAAAAATATTTACCAGTTTTGATGGGTTTCGGCCTACCGCCTTGTCGGTACGTGTATTATAGGTAGGGTCGGCGAATTCAGAATCTTCACCCTGTATATCACCTGATTCATTCGTACACAACGGAGCGAATAGGTCATCCAACTTCGGTTTATCACTCTTGTTCCCTAAATGCTCTACATCTGGCTGTGTGTCTTCTACTGTCGGTGCAAGGGTTAGCGGGGACGGACTACGATTGCGCTTGATTGGTGTAGTACATCGAGGTATGGGGCTTCCAGTAATTGTGGTATAATGGAATGCTTTACGGCGCTAAAACAATAAATACACATCATTAACCATTGCAATTACAAGTAAAAAAAAAATAAATAAATAAATAAATAAATAAATAAATAAACACCCCAGCATCTATTCAAACAACAAGGTCTTAAACAACATGAAATTGTTGTTGTTTTTTTTGGTTTGTTTTTATAAAACATGCAAAACATGTATATTTTTTATAATAACCTGTGACACGTGGATAAACTCTCCATCCTGGATTGTGGTCTTAGATTTTGGAAAGGCGCCACTTGAAATCTCTGCACTATCGATGTTTACCTGAAAAAACAAAAATGCAAGTCCAGGAAACAAAGTAAAAATATAAACAAACAAATATACAAAAAGGGAAACCTATAAAGAAAGGCCCCAAGACGAACGCGAATGCGAGTAACCGGCGTAGATAAGTAGTTTTATGAAATAATAAATTTCACAAACTAATCAATTTATTCCTGATAGTAATTTATAAAGAATATATTTCATGAAAAATTGTTTAAAAGAAAAAAATAATTATATGTTCTATAGTATCAATTTTAATACAACATTACCGCCTGTTTGAATCCATTTAAAAAAAGAAGAAATTTTAAGCTTAAGATATTCAAATTGGCAATAATGTAGTAATGGGA
>JAHWFO010039535.1:0-15367 GCA_023313115.1 Rhysida immarginata | reverse complement strand
TCGCATGACCAACAATGCAAGATAAAGTTTTTGCAACAATGGTATCAGCACGCAATTCACAAACACACTGCATGAACCAACAATATATATCTCATGACTAACAATGAAAGGAAAAGTTTGTGCAAGTGTAATTATCCCGGGCAACGCCGGGTACCTCTTCTAGTTGTCTATAAGCTGCCACCACATAAGTTGAACGACAGGATGACATCATTTCTAACGGTAGCCAACAGACATTAACGGGAAGTAAATCGCTTAGCTATTCCATAGAGCATCCGCTTTTGTTTTCGAAACGCACCCATGAAGCATCCGCTTTCGTTTTCGAAACATTGTTTTTGTATTTATATTTAGTTTCTATTTTCGTTTATTCTTTTCAATAGATAAATGAAATTAATAAATTAAAAAATGACGCAGAATAGTCGACTCGAATGCAATTTGTTTTACAGTATGACTTTTAATAGGCTATCCACGTTCCAACGATATCTCCACCATTACTATAGTAGAACAAGTGCGTAATGGGTAAAATCCAGACAAAGCATATTGATGATATGACTTACTGCGCATGTCAAAAAGATCATTCATGTGTGTGTGTGATATAAGTACTTTTAATATACATATATGGCGTTCGTTGCGGCTATACAAAACTGTCATTTCCTTTGTGGCGGTTATGTCAAATTCATTACAATTTCGATCTGCCATTTTGTAGGTTTAGACATAACTTAGTTTGAGATTTTCAATAATGATGCAATAATGATTTTCCCCTCTGTTTTTCTTACTTTTCTGGCTTTACAGCTACTAACTTCCGGTTTAGTGGCAGCCATATTGAATCGCCGTTTCAATGATTGCCCACCGATAAAACTTGTAATTTTAAGGCGTAAGTAATGTATTTAACGTTATAAATTAAGGAATAATAAAACCATGGAGAGCAATACAAAACATTTTTCACAATCTATAAGTAACTTCCTATTTTTCAAACAATTTCAGTATGTTCATCATGCTGTTTATGGCTGAACAGTTTTAGATGCAAAAGTAACAAAAGCAGCAAAAGTGATCTTTTCACTTCCGGTTTCATTCACAATGAAAACCAATTTTCTTTGCTTTTCAAAAGCAAAGACAAAGTCACTTTCCCTTAAGTGAAAGGATGTGAATGCGACTTTTGACTTTTATACAAGTCACATCTCTAACTTTTATATTATACTATTACAATTTCCCACATACCTGTTTGATCAGTATTAATGTCGTAGTCATTTTCATAATTAGGTATCAAATGTAAAGTCTGTGCTCAGAAGGTTTCTGCTGAGGCCAAGGTTTCTTCTATCGTAACTGTTTCTTTGTGTGATATGAATTTCGTGACTTTTCGTTGACAAATTCTATGAGTGGTTTGAATTTCTTGACCCATGTGTCAGAAGCTTTAAATTCCATGTTTTCATATTGTCCTGCAGCGGCTAAGGCCAATTGCTGTAATTTTTGGTCGTGACTGCTGGAACTTCTCTCTAGCTTCAAGCGAAGCGATCATAAGTCCAGGAATCAATAACAGAATATCTATCGAATATATATCCACCCCTTTTTACGTGTCTTCCACCGAGATAAATATTCCATTTTCTTCAAACGACTACATCCTTCCTATTGCAAAGTTTGCAGACTCCACGTGGGATGTGCTTTGGCAATATTGATAACTTTGACTTTATAATCCAAACGAATATGCTGCATCTCTCAGCTCTTTTTCTCCTCTGGTTTGTATTCTTCTGATGAATAATCTTCTTCAACTTCCTCAGAATCACTTTCTTTGCCTATTTCATTCATATGAATAAGTTCCTCTTCACTAACAAGTGTTTTCTCTGCCAACATTTTTATTGTAAGTTGAAAAAGTTCTTCTATCACCATAGCTTCCTTAGAAATTGTGTCAGAAGATTCAAATGCAATCATATTATTTTCAGTGAGTAACCTTTCATAGTAGACAAGTGCATCTTTCAATTGTAATTTCAGCATGTCACTATACATACATTCTTCAGGAATCTCCTGTTGAACGTCCGAAAGGCCAGGAAAACTTTCACTTGCTGACATTTTCACTTGTAAACGTTTTTGTAAACTGATTTATATTGGCGACAGCAAACGCACTCCGTTCTCTGCGAAAGCCAGGAACAAAATTAGGAGTGTTAAAATATTTCTTTATGTAAACATATTTTTAATAAAATATATAAAATAATAATTGTAATGAAAAAAACCACCATAAAACGCGCATCGAACCCGAAGCCATACCTGAAGTCAGCACTGGAGGCCAGCGCGCTACTGACTTGGCTACTCGACGTTCTGACGTGTTTGCACATTTTTTTTTTTTATTATATACCAGGTATGAAAACTTTGAATCCATATTTTTCAAAGTGGGCTGAATAGTGCGCGCTAATATTTTGACATATTACCACTACACAAAGTTTGATTCCAAAGTTCATTTCCCAGACCGCGACTTCTCAGCTATGTACAAAGCAATTTGCTGAAATTTCAGTTAATTTTGTGCGTAGACCATTTACATTCTGATAATATATGTATATACCAGATTATTTTAGTATTTTGAATTTGAATTCACAATTCAGGACGCACAGCGACCGAACTGTACATACCTATGTATTAAATTCTTTGTGGAAAAGCGGTTGGTTGTCTCTCTTGTGTTAGTCTTCACATCCACAGTATTCTCTCTTTTAATATTATGGCTTCGCCAATTGGTTTTACTTTTTTTGATAATATGTTTAATCTTTTAACCTCCTTTAAGAATAAGTTCTTTAGACTTAATCGTCGTATCGGGTTAATAGAAACCAATATCTATTACCGTGCCCAATGTCATAGTAGGCTTTATCAGAAGAAGTAATTTTGGAAAAGTAGGAGGCGACTTCCTCCAATAAAGCCAGAGTAGCAGCACAGTTCCATTACCTTAATTTGGATATTAATACCCACTTTAAAAACCTATCTGCGTCTGAAATAGAGGGGTACAAAATAAATAGTCAACTTACTTCGTTGTTACACCCTGCCTTGTTAGATTGTTTTTTTAGAAAAAGTTCATACAATAAGGGGCATAAACTATACACCAACTATAAAAAATTAAACGTAAAATTCTATATCTATGGTTAGTCTTTGGTCAATAAGAACGATGAAGTTGTTATCAACACATCAGCGGTACAGCTTACCTCCAAGGAAGAGGATATATTGTCCAAAGGACTTAAGTTTCTTGTCACTGAACCAAAAGAAGACTTTAAAAACCTGGTGTGCAATATTATTTTAGGACCCTGTGGCCTGGTTCAAAACCAATTTAAAGAATTCACTATTCTCTGCCGAAACCAATTGATCCACAATATAAAAGCAGACAACGGTGAGTACAACAGGAAACAATTAGAGGTTTTGAAAACGATCAGGAAAGTTAAGGCTGATTGCGTCTTCCTCAAAGCCTTGACAAGGTTGATTATCTTAGTGGCGGTGAAAAATTACTTTAGGAAGGCCTATACGTTGAGCTGCAAAGTGACCCACTCCTTCAATTAGTCAGGAAAACCAGATATTACGTCACCACCTGCAAGTATCTGTTCAAAAACCCGAAAGAGTCCACCTTCATTCCTAGCAATCCGCACTTACCTCGTCTATACTGTTTACCTAAGGTCTACAAACCTGGTAACCTGTTTAGATCAATTATAAACAATATCAACTCCCCTACCAATTCAGTTGCCAATTTTCTTTCCAATAAGTTTCATAGTTTAGCCCTCCCAGGACGCGATTTCTCTGCCAAGAATAGCACTACGTTAGTGAACCATCTCTGTAGTTTTGTCATTCCCACCAACTGCCTACTTGTCTACTTTGACATTAGTTATTTATTTCTGAGCATGCCTATCAAAAATACTTTGCACATTCTTGAAACAGTATTAGAATTTAACGACATTCCACTGGGCGAAGCTAGGAACATCATGATAGCCACCACGTTATGTTGCTACAACAATCTCTTCCAATTTCAAGGCCACTTTTATAAAATGACAGATGGCCCCTATGGGTTGTTGTATTAGCCCCTTTCTTGCGGAACTCTTCCTCCGTGATACAAAGCCTGTAAACTCTTTCAATATTTCCCAGAAATTTAATACAGGTACATCGATGCTGTGTTTGACCTTACGGATCATAACCTATACGACTTAATAACCGAACTAAACAATGTATCACAATCCATTAAATTCGCCATGGAAACTGACCACAAATTAACTTTGACTTATTAATAAATGAGGAAAACAATGGACTCTAATTTGAGATTTATAGGAAGCCTACTTTTGTTCTTGCTTATATTAAGAGTTCCGCTAACAACTGCTATACACAAAAATGACCGCTTTTCAAAAAATGATTAGAAAAGCACACTCACTCACTACCCATGACCAAACAACAAAAACAGGAAGAGATAAAGAAGATACAGCAGTTCACAGTGGAAACGGACACCAGCCCGACTTAATGGATGCCTTGATCAAAAAACAAAAAGAGACCTGACCTCATACAAGATGCCACAACCTTTGAACCAGAGAGTGAGAGACCTAAATATTTGATAAGAGGCTTGGATAAGATCGCAAAGAGAATCAGCATCCACACACCCTAAGAATACTACTGGATTCTCAAAAAGACAGATACCACAAGAATCCAGCTCAGGTATTTACGAGCTGAAATGTGGCTCATGCCCAGGAGTTTATATCGGTCAATGACAACGAAAGATCGCTACCCGGATAAAAGAGCACTACCAGTGCATCAAGAACCACAAACCGGAATGTTCTGGTTTCGCTCTACACATCATCAAGACGGGCCACACTGCAATAGCGAATAATTATCGGATTCTGCATCAGGTTATTGATCAAAGACACTTAAATTTCCTTGAATCACTGGAAATTTCCAAAAAACGGACTGGAGATCTCTTGAAATCTGAACGAGGTCCCATGGATCTCTCTGACTGGTTGATCTTCGTGAAAGTTATTAAATAAGGATGTTAGTGGTTGTATTTTCTTTCATTGCTTCTTATAACTCTGTAATTATTGTAATGCTCCTATTGGCTCAAATATTATATAAATACTGGTATAAATTTATTGTCAATTCAGTCATGCTAAAAGAAGGCCGCGTAGTGACCGAAATATACGTACATGTGTACTAAATTCTTTGTAGAAAAGTGGTTGGTTGTGTTAGTCTTTACATCCACACTTAAGCTAATTACTGTTTTAATATTCCAACAGTCTTGTTAAAAGGATGAACAAATGCATTGAAGAGACAATACGACTTTTGTGTCATAAATGATAAGGACCATTGGGATGAATTATTAGAAGCAGCTTTGTTTTCCATACGTAGCAGTTCCAATGAAAATACCAGGGAAACCTGTGTATCTCCTATAAGGGTTTGACCTAGGGTAACCAGAATGTCCCGGTTTTCCGGGACAGCCCGATTTCAGTGTACTGCTCTGCAATAAGTTAAGTGTCCTTTTTTTGCTAGACACCCTATCTTTTTGCTAGGCACTCTATCATTCCTAACTTTTTTTATAATTTTAATTTCATGTGTGTTATCCTATTGCATTTTCCTCGCCGCCCTTTTATTACTTCCTATTTGTCCTCCGTCCTGTCCTATACCAACACGTCTTCTAATTAATCTCATTTGTTTTCTTCTTGTTTTTCAGCAATACCGTATTACTATTCCCTATGCAAACTATATAAAGATATAAACCCGTCCGTTAGTACTCCCTTCATAACTTCAGGACAATTGTCTAAGATTCTATTTGCTTTTAGAGAATTATCCTTTTTGCTTTGATAAAGGATAGTCTCTATCCGAAACGTCAGCTTTTTATTTTGATTTTGATAAATTATTTTTGTTTATTTTATCTTATTTTTTATTCATTTTGTATTTTTAATTAATAACTACTATTTATTGTATTCCAGGGCTCTTGTGTCTCGTCCTTCTCTAAATATATATCCGTTAATAAAAAGGACAAATATATATTAATTGGATATTGATGGATTCAATTGTCAAGAATTACGTGTCTCGGATTTGTTCCAGATTCTTCAGGGCTGTGTTTCGGATTAGCGTCGTAAAAAATCTGGTCATCCATCCTAGTTTTGACTCTGTGCTTCCATTCTCATGGGAACAGGAAAATAGTGTTAAAGACTTAGAAATTGCTTCTTATCGCTTTGGACTGGTGGAAAGACTGATAAGGGCTCATAATCTTGCGAAAACCAGAAGTGCTGGTAGAAAGTGAAAAAAAAATTGATAAAATGAATATTAGAAAATCATTAAGAGCATTTAAAATAGGAGGTAAGGTCTGGGTACTTAAGATGGGGGGGGGGGGGGGTAAAAAATAATTAGGATTTAGCTATCTTGGACCATTCCGAGTGCTTAATGAGGTAAGAGTGTTTCAGTTATCTATATAATTGAAGGAATTCTAAAGCATGATCGACAAACTGTACATGTCCATCGTCTGAACATGTTTCAGTGACACCAGTCTATCCTCGACGACATGTGTCCTAAAGGAAGAAAAAACAGTATCATATTCCCTAGGATGAGTCCGAAGACGAGGAGCTGGAAATGATTTTGGATGCCATCTACACACTGCAATGGAGAGAACCTCTGGCCACTGCAAAGGAGAAGTCCGATCCTTCACCAAAAAGTGCCGAGCCAATTCCTGAGGGACAACTCATTCCGGGTGGAGATGACACCATTAATAAGACCTCAGATGAGAGTACTAAGCCAATTCTTGAAAGACAGCAACTAGTCCAGATGGAGATGACATCATTGGTGAGATATCAGATGAGCCTGAGCTTACCACTAGCATGGAGCAGGAACCAGTCCCCGTTCAAAGGGCCTCCATCATAGTAAAGCCATCACCTGATCCTGAAAAACATGAGATGACAGCAGTCCAAAAGTCAGTATCTACCATGAAAGAGGACCAAAGCCAAAACAGAAACGCCCTAAGAAGATATGATCTTCGCCCAAGGCCAAAGTTGATTACATGTGATTACAACAAGGAAAGGATTAGTCCCATTTAGAGTGGAACAGGTGTCACAATTGGTCAAATTATTATGATTTATCTCTCAAAAATCATAGGAGGGTGAGTGCAGGAGTGACAGCACTAACGCGTTATTCTTGCACTGCACTCCACTACTGAAAACTGTCATTCCCCAACGAAAAAGGATTAAGAAAATACTTCATCCTACCTTGTTGGAACTAGCTTTGAACTTTAGGTATGTGCATAATTTTACATTTTTGTCAGAAATCTGTAGAAAAATTGCTCAAGAGAACTTTTCCTCTACCCCATTAGGAGAGTTAGGCCTACCGAACTTCGTACCTCTATCCTATCTTGGAATGAAATGTCAACTTTCAAATTTAATCACCAGCAGGCTTTGGGGGTTTGAACCAATCAGAGAGAACATAGCCTAACTTGACCAATCAGAAACACACTTGCTTTAATGGCCTAGCAGATACTGAAGGTATGAAACTTTGGATGCCATCTACATACTGCAAAGATGGTACCAAACTTTAAGTGCAGCTTGCCGATCGTTCATGAAAATTGATCAGTGTGTCCAGAAAATAAATTCCGTTTTGTTATGTAGGCTTAAAAAGGTGAGTAATGCGAAATCCGGCAACGTTGCATGAAAGAAAATGGTCTTGTCAGCAAATAGCGCTCTCCAGTTCTGTTCCTGCCACCATCGTTCCCAAGCCACCTAGGATCGTGCACGGTGTCATTCAGGTTCTCCATGCTCGCGGTTTCAAGTCAATGGACATTCACCAACAGCTTGTTTCTGTGTATGCAGGCCTCGAAGTGAGAAATAAAAAAAATATAGGAGCTAATACAAAAAAAACAATGAATACTATTTTGATGCATTATAGGCCTGTTTATATTAATTAATGCGAACCCCATTTTTGTTTATTGTATATTTTTATTTATTTATTTATTTACATTTATACTAGATAATTTGCTTTTTTTCCCTCAATTTTCCATTGACTTTTCTGTCGCCAGGCATGGGATGGGGGGGGGGGGTGAGTTCAAACGAACTTCGACCTAACGAACTATTGTATAATATTGAATATATTGGTACAGTGCATTATATGCTAGTTTCATTTGAAATTCGTCAGATCGAAGTTCGTTTTGCCCCCCTAGCCGTTGTAGCGCTAATATTTCTGTCTTGCACAATTTTGGGTGCTTTTTCAGGTTAACGTTTTTCGCATTATAGTAGAATACTTATGGTATCTTGTGTTTTGCTGTTGCCAATGTACGCTGTATTATCTAACATAGGAAACATATCTTTACTTTTTACTAATTGCCACCAATGCAATGCCATGAGCACGTCACTTGATTTTGTTGATAGTTACAATGACGACAGGAAACCGCATAAGTTTCGTGGATCAGTGGTTTCCTGTCGTCATTGTTGCATTTCGTCCACAGTTTTTGGCTCCGACTATATCTTGAATCCAAACTGTTGATAGTTATTCCAATATTGTCAACTCAAATTTTCAGATCACGCTAGCAGTGTTCCTAAAACGCGCCAAGAAAGCGCTAAAATTCGTCGAAAACGCGTTAAAAAGCGCTAAGTTGGAGGAAATGTCACCAAAGATATGATAGCCCCATTTATAAAAACAAATTATTAGCATTATGTGAACATCTACATCACTAATTATACATAATACAACGAACATGGGTACTTTTGGGAAGCAGCAACATTGCCTATTGGCTTTTTTTGTCTCGGGCCAAAATAAATTTCTGAATGTTTTCAGGGGGCCAACCATTTATAATTCAATACATTCAAATATTTTATGAAACAATAACCACGTACAATCTCACTTGTTAATAAATTTTACAGTAAATAGTTCATTAAAAGGTATTTCAATGGGATGGCTGCTTCTGAACGTTCTGAACCAACATCGGGATGTCTGGTTTGATCTTCGAGCTAACGATGCGTAAGGAGTGTTCCAAGTTAACATCAGTTAACACTGATCGCTGCTTATTCTTTATAAAGTTCAACTTTCACACACATACGTAATTCTGAAAATGGAAAGCATTTTTCTCGCGTGTCGTGCCAAATTTCGTCAACTGGCAGTTAAGTTTTGTAAAATTCCCACACAGATGCCTGATTAAATTCTTCCTTCAGCAGAGTTCAATCTGGAAAACTTCCTCTGCAGATTCCACATTTACTGAGAAAGGGTATATTTATCTTGCTTTCTTCACGTCTTATCTCAGCAAATCTTGCAGTAAACTCCTTTTCCAGCTGTCTCACCTTGTTACAGTAAACTCCAAACTGATCATCACAGATGTGTTTTGCCAGAGTTGGAAAATGTACTGTCTATGTTCTCTAGATGCGCAACCCAGAGCCTTAACTTCTTTTGGAATGCTGTTATGTGTGAAAGCATGTCACTAATAATTTTGTTTTCGCCTTGTAGTTTTGTGTTCAGTTCTTGAAGATTCATTGTTATGTCAACCGTGAAGGCTAAATTCGTAACCCACTGAATACGAATAATGCAGGCTCATGTTTGCCTTTCATGTCTTGAAACAGTTTTATTTCCTCCAAAAGGTCGTAGAATCGCTTCTAAATGTTTGCTTTACTTAACCATCGAACATCACAGAAGTACGCCACATCCCCATACTCTGCATCAATATCCTGCAATAGTTGCTTGAACTGGCGACGATTCAAACCTTTTGCTCTGATGAAGTTGATTATGGGCACAACAATATCTAACACATTTTTGCAGTCAAGGGTTTTAGCACACAGATTTTCTTGGTGTATAGGACAGTGAAATGCAATTAAAGCAGAGGGATCAATGCCTTCCATTTTCATTTTATCTTTTACCAACGCAAGGAGACCGTTTCTTGTACCGGTCATGGAAGGAACGCCATCTGTCGCAACACACGTCATTCTTCCGTATTTTAGCCCGAATTCTTTCAGTTCTGTGTCCAATAAAGAAAAAATGTCCTCCCCAGTTGTACTACTTTTCATTCCCCTCAATCCACAGAGTTCTTGAAAGATGTTGAAATCCGTATCAACTCCTCGTATAAATATGGCAAGTTGCGCCGTATCACTGACATCCGTGCTTTCATCCAGCGCAACAGAAAATGCATCAAAACCGGCAGCTGCAACCGAAAGTTTTTGTTTTATATTACCGCCAATTTTAGTTATCCTACGCACAACCGTCGGTCGAGAAAGGCTAATATTTTCAACCTGCTGCTTCTTTTCAGGAAACATAATTTGTGCCACATCCACCAAGCATTCTTTCACAAATTCCTGCCTTTCATTTTTTTTTTTAGCTATCGGCAGACTAATCACATAGCTGGCCTTGACAGAATTATCCAATTCTGCAGATTTCTTTTTGAAGACGGACTGCTGTGCAACAAGGCTTCTTTTCAGTTTTGCAATTTTATCTTCACGTGGTCCGCCAACAATCTTGTCAAAGTCGGAATGCTTGCTTGTGTAGTGTCTGTTTATATTGTACTCTTTAAGTACCGCAATGGTTTCATTGCAACTGAGGCATATAACTTTACCGTGGTGTTCCACGCAGAAGTAATTTTTCTTGAAAACTTCGGGTGCTCATCTTCAACTTTCCTTTTCACTTGTTTTGACGTCATTCGTCTCTGCATTTATCTGTTGTTTCACAAGCATCGAATAAAATAAAGTGAAAGTGCACACAGCCCGCGTTGCGGGTTGTGGAAGAGTCCACAGCACTGAAAGAGAGAGAACCATGTCGTTGACGGAGCAGTTGAATAAAATAAAGTGAAAGTGAAAGCAAAGACTATAAGAAAGGTGAAAGTACACACAGTCCGCGTTGCGGTTGTGGAAGAGTCCACAGAACTGAAAGAGAGGGAACCATGTCGTTGACGGAGCAGTTGAACAAAATAAAGTGAAAGTGAAAGCAAAGACGAAAAGAAAGGTGAAAGTACAGTGGCTAGAAGAATTGTGTGGCAACGGCTACTACTCGCAATGCTACGTGGTTGATTCCCGATTTGATGATAGTAGCGGTGGCGCTGCAATCGACATAGATGCGAGTTACCCAGGAGATGAGATGGAAATCTTAGGATGACGAAGGTTTTTTTTCAGCTATATTATGGGTGAAGTAATTATATATATAAAAATTTAGTATATTTTAGGTAACTGTTTTCCACAGAACTTGAGGATACTCTTTAACGTTAAAATAAATGAAAAAAATCTGCTGTTGAAATAAATAAATCGAAATATAAGATCACAGATGGATGAAGGTATCCATCCCTAATAAGATGGAATATGAGCCCTTCCGAGCCAGAAGAATTAAATTTTGAGTAATTAAGCATTAAACATAGATCTGCTAAATTAAGTCTAATGAAATATAAAAATATAATCTAATAATATAATGCTGTACACAGATAGTCACCTAACAAATGATAGAAAATGAATTTTCACAAATGTTTCACAAGAAAAAAAAATCAACAAATGAGGCGTTCGCCGCTCTAACTCAGAAGGCCTCATATGTGAAATGCACAATATTGAAAAATACATAGAGATCAAAGAAAATGTCTTTTTTCATATAAAATTCATTTATCACATGATTAACAACCAAACTACTTTTTTATGTGATGATAAAATATTTAAGTATCAGATATTTTAGGTTAATAGGTTTGAAAAAAAACTTTTTCTTATTATTTAAAAAAAAAAGTAAGAAATATAATAAATTTGTATTTAAAGCTGCTTTGATTGCACTTTATTATTTAAACAAAGGAATTCTTAAGAATTATTCTGATTTTCTTAGATTTTACATAAAGAAAAAAATAAATGAGAAATACAGACAGTGAAGTGGTTCTTGAAATTTTAAAATGCAACAGTAAGAGGGGAGGGGTGCTATTTTATTCCAAAACTAAAATCAGATGAAGAAATCGAAAAACTTATCTAAAGAAAATAACTCTGTGGGAAACGGTCGTGTATAAAAAAACTGAAAAAGAATAAAATCATTTGAAATTAAAAAATACTGCAAAATCATCTCTAAATTAAAAACAAAAAAAGGAGGGAAGGGTCGAAATATTATTAAAATGGTAAAAATGGTATATTATTTAATGTTCTGGAATGAAAATGACATTATAAATCCAATTTATAAGTTTTACGAAAAAATTAATGGAGCCTTATTGATGTAAAGCTCTGGATGTTTAGCTACTATGTTGATGTAGCTGCCATCTGGCGGCATCATCATTCGAGGAATCAGATTTTGAACGCTCGCTGCCACACTAAACTTCTAGCCACTATAGTGAAAGTACACACAGTCCGCCCTGCGGTTGTGGAAGAGTCCACAGCACTGAAATAGAGGGAAGAGTAGAAGGAGCAGTTAAATATAATAAAGTGAACGTGCACACAGCTCATTAGTATGCACGTGGGCCACCTTGCAGGTTGGTCACCCCTGGCTTAGAATGTACATTTATCCAGGGCAGAACCAATGAAAGTCCGATTGGAGCAGTTTTACTGTATCATTTCCAAAAATGATAATTCATCGGCTTAATAAGTGTTAAAATATCGCTAAAATAGTATCATCGCGCTAAATTTTGCGCTAGAAAAAGAAAAAAGCGCTAGATTAGTGCCACCGCGCAAAACTGAATATTGTTTAAAAGAGGGTGCCACTCCAGGACCGTAGCCAGGACGTTAACTTGGGGAGGTCGATTTTCAAAAATTCCGGACCTTTTTACATAATGGGTTGGTCGTCGACCCCCCCCCCGCCCCCCCCCCCCCCCTTGACTACGGGCCTGCACTCTCCCTCGTCATTAAACTTTTCTCCAGAGAAAACGTTACTCATGGTTACTTTCTTTCGAGTAACTGGCCACGAAACTCATGACGATGTAATAGTGCGAGTTGTGATATATTTGCGATATTAACTTACACTCCCATTTAAACGCGATCCAGCTGTTATTTTGACCACCAGATGGAGAGGATGTGATGCCTAGTCAATGGTGAGAAGATGGGTTTGCGAGTTTAAAGCAGGAAGACGCGATTTTGAGGACGAAAAAGGAATAGGCAGACCTTCACTCGTCACGGACGAAATGATGCAAAAAATTGAAAATTTTATCCGCGAAGACCGGCGTACGACATTGGATGATCTGCACGAGAGTTTACCTGAAATCTCACGATCTCTCATCAATCAGATTGTTATAGAAAAACTCGGTTTTCACAAAGTTTGCAACCAATGGGTTCCGAGAGAACTGACTCCAGATCACAAGGCAGAATGTGTGCGTGATGCTCAAAACTTTTTTGACCGCTTTAGGGACCATCCATAAATTACGTCACACGAATTTCATGATTCTTGGAGGGGCCCGCCCCCCGTGCGTGTCACAGGTGTGACTCCCCCTCCCCTGGTGTGGCGTCACATATTTTGCAAATTTAAATTTAAAAATTATTAAATTGAAACAGCTATTCTTCTAGTCAAAAACCGGCAAGCAAAGTCAGTGCGTTGATCCGGGTCTTAAGGGAGTAGCGTTTGCACCACATGGACATCTCGTATGCACTTCCAAAATTATTTATAAATTTCTATATAAAAATCTTTTTTCAAAAAATCAACAATAAATCAAACATTTTAGAAAATTTACAAAACATAACAAATTAAATGAATGATCAAAATTTAATCATCTTGTGTCCATGGACTTTGAACCCATTCCTTTACGTTATTAATGACTGGCATAACAGTTTCTTCGTTCTCGATTTGGATAATGTTAGGAACATTCGATGTGTCAACAACATCTTCATCCAACCATCGTCATCGTTTATCAAACAAAGAATTTCCCTGGCACGTGCCAAAGGTGGCCGACGTGCTGACCTAAAGGTACAGCGAGCGTGAACTCGCGCGGCCGCCACATGCCAAATAGTGATACAAACCAATTTAAGCCTTATAATCTTTTTATATAAAAATGAATGTTTGTTTGTACCGTATGTGTTCCTATACCATTCATCCGATTGTGTTGAAACTTTGCACACTCAGCCTTCAAAGCAAGGGGAAGGTCACTGTCTGCCTCATACAGAATATACAAAAAGTCTTCACACCCCTGGAAGTTTTTCATAAAACATGTGTACATTCTACTAGCACTATTAAATTTTATCAAATATATTATCACTGAACACCCCTCTTTCAAAAAATATAAAGTACCTGACAGAAAAACTCTGGCTTTATTTTAATATGAAAATTTTTTCAATGGGAGTGGCAAAAATAGTTATGCGAAACAGTTGCTATGAATAAATTGTTCATTTGGGTGTCTCTGAGAGAGGCTTCACTGCAGTGCACGCAGTGCTCGCAGTTACTAAAAGTCAACTTTGCCGAAAAAATTTGCATATTAAAAGAAGGCCAGAGATTTTCTGTCAGGTACTTTATATTTTTTGAAAGAGGGGTGTTCAGTAATGGTATGTGATAAAATTTAATAGTGCTAGTAGAATGTACACATATTCTATAACATGTTGTGTATGAAAAATTTCCAGGGGTGTGAAGACTTTTTGTATATACTGTATTTCTCAAAAACAAAAACAAAAAAAAAAAAAAAAAAAAAAAATCGTTTTTTTTTTTCCGACAAAAATTCCAATTTCTGGTGGCAGCGCTCATGATAGTCCTCGACTCTTGCCGCCATCCCTGAAGCAAACTGGGAAGCCTCGCGTTCAAGTGCCGACATGGGCCGGAAGTGAGTGTAGAAGATGCAAAAAACATGTCTAAACATGGAAAACTGCTTTTTAGTTCTTTCACACGCCGGCCATGGGGTGACAGGTTTTTATTCGTGAACTTTGCTTTTTCTTTTTCTTCTAATTCGCAATTCTTCGAACATGGTTTCACTTTCACTTTCGTAACGAATAGCTTTCGTATAACTTTTTCCATTTCAGTTACGTCTTTTTGGCTAAGGTCAAAAACCCTCACCAGTGAGAGAATGATGACGTAATTTCTCACTGGACTAACCGTCTTTTTCTCGGTGAGGACGGTGAGACTAACCGGTTAGGCATAGCAGCACTAACTGGCGTTTCTGACCGCGTTAAAATGACGTCACAAATTTCTCACTGGGATTTCTGACCGACCAAGCGCTAACTCTTCTCACCGGTGAGAGTTTTTGACCTTAGCCTTTGATTTATGCTTGCTTTTCAATGCAAGAGGAAGCCCACTGAGGGAAATGGCACTTCCATTTTCGGTTTCTGGAAACTGTCTGCAATGTTATTGCTCAATACATAATGGAAACGAAAAATTCGCCCATTGATTTTAAAACTCATCTTAAAAAGGGGAAAATTTTGGTATATGTTTACTTTAGTATACCAAAGCTCATACTAATTCAGGATTCGTTAAAACTTGCGGAAAATAAACATAAAACTTAACGAAATGTTCACGACACAGCAGCAGATACTTTCAATGTAATTTCTTA
>JAHWFO010039530.1:103365-124523 GCA_023313115.1 Rhysida immarginata | reverse complement strand
TTTTTTGCATCATGTCTTTATCCACAGTATATTCCCACTTCTCAACGGTAGACCTGATAAAAAAATTTCAACTGGGAAGCAATGCAGCATCCATCTTACAGCCCTGATTTTTCCCCATGTGACTTTCACGTGTTTGGGGATCTCAAGAAACATCTGAAAGGCCGCAGGTTTCATTCGGACGATGAACAGAAGGAAGAGGTTTTGGAATGTTTCCACATGGCATGATTCACAATGTCCTGATTGGGCCATATCTCCTACCATGCCGTCTTAACGGGCAAACAAACCTTGGTTTCCTGAAGGAGGAGCTACCTGGTCTTCTTGAAGATGTTCCACTAATGACCAGACATTTGATGTGGTTTTAACAGGACGGCGCACCTTCGCATTACACAAGAGCAGTTAGAGATTACCTAAATGAGACATATCCTGGTCGTTGCTAGGCCACCGAGATCGCCAGATCTCACACCGATGGATTTTTTTTTATGGGGAAGCATAAAATCAATGGTGTACCCCGAACCCGTAGATACCGAAGAAGAATTGGCGGCTCGTGTTGTCGCGGCAGCAGGTGACATCATCGACCGTGCAAATCAACTGTTTGTTTCCACGCGTACATCAATCCATCATAAGGCGTTGCGAATTGTGCTATGAAGCAAATGGCGGTCATTTCGAACAATTACTTTAAAAGTTATTACAGTAGATTGCTTGTGTTAATTGTTAAAAATAAAATAATCGAGGCCTACCAACGCACACTGCGTCACGGTGTCATTTGATTGTTCAATGCAGTATTGTAAGTAAACGGAGCTGTGGGGACCCCATGTTCATATGACAAAAAATACTTCTAAGGACCTCTTCTATCATCTCCCAAAAAATCTGTACTCAATTCAAAAACACCCTGTATATATAAAAGAAGAAACTGAGTGAGTGATCAACGCACAGCTCAAACCATAAGGCCTAGAAACTTGAAATTTTGTATAGAGGATCTTTACATATTGTAAGTGAGCACTAAGAAGGGATTTTTCGAAATTCAACCCCTAAGGGGGGGGGAGGGAAGGGGGGTTGAATGTTTAACACATTACTGGTGTTGTACTGTATACTTAACACATTAACTGGTGTGGCACTACATAATTAACCATATTAACCTCTTTTAGAGAGGGGGGTAACGAATTATTAACAACGAGCATAAATATGATTATGCAATGAAGGACATAGATAAGGCAATGTTTATCGAGGAGGCTAAGGAATCACACGGGTCTCCCTTGAGCTCCCTAAAAACGTCCAGACGACTGGCGAAAATTTGTGTCTTTGGCAAAAAAAGAGAAAGAACGAGTATTGATCACTGAAATTTGCAACAGAAAGATAAAATACTATCCGGGCATTGGAAACATCTGAACACAGAGCAGGAGGGTATAAGAGCTTCTACGTTAAGGGCAAGGGAAATTTTAAAAGATAGGTCTAAAGTATCCAGTAATGCTCCCCGGGGGTGAAGATGGATAACATTTTAATCTGAGCCAGACCAACAAGAGGGTAAGTAAAGTACCGGGCAAAGTGTACAATACAAGTAGGTTCTTTAAAAATGATGGTTCCATCCCACCTCTGAGAATTATAAAACAAAATAGAATTTGTAACAATACGTATAATTCATGTTGTTCGGGTTTTTTTTAGAAGTTAACATTTTCTTAGAAATATTTAATAATGATCCGTAACCGGAGATACTGGAGAGTTAGCAGACTATTGAGAAAGAGTGAAGGATGACAGAGGACGCAGTTCCTTCGTTCGAGCTACAGTTGACGACATAACCGATAACATGAACATGAACTCAACTCTTCAAACCAAAAACCATATGGTGTTATGTCCTATAATAATATTTCGAAGGGTTATAACAGTAATTCATATCTATTGAAATGCCAGCGAAGAAATGAATGAGTATTGGACAGAGATGGCAAAAAGTTATCCGGACATCGGAAACACCTGAACAACTACTTCGTTTATAGACGGAGATTGTAGATTTACTGAAAACAAATTTATTATTTAACTTCATGAGGTTGTTCTGTTTAATCTACAACTATAATCATCTTGGGCAAGGCCGGGTGCCTCTGCTAGTCTTAAGAATAAACATTGAGCGCCGTTTTTAAACCAATATCCTAGCAGCAATTAGATACTGATATTAGACCTAACGACAATTTCTATTGATATAAATTAGCTGTTAATAACATTAGGCTTAACAAGTTTTCTACTCAAAGAGGTTAGTTGTTGAAAAACGTTCAGCCTAACAGTATTTAGTTTTTGCTAAAATTACTTTTAAAATCAATTTGTTAATAATAGCATTAGCTTTTCATAACGTTAGGCCTAACAACTACTTGCTATTCATACTAATCAGCTCGTAATAACCTTCATTGTTTCCAACATTTTGCTTTAGAGCAATTTGTTCTTGATAGAAAGATTTTGATAACGATAGAACCAACAACAATTACGTGTTAACAACATTAGGCCTAACACCAATTTGCTATTGACAGCAATTAGCTATAAATATATATATTAGGCCTAAGAGCAATTAGCTAATGATAACTTTATGCCCGTCATCGATTTGTTAATGATAGAAGTTAGCTTTTGATAATGACAGGCCTAACAACAATTATCGCCTAACTTCAAATTTCTATTGAGAGCAATTAGCCTTTGAATTTTTTTTAAATTTTATTTTATTTTTTAATTAGGGCAATTACAATTGAGCCCGACTGAGTCGGTATGGTTAAGGACCGACAAGTTGGGATGAAGTGGGCTCATTGAGAGAAAAAAATAAATGTTATCGTAGATGCAACACACCTGAATGGTTGTTTAGGTACACCTGAAGTTATTCGCAGGCGCACCTGTTAATAACCAATAAATGGGACGTTATTTTAAGAATTTATTGTAGCTTCTCCGCATGTCAACTGCTAACCACAAAATAGAAATTTCAATTTTAACTGCGGAAATCTCACAAACGGTTCGTTATCCGAACCATGTTTATATGAACTTTTGTTCTCATCTCGCTGTGGGGAATAACCACCAGAATTTAGGGACAAGGGTTTAGATACACACGCTGGAAATTTGAATATTTGGCATGTCCAACAGCAAAGAGGGCCGGTTAGCTCGTCAAAAATAAGTCATTAAAAATAATATATGTGGCTTTAAGGAAACTGTTTCCAAAAACAACCCGTTTTAGAGCTCTTTTAAAAACGCTAAAGGGAATCAGAGCACGGATCACTTCAGATAAACTTACCTAGTTTTTTACACAGGGTTGAGAAATACATCGATTTCGATAGTTACGCCTATCAACTGGAACGTACAAGACGGTTTTAAAATAAGTTCATGCCCTACTCAGAGCCCTCTAGAGCCCAATCTAATGAAACGATTGACATGCAAATTGAAATACAGGCTACTCAGACCATGGGAAAAAGCATTCAGGAAGGAAATAAATTAGTGCAAATTTTCACCACCAGGTGGAAATGTGGCGCTGTGGAATGACAAGTGGAGATTTTAAAACTAGTTTTATTGTTTTAAACAAGCAGGCAAGGTTTTTGTTTGATTACAGCGTATGTTCTTTCTCAATACCGGCCTTATTAGCAGAAGATTATTGCAAATCAGAAAGTCAACATACCCAGAAAGGAATAGATTGATACATTCATTATATTTTGTCTAATGAAAAGCTTCCACGAAAGATCATGGTTTTAAGCAAGAAAGAACGCGAACTGTTGCTAAAGTTGTTTTACCAGAATGATTGCAGCAGTCCAGCTGCAATGCGAGGTAAAAGGACTGCGAAGAGGGCCCATGTCAGATATTAGGTTGGGAAAAATGATAAAGAAATTTGAAGAAATTTGAATTGAATGGCGATTTCGCTGTCACACCAGGAAGAGGACGGCGAAAGATAGCAGACGAAGTTGTTGATGACGTGGCTGTTGCAGTAGTGGACAGAACTTCCTCTTCTCAACATTCTACAACAAGTGCTCGAGCAACACCACGCAAATTGTCCATCCCATGGTCTTGCGGTCCATTCTACATTGGTACCCATACAAGATTCATCAGGCACAACAACTAAGACCTCCAGATTACACTCAACGCGCTGACTTTGCTTTTCGCTCTCTGGCGAGGATGATTGTTGATGACCTGTGGCCGTGGAACATTCTATGGTCAGAAGAAGCACGTATCATCCTAGAGGGAGCGTTGAACACGCGGAATTACCGCATATTTTTTCTCGCTCCAAATGTCGTGCATGAATAGCCATTGCATTCTGAATAGGTTACTGTATGGTGTGGGTTCACCGCTGATTTTATTCTAGGCCCCTTTTTCTTCGAGGAAGTGATACAACTAGGTCCTGTAAGATGTTCTGTGACAAGTGCACGGTATTGTAAACTTCCTGCACAGCCTGTGATTCCTGCCTTGCGAGAACGACGATGCTTGGAAACCACTGCCTTCCATGAATGATGGAGCACCTCCTCAAGTTGGTCGCAAGGAAAGTAACTGCTTAGCGTCAACTTTGGAGAAGATCGTGTGATCTTTAGAAGTTTTAAAGATGCATGGTCGCCACGTTCTCCGGATTTGAACCCGTGCGATTTTTGGCTCTGGGGATATTTGAAAGATCGTTCTATCAACAAAGCGTAAGGAATGTGCCTGAGCTGAAAGCCAGCATTAGACGACATGTCTCAGACGCTTCATCAAACAAATGATCATGCTGTGCTACGCTTCCAACATATCATTGACGCAGGTGACAGACATATTGAACATATGCTGTATTCAAACAAAAATCTTGCCCGCTTGTTTAAAACAGTAAGACTAATTTTAAAAACTCCATTTCTCATTCCATAGCGTCACATTTTTACCTTATGGTGAAAATTTGAACTATTTTTTTCTTTCGGAATTTTCTCTCCCATGGTCTCAATAGCCAATTTCAATATCCAGCACAATGGGTTCATTAGATTGGGCTCTATATGGCTTTGAGTAGGCGAATTTATTTTATAACCATTCCATTTATACAGGCTGACAAATAACGTGATGCACCCAGAAGGAGTGATTGAAAGTGAATGAAACGACATATGAAGAAAGAACATGTGACACTATTGTACCAATTACAATATGGGATGAAACAGACAAAGCCGTTGGCAGTACAGGTGGAATGTGGCACACACCTTCTGGCCCCAATGCAAACACTTACGCGGTTCGGAATGGTGTAAACCAGCCTTTGGACCCTCTCTTGAGGCAAATCAGTCCACAGTTGATGCAGCTGTCCCTCCAGATCCCGCAGGTTGGTAATGGGACGGAGTAACTTTCGAATGTCATCCAATACGTGTTCCATGATGGAGAGGTCCGGGGTTCTTGCTACCATGGGAGGACCTCAACATGCTATAGGCAGTCCATAGACACACGTGCTGTGTGAGGGCGTGCGTTATCTTGTTATTACAATGTCCCAGGGTGCTGTGCCAGAAGCAGTAGGACGTGCGAAAGCAGAATGTCTGTGACGTATCGCTGTGCCGTCAAAATTGTGCCGAAACACTAATAGAGGTAACTTGAACCCATTTCTGATGGCTCCCTACACTACGACGCCAGGGGTTACGCCTGTGTGTCTCTCCACAATATGGCAAGCTTGTGCCCTCTGCCCTGAACGCCACCTTACGCGAATACGATGGTCATCGGAAGTCATGGAGAAGCGGGACTCATCACTAAACATGATTCGACGCCATTCGTACATGCCATTACATGTTCGCGGACGGCGGGTACCGATGCCATGGGATTTCTTTATAACGCCAACCGGGAATCAAATATTATTCCCGGGAATGTATGATTCTAGATATTCTGTATATGTACGAGGAGCGTTCAAGTCAAACCGTTTATAAAATAGCAGAACAAATTTCGAGAAGTGGACACAGTATTTATTTTTCAATCTACACGCAAGATTTGCTAATACTCGGACCATCTGCAATCACTTTGGAGTCGTAAATTGTTTTTTAAGTGAATCAGCAATAAGCTGTGCTTTGTCTTGATCATTAGTTATGAAATGTCCATTAGTGTCTAAAAGCGGTGGAATGTTCATGGCCTTTTTGTTTTTTAAGGCTCGAATCATGCACCATATAGAATTGTCTTGGGTTGACAAACTCTTCACCTTCTCATTCCATCTATCGTTACGAAGTTTATTTACTTCCTCATGTACTCTTCTCGTAAGTCGGTTATATTTGGTTTTAAGCCAAGGCTCTCGTGTTCGGTGCCATTGCCTCCTTACCCTGTTTCTTTGATCTATTAGATACTTGATTGCTGGAGTAAGATCGAGATGATCAGGCCGTTTCACGTCTACTGGAGAAGCACAGGCATTGACGGCTTCAGTAATACGTGTAGAGACCCTTTCAACATTTATGTCTATCTCCTCCGTACTATGCACGTCATTTAGTAGATTACTGTCGTTTTTGAGAAAATCTCTGAAAAGTTTCCAATCTTGTTTAAGCCCCATTTGTTCTCTGCAGTCAATATTGAGATTTTCAAAATTCAGTGCGACCGGTTTATGATCTGAAGATAAATCATCAACAGTAAAAATATCGAATGGCTTATAGAAGCCTTTCAGCAAAACAATATCAAGGACATCACTTGTGGGTGAGTGGTCACAGTAATACGTGTCGTTTACATGACCTATCGCAATGATATCAGTTTTGCTCTGTATATATCTAGATAACATGACCCCGTTCTGATTATGACGTTTGGAGTACCACTGCGAGTGCTTAGCATTCAAGTCTCCCGCCATTACCACTGGGATACTCCCAAAGAATAGCTCATCGAGCTCGTCAACATCGATCTTATGCTTGGGAGAGTTGTAAAGAGCCAGGAATTTAACATCGCCAACAATAGTATCCGTGATAATAACAGAAGCAACCTCCATTCATGTATACATTCGTATAAGGTCTTCCCGATGCCGAATGCCTTTTTTAACGATAATTGCTGCGCCTCCAGATGAGCTTTTGACTTTGGGAGTAATAATTCTATCTTTGCGATAGACACAGTAGTCCGGGATTCTGAAGTCCTGGCCCGGCTTTAGATGTGTCTCACAAACAAATGTCACGTCTATATCCCATTTAATTAAGTAGTTATAAAACTCAATACGCCTCCGAGGAATTCCCCTGGCGTTCCATATGACGCAACGAAGCTTTCCTCTGTTAATAACAGAATAGCGTCGATCAGCCATAATCTCAGTGTTTGCTCGTAAGAATTCCACTCATTTGTGGATATTTTTTGCCTAATTCATTATACAAATGGCATATACTGCCTAGTTGTTTGCACATGTCTTGAATGTCATTTATGTTAAATCTTTTATCCGTTTTCGAGACTATTGAGGCATAGGATGTCTCCGGAGTAACTTTAGTTGGGACTCGTTTGACTTGCGGATATTTTGGGCATTTTGTATAACTGGATGTGTGCTGCCCATCGCATCTTATACACTTTGGAGGATCTTATCCTTTAACATTTGGGAAGTCTCGTGACTGGTGGTCTTTAGCACATTTGTTACAGCGAGGGGCTTCAGTACACCCTAGAGATATATGACCAAATCGTAAGCAATTAAAGCATTGTAATGGTCTCTTATTTCCACGGAACATTTTGATGGATACAGCTAAGGGTCCTTTGCGAGTAACATTTCTTAGAGTCTTGTTGTGCTCTGTGTTCGCTAACAGAAGCAGGATCATGGGCATATCTATGGATCCTTTAGATTTTTTAAGTCTAATCACTTTCTCAGGAAAATAATTGACCTTTTTTAGGTCTTCCTTAAAATCGTTAGGGTCATAGGTCACGTCTACATTTCGTATAACGTATTTGAGGACTTTTTCCGATTTAAGTTGATGATGCTGAATCTTTAGCACGTTATCAGCCTTAATGCCAGACACCAATTTACTATGCGTTTCCTCATCATGACACCTTATTTTGATCGTCTCTGCTCTGCCTGTGTGTACAGTAATTTGGTTAATGCTTTTGAATCTCGCCCAGGATTTGCTTGATTGGCTGACCGTGAGTACGTATTATGATTGGCGGAATATCAGACCTGCTCTTGGTATTTGGCTTTTCAACATTTTTTCGCTGTTCGGACTTGCTTTCTCGAAAAGCAACAGCGATTGTATCATTTATATCAACAACATCCTTGATGTTGTCAATTTTCAACGCTTTTTTAGCCTTTTTGGATTTTGCAGGTATCCATTTATCCGTATCATTGTATAAGGCAAAGGAGTTACGCGTGTCTCCCTTGAGCTCCCTATCAAACTTCCACACGAATGGCAAAAATTTATGTGCCTGGAAAGGAAAGAGAAAGAACGAGTATTGGCAAGAGAAACTCTGCAGCTAAAATAGAAAAAGCTATACGGGCATTTGAAACATTTGATCAACGGGAGTTTCGAATAGAGCAAGAGCTTCTACGTCAAGAGCAAGAAAAACTTGAGTCTAAAGTATCTGGTCCCGGTATATCACCTAGAATTCCTGTTTTTCGTAGTTTTCATAGAATGGATAGGCCCTTTACTCTGTGTTGTATTTACTTACTTACTTTTCAAACCCGCTTATCCGTTAGGGTCGCGGGGTCAGCAGCCCTATGGAGGATCTCCAGCGATCGCGATCTTCCGACATCAGGCGCATGTCTCGAACCCAGATTCTCCATGCAGTCTAGCCACCTGGTTCTAGGCCGACCCCTTGGTCTCTTACCCACCGGCTTGGAAAATAACAACTGCCTAGGAAGACTAGTTTGCGGCATCCGTATCACGTCGCCATACCAGCGCAACTGAGATCTGTCAATGCGGAGAAGTAGCGGCTCAACACCTAAAGATTCCCTTATTGTGCTGTTGTGCATTCTATCTAGTAGGGTAACAACTGCCACACCTCTCAGAAATCTCATTTCGGCCGCTTGTACCCGCGATCGCACTCTTTCGGTCATTACCCACGCCTCATGACCATAGGTGAGAATGGGGACAAAAATAGATTTGAAGACGGAGAGCTTCGCTTTGTTACCCAACTCGCGTTTCGTTACCACGGATCGCCACAGTTCACGTCTGACACAGCTTGCTGCACCGATCCGAGCATCCAATTCTTTCTCCTGCCGTCCATCACTCGTGAATGCAATCCCGAGATACTTGAATTTCTCCATCTGTCTCAATGAGGCTCCCGTAACTTGGAGAGCGCACTGAGCAGGCTGTCTTGAAAGGACCAGAACCTCGGTTTTAGCCACACTGATCTTCATCCCAGCTTCTTCACATTTGGCTGCAAACCGGTCTAGTGCATGCTGAAGGTTCGTGCGAGAAGACCCAAGGGGAGGACAAGATCGTCAGCAAAGAGCAACCTCTCCACCAGGCAGTCACCCGCACAAACACGCTCATCGCCTCGGCTGCCCCTGTCTATCCAGTCCATAAAGATAATGAACAAGAGGGGCGACAGTACGCACCCTTGGCGGAGTACAACACCCACGGTGAACGGTCTTGAGTTAATGCCGGACACACATCTCAGAGCTTTCGTACAGAGACATGATAGCAACCAGTAATTGCCCATCCACTGCATACTCTTGCAACACTTGCCAGAGCTTCTCCCGAGGAACCCTGTCATATGCTTTTTCGAGGTCCACAAAGCAAGCGTAGACCTCTTTTGCATATTCCCAGGATTTCTCAAAGATTTGCCTTAGAGTAAAGATGTGATCCGTCGTGCTTCGGCCAGGTCGGAAACCACACTGCTCCCCCGACAATTTGGAGTCGACTATTTCCCGACTTCTCTTCTCCAGACACTTAGCGTACACTTTCCCAGGAATGCTGAGCAAAAAGATGCCACTATAGTTGTTGCAGTCTCTCTGATCTCCCTTTTTGAAGATAGGGATCACAATTCCTGTCTGCCATTGCTTAGGGGCCTGTCCAGATATCCAAGCAACCAGACACACTCGATTCAGCCACAGGATACCATCCTGATTTAAGGCCTTTAACATCTCGGACCGGATTTCATCATCACCTGCAGCTTTGCCAGTCTTCAGGGACTTAATTGCGCATCTGACTTCTGTTTCAGTGATACTACCGTGACTATTCTCCGCTCCAAGGTGCACCTCGTATGCCTCAGTTGTTGTTGTCACCGGATTAAGAAGAGATGCAAAGTATTCCTTCCACCTATGCAATACGCTCTCCTCCGTTTTCATAAGCCTCCCATGTGAACTCTTAATAGTTTGTGATGAAAGAGACTTCTTTCCACGGAAGCGGCGCACGGTCTACCTGAACACCTTGTTTGCCGAACCATAGTCTGCCTCCAATTTCTCCCCGAACTTCTCCCAGGGCTTAAGCTGTTGATACTGTCTTTGCTGCTGCTTTTCGCGCATCAGTGTTTTCAGTCTTTTCTTTGCTGCTGCTTTTTCCGCACTCGACTCGAAGTTGACATATTTGCAAGCCATAGCAAATAGGCTTCCTTCTTTGCCTTGACAGCTTCTTGGACTTCGCCGTTCCACCACGCAGTCCTTTTCTCACCGCCCTGCGCCACACTCAGCCGCTTACGACCACAGGACAATGCAGCCGAAGTAATCACAGCAGTTTTAATCAACTGCCACTTCTCTTCAACAGTACCACGATCACTGGGTAGTTCTATGTTATCTGCAAGGGTCTTCCTCACAGCTCTATCCTCCAATGTCTCCCATTTGATGCGCCAAGTTTGTCTGAACCTACTATTTCGCTTGGTTGGCATGGATTCAGAGAACCGCAAAGTGCAGACAACAAGGTGGTGATCAGTTGATAGTTCTGCCTTTATTCTCACACGAGTATCCAAATCTGATCGGAATAAGTCGGCTGAAACAGTTACAAAATCAATCAGACTTCTGGTCCATTGCATCCCTGTACCAGGTATACTTATGGACATCCCTGTGTTGGAAGAAGGTTTTTGTGATGGAAAGTCCATTGTTGCTACAGAGATCCAACAAGCACCTCCCATTCGCATTTAAATCGGGGTCACCATTCCTCCCAATCAAGCCTTTACACGTTTGGTCATCAGCCCCTACGTGTGCATATAAGTCGCCCCTGAGTGGATGCCCCCTTACCATGTGTCAGGGGTTTGGGTGCTTCAGGGATTCTGTGAGCTATGCTGGTTGTAGCACGGTTACTTTAGGGTCACCCTTACCAGAAAGGTCATGGTTGAGAAGTGAGACGAAGAGTAACCAAACAAACATATATCTCATGATGTCGACGAATGAGAGAATTCATACTGCATCGTGTGTGGCGCAGGTTAAAGTCACCCGCGTCCGGGAGTTAGGCAGAGGCTCTCGTTCGAAAAATAGTCGACAGTCTCCCGGCTGTTATCTCGGAGCAATGCCTCCGAGAAGCCCCACCAGTGCACTCGCTATGCGCTTGGGGAAACGGTCGGGAGCAGCGCATGCCTTTACCCAGGAGGAGAAACGGATAAAGCGACAACGGGATCGGGTGCTGTTAATTGGCACTTGGAACGTATTCTGTGTTGTATTGATTGAGTTATTATTTAACCAATTGGGAGTTGTACTTTAATTTTTTGAGGTGGTTCTGTTTACCTACAATTGTAATTAACCCGTGCAACGCCGGGTACCTCTTCTAGTAATAATTAAGACTGTTGAATTTGATTCACTGGTATATGGTCTCATGGAATTATTATGGTGCTAATAACAAATATATCAAATAAATTGTAACGATATGCCAGGAGTATATACAGAGGGTGCATCAGGTTCGATGGTCATAAAGTACCTAGCGTGATTTTTTGCATGATTACAAACTTAAAGTTCCTTATCTAAAAAGTCGAAAACTCCAAATTTAAATTGCGTTTTCTGCACCAGCAGTTCATTAAATTCAAACGGGCGAGTACAATAAAATCGGCGGCAATTGTTGAGATTAAATGACGTTTTCGACAGGTTTTCAGCAAACTTCGCGTGATGTTTAGACATTTAACATTTGAGTTTTAAACATTTTGCATAAAGAACTTTAAGTTTGATCATGCAAAGGATTACGCTAGGTACTTTATGACCATCGAACCTGATATACCCTGCATAAGAGCAATTAATAAGTGCGAAGATGGTCAATTATGATTCAGTGTAAAGTCTTGTAATGATACCATTTTGGAACCATTTGGGTATTTTCAATGCAAAGATATGGCATGTACTATATCAAACAGCTTGGTCTAAAAATCCATCTATCTATCTTTCTATATATATAAAGAAGGATGTTTGTGGGTCTGTTTGTTTGTTTGTTTGTGGGTTTGTTTGTATCGTGGACGCACTGAACGCTATGAATTATTTTACAGCTCTCTCCTCCTGAAAAAAAAATTATCTAAACAAACTTACGTTAAAAATGGAGATACTTTACCTGATCCGTATTGCATTCCTGACAGTGAAAGGAAGCAAGATAATACTTGCTGGCCGCAAGTCGAATGGCCTGTTAATTACACATACTTAATTGATACTCCAAGCACTTTTACTCACGAGAGCTTGAAGGCACACAAATCATTAGATGCCTATCACTACTATTCTTCTCGACATGTCCGGGCAGTTAAATTCCATGGAATTAAAAACACCTATGAGTTCTGCTTTTTGAAAGCTCAGGTGCTCCCAAGCCAAAGACAATCGGCCAAGGAAATGTACGAAGCATGGGTTTGCGTTCATAAAAAAATGTTACATTTTGACTGCAAACTGCACTTGCATAGCCGGGTAAGTTTTAAGTTTTTTTTTATTTAGATCCACAAACAATTAATAAATAAGTAAACAATAATGAAGACTTGGAGTTATACTACAGAGGTTGAGTCAAAAGTAGTGGCCGATCACCGCGCAAACTTTTAAATGGGCACCAGAGAGGAACCACTCATTGCTAATCTTCAAAGTAGAGTCCATTATGTTCAATGTTCTTCACTCCAACGATCAGTCAATTGGCGGATGCCCTCGCGAAACCATTCATCCGGTTTCTGGGCGAAAAAGTCACGCACGGCGTCTTCAATCTCACTGATATTGGCGAAGCGCCGTTCACGCAGGAACTGCGCCATGGACCGGAAGAGATAGTAGTCAGAAGGTGCCAGGTCGGGGCTGTATGCTGAATGTGGCAGAACCTCGTTGTGGATGAGGGTTTTCCAGCAGTTGACGAAACACCTTCACACCTTCCAGTTGTTGTGCTCGCGCGGGCGTCAGCTCGTGGGGCATAACTCGGCAGTTCCTGTTGACTTTTCCCATGGTGTACAGATGTCGAATACACTCGATGGTGATGTCCCGATGTCCGCCGCTAGCCCACGGGTGATGCTGCCTGGGTTGGCTTCCACTTGTTGCCGTAGGGCTGCATCATCCACTTCTTTGGGTCTTCCGCTCCTTGGCGCATCTTCCAGGCCCATGTCTCCATACGAAAAGCAGGAGAACCGCCGTTGTGCTGTCCGTTCATTGGTTACACACTGACCTTCCAACCTGCAAATTTTGGTGGCAGCTGTTCGCGCACTGGTCCCCTTTTTCCAATAGTGACGAAAGAGCCCGCCTATCACCAATTTTTCTGTCATATTTTTACGCTGGCTGACGCAGGTGGCACAGTGTCGATGACATTCAAATTCGTACTGATGTTTCTTCCCCACTCTTTTCTCTTAATAAACTGCGATATACCCTTGTGGCCAATGGGCTCCAGTGCTTTCTATCAGTCGCTTGCAACCATAATTTTCTTTGTTTTTTTTTAAATGCAACTCGGCCTTTTAAAATTCTATAAAATGGCATTCCGGGGTATAAATTTTGTCTATTTGCACATCCAACTGCACAACAGCTTGAAGGCATTGTATAAAAAAACAAACATATTTGCAATAGAAAATGATCGAAATGAGCTAGCTATAACAGCAAAGGCAACAATCGTTTCGCCTACCAGGATGCCCGCGCACACAGTAAGTGTGACTTCATGTCAGCATTTGTTTGTAAACATTGGGAGAGGTCTATACTCCCTTCTATTTTGAGATTTATAACTGATAATTATATTTCTTATCTGCTAACAATGCTCTCAGTAACAAATCAAACTATCATCTATTAAAAAACCTCCTTCGCTTTGGCCTAACTTATCAAGAATAAAATAAAAATCAATGCAATAATGAATATGAAATCTCATATTCTTTATATAAGATGAGTTGATAAAATTGGAAAATTGAAAAAATGTAAATGCTTATATTTAAAGAAAGGACAGATTAAAGGATTCCCTATGATGAAAATTAACACAAGTACTTATCATTAAGTGAAATTAAATAAGGGATTGATTAAATACGAGCGCATGAAATTTAGTCTAAGCAGTCTAAGACTAGAGGTCTGATCTTGAATAGATTAGTGAGGGATAATTGCTGAGCAACGAATCAATGCTGTCTGTTACACCTAGTTAAGTTATTCAAATGAGAGTTCTTACAGTTACACCTGCGATAAGAGCTCTTTCTTGTCACTCATTCGTCGTACAAGGATGTCGTCAAAACACTTCACTTTCACTCACTTATGCACACTCTTGAAGCACAAATTCACTTTTCCGCTCAAATGATCGACGTTGACAAACCGATGACTGTTGGCTTCGTTCTGGACTCATGTCGATCTCAGCCGTTTTCAGGTGTGGCAATGCTCTGCACCCACAGATATCGCTTACACCCTTTACTTGCATCACTGTACGCCCAAGCATAACTTCAGTCTGTTAGCTTTTCTCTCACTGTAGTTCGCTCATTAGCATAATCGCATCTGTTCCTGCATCGTAACTGTATTCTCTCGTTGTATTCATGAATGTTGATTTTAATCAATCAGTCTTCATGTTGACAGTTACTTAAACACTAATTCTAAGATCAATCCCAAAAATTCGCATAGTTGCATGTAAATTAGCAAAATTATATTTCTGCTTCTGCTCATGTTGATTGCTGTCGCCGTTCTTTTTTGTCTTTCAATCTTGACCCGCTCAGCATTCGGTTTTACCATCCCCCTATTATTAAGCACATAAAACCATCCCAACAATGAAAAGGAATGAAAGAGTGATAGATAGTCAAAGTGGAAAGAGATTGAGCTCAACAACAAAGCTCTTATTGAAGGAAAAAAATGCGCACTTTATTTAACTCATTAATTAACTCATTATTAATTTTTTTGAGAAATGTCAGGTAGACAATGCTCTTCCTCTTGCTTTGAAGGTCAAGTGTGCACAATTTTATCAAGATCTGAATAAAACTGTAGATTTGTATAAGATACAAACACATAAATATACATACATACATACATACATACATATATACATACAAACATACATTTAAGTATACAAGGTATTTCTAAATGGAAGGACAATAAGTATATAAGTTAGTGTGATTCCATGCATCAATATAAGCAAAAATTTCTTATCGAAAATGTCGAAAAGTCAAAATTTAAATTGCGTAGTCATGTTATTTATGAACTTTCTGCACCAGCAGTTTATTAATTCAACTGCCCTATACTATGTGAAAACGGCGGCAATTGTTGAGATTAAATAACGTTTCTGCCAACTTTTTAACAAACTTCGCGTGATGTTTAGACCCTTACAATTTGAGTTTGAACATTTTGCATAAGGAACTTTAAGTTGTTATCATGCAAAGGATCACGCTAGGTACTTATTGACCTTCTATCTAGAAACACCCTGTATATAGATAAATCAGCATGAACCAGGAAATTTCCAATGGTACCATAATAGTATCATTATAACATGTACTACTGAAACAATTTCACCAGAAGGTGAGGTTAGAGGTTTCAGAAGTGCCGAGGATATAGATATTATTCTCATAGACGATCATTGACGTCCCCACAGTTCTGATGGTGAAGGATATTCTGCAAAGTGAGGATATTCAACGCATTGAGTGGTCAGTAAGTTCTCCGGATATGAACTTAATTGAACATGAATGGGAGAATACGTACTTACAAACGTTATATTCGCTCTTGTCTGTTGGACTTGTACATACTACTTGCTACATCTTATCATTGAGAATTTTAGAGTGTGTCATAAGGGTACCATTAGAGCACGTGTCTTTATATCGATTACGATCATCTTTGAAATGATTCGTGTCATGAACTATATTAATGGATTGTTGAAAAAAGATTTTGAAAATCTTTCATAGGCCTCAAGATAAAGACCAAGACCAAGTTACGGACGGACAGACAGATAAAGACGTTTCCCCACAGTAATAGCAGAAAGCGTCTTCCGGTACTTAATAAAGCTTGCAAGATTTGAAATTTTAATTAAATATTAATATTTTATGCATTCCTTGTTATTATCAAAAATGGTATCAGGTCAGTTCGTCGAGGGTCAATTCGTCGAGCGGCTATTCGTCGGAGTAAATTCGTCTAACATCATTTCGTCGACTGTGTCAGTTGGTCGGGTGGTTAGTTCGTCGGACGTTAATTAGTCGAACGTCAATTCGTCGAGGTGTCAGTTGGTCGGGCGGTCAATTTGCTGGAGACAAATTCGTCGGGTGTTTCAGTTGGTCGAGATAATAAAAAAATGATCGGAAAAAACTTTAAAAAAAATTTATTAACTTAAAATTTTTTTGTTTGTAATTTAATTACTAGAAAAGTAAACAATAAATGACGTTAAAACAGTATTCAAATACAGCTTTTGTAAACAATGTGATATAGCGGCTAAAATGAATTGTAAAATGTGATATTGTTGACAAGGGGCCGGACATTTTCCCCAAACTGCTTATACCGCTTCAATATCCTTCATTTTCAGAATGAAATTAATAACTGTATAAAATTAAGGCAGCCAAAATTAATTATCGGAAAAATTGACCACATGCAGGAAATTCAATTTTTATCAAGTAAAAATTAAATAACAATATAAATATTAAGCTCCATGAGCTTTTATATCCTATGGCCGATTTCCTAAATTTCACGTTGAGAGGAATGGTTTTCAAGCTCCCATCAAAGAACCAGTTAATTTGGAACTGTACTGTGAACAATTGGACAGTTTGAATGAATCTATCATCTAGACATGCTCAGAGCTTATTAATTCTAAGAGAATTGTGTTCCATCATATATAATACTTTTATATATAAAGCTCTTAATAACCCTTTATTAACATCCCTTCCTCACTCTCATTTTTTCCTCAATTTCTACCCATTTCTTATGATACCCGTTTTCATATCTCCTTAGGTATTTGTAAACATTGGAGAAATTGGTGTTAACAAATAGTAAAAGAACGGAATACCTTCTTCTTCAAGTGGATAGGTATAGTTTACAAAGAAACAGATTTGCCTTTTAACATTTGATGGTGAAATTGTTGTGGTTAAAGAACAAATCTGTTTCTTTGTAAAAGAAATTGGGTCGTTATGAATATGTGCATATGCTAGTCTGCGAATATGTGGATATGAAGTTGGAACAATTCTGTGTTAAACTTGCTATATCGGCCACAGGGTATTAAATGTTTTGACAAGCTCATGAAGCTTAATATTTATGTTATTATTTAAATTTTACTTAATAAAAATTAAAATTCCTGTATGTACTCAAATTTTAACAGTAAAGACATTTATTGTTACCCTTTCCAGTAATGAAATTAATAACAAAAAATTTTTCGTTAATAAATTTTATTAACGTGTTTCTCGACCATTTATTTATTATCTCGACCAAGTGAAACACCCGACGAATTTGTCCCCGACAAATTGACCGCCCGACTAACTGAACGTCGACGAATTGACGTTCGACTAATTGACGTCCGACAAACTAACCACCTGACCAACTGACACAGTCGACGAAATGACGTTCGACGAATTGACTCCGACGAATTGACTCTCGATGAATTGTTCCCTCGACGAATTGACACGTAACCCTCTTAGAAGTGTGGCTCATGGAGCAGTGCCTCAAAAAAGCGCCGTCCAGTGCTTTGACCGCCTTCTGCTGCTTTTAGGTTGTTGCCTTTGTGGATATTGATTTTTATACTGATTTTTAAAATTTGAATACTAAAGCAGTTTCTCGCATTGATCATATTACATCACATAAGAAAATATTTTGGAAGATATGCACAATATCTGGCCCAAAGGACATCAGAGCCTGCAAGTTTCCATAGTATCTATTGTTGTGCATTGTTGCTTGAAATTTCCCAGAAATCGGCGTTCAAAGAACTAAACCTCTTCTCAGCAGTGAGACGTCTTCCAGGAACTTGCGCAACAAAGGAAAATGAGCATGAAGTGGTGATAATTGCGACTCCTCAGTAGAGTGAAGATCAACTAAAGCTACAGTACACAACAGCTAGCTCTGAGACACGGCTACAGAAGCACCAGTGCCAGGTTAAGGAGCATGTGGAGCTTGGTGCTTTGTGCTCTATCTGCTTTTGTCTTTATGGCTCAGCTTCATTAGCGTCTGTCACAAGGCCTGGGAAGACGAGGTTGCATCCTATAATTCTTTTGGATTCCCACATCCAGACTCGTGCCTTTGCCTAGCCAGTTTGGATCTGGTGGCAGTCCTGTCCGTGATTTGCATGTATGGGCAGCTAGATGCCAGTACACACAGAGTTAGTTCATGATTTCGGATTGGGTTGGTGGGTACTTCGTCGATATAGGCGCGGGATATGTATATTGAAGAGGACATGGATATAGACGTGGTCGTGGCTATAAACGTGGATCTAGACGTGGATGTGACGTGGGTTGGGTTAGTGGGTACTTGAAGGATGAACTGATTTGGAAATTGATATAAGTATAACGAGAATTACCCAATCCAGTGCTTTGTTCGCCTGCTTCCGCCCTAAGGTTGTCTCTATGGCAAGCACAGTTGATAGCCAACTCTATCACTGTGACTGGGATTAGGATGGTGTAATACCTTCTGAAGTACTTTCAACCATCCATATATGGCAAGAGCCGGGATGATGTTGACTGTAACTTTCAGAGGTTGTAGTTCCTTCCACCCAAAAACCCTTTAGGAGCAGTGGAGAGGACAGCACATGAATGAATGTTTGGGTTGGCATAGCGTCAATTGTTATCCATTGTTGTGTAACTAGAATTCTTAACAATGTAAACACAACGATCACAACAATGAGACTTTCAAAAACCAAGCCTCTTCTCAGAATTGAGACTTCCAGGAACGAGTGCAACCAAAATGGACAGTAAATGCTGATAATAGCCAAATATCAGTTGAGTGAGGTTCATCGACCTGGCTGCTGTACAATAGCACCAATTATTGTGTAATGGTCCACGATCAGGAGCATCAGCCAGTCCAGTGCTTTGACCGCCTTCTCCTGCTCTTAGGCTCTTGCTTTATGGGAAGCACAGAGGATACAGGCTTCTCTGCTATCAATTTGTCCGGATAAAGAGGTTGTAACTCGCGCCGGAGGTTCCTTCCCGAATATGGAGAGACCTTTGGATGATATTGGTTCCCTCTCCACCACCCCCCTAAGCAGAATTGTTGGAGAGGAAAGCATTGCACACGCAACTTTTTGTTTTAACGCTACGATCAGTTGGATGCCAAGATCTCGTGATGGAGGGTACAACTAACTTCTCTGGAAGGTACAAAGTGGTGTTAGGTACAGAATCGCTACACACGCTGCCAGAACGTAGAAAGCAGCATGGTGTAGCCCATCGGAAAATCGCAGGTGAATGCCAGAGCAGAAGCACCATGGGCCCTTATAGATACGAGAGGACAATAAAGGGAGTTGTAATTCTGTAGAAAAGAACAATACGTAGAATATAATTGGTGTGAAAATGCAAAAAGTGGCAACTGCAAATTGAGGCAGTTCAGTGCTTTGTCCGGTTTCTCCCGCCCCTTAGGCTGTTGCCTTTATGGAAACACTTCCTCCTAAGAATTATCCCAACCTTCCGTCAATAGATGGATCTGGTTGGGATGGCGGTGTACTGTTACCTCCAAAGGTTCAGTACGCCCTCACTACCCCCGTAGTAAAGCACTGTACTAGTTGATAATCTTTGGGTTTTACAGTGGTACTTTTAAAAAAGAATAGGATCATGAGCTAGTCCAGTTCTCTGTTTGACTGCTTCTGCCCTGAGTTTGTCTTTATGTCAAGCATAGTTGGGATCAGGAGCTTGTAACTCCTTATGAAGTACTTTCAATTATCCATATATGGCATGACCAAGGATGACGTTGACTGTTACTCTCGACTGCTGTAGTTCCCTTCACCCAAACACCCATTAGGAACAGTAAAGAAGAAAGCACATGCAATGGCCTGATTAGGCTGGTGTGAAGATCCATAAAGGCAGATCAGGCCGATTCATAATCTTCGGGTTTGAGGGTGGGATTATCAAAGATGAACAGGTAAAAAATGTATGAGGGGCAACGAAGCTAAACACCGCTCGCGCATCGAAACCTACAAAATATCGCTTGTATACATTCCGCTCATGAGAACGTACGGCTGGCGGCATACCTGGAATCTGGAATAATGCCCAGTCGCCTGAATAACCCGTTTTATAGGGGATGAAGATTTTCAGGTTAGGTTGTGGGAACTTGACAACTGTACTTGTTACAGTTAAATACCTCACTGATATGTACATATATTGTCTTTATGACAGGTAGAGTAGCTAGTGGCTCAAATTTATTGTCCCAACCTTCCATCAATAGATGGATCTGGTTGGGATGACGGTTTACTGTTACCTCCAAAAGTTCAGTACGCCCCCGCCACCCCCCTAAGGAGCATTGAAGAGTAAAGAACTGTACCAGACCCTCTGCGACATACTAGGTTAGTTAATAATCTTCGGGTTGTGGGGTGGGACTTTCGAAAATGAATAGGATTATGAGCTAGTCCAGTTCTCTGTTTGCCTGCTTCTGCCCTGAGCTTGTCTTTATGGAAAGCATAGTTGGGATCAGAAGCTTGTAACTCATTCCGAAGTACTTTCAATCATCCATTTATGGCATGACACAGGATGACGTTGACTGTTACTTCCAGATGCTGTAGTTCCCTCTACCCAAACACCCATTAGGAACAGTGGAGAAGAAAGCACATGCAATGGCCTGATTGGGCTGTTGTGAAGATCCATAAAGGCAGATCGGGCCGATTCATAATATTCGGGTTGGAGGGTGGGATTATCAAAAATGAACTGATAAAAAATGTATGGGGGACAGCGAATCTAAACACCGCTCGCGCATCGAAACCTAGAAAATATCGCTTGTATACATTTCGCACATGAGAACAAACGCGTGATGGCATATCTGGAATCTGGAATAATGCCCAGTCGCCTGAAAAACCCGTTTTTTATGGGAAGAA
>JAHWFO010039530.1:66896-78365 GCA_023313115.1 Rhysida immarginata | reverse complement strand
AAAAACCGCTGAGGAACGTGGTGTTAATGCAAATAATCATTACGTTGTGGTGTCGGTGTATCCTGGTCTATGAGCCTGGATCCCTGGCAAGGGTTGAAATACTCCGTAAACCCAAAAAAATTGGTTCATGGATCATTGCTTTGACCGCCTGCTCACGCGCTTAGGCTGTTGCCTTCATGGCATGCACAGAGGATAGAACCTTCTCTACTATCAATGTTCCCGTTTAAAGAGGTTGTAACTCGCGCCGGAGGTTCCCTAACCTAATATGGATAGACTTTTGGATGACGTTAGTTCCCTATCCACAACCCCCCTAAGCAGCATTGTTGGAGAGGAAAGCAGTGCACACGCAACTTTTTTGATAAAAATTCCGTAGTAAAGAAAAATCTGAATAATATAATTGGTGTGAAGATGCAAAAACTGGCAACTGCAACTTGAGGCAGTTCAGTGCTTTGTGTGGCTTCTCCCGCCCCTTAGGCTGTTGTCTATATGACAAGCATGATGATTGAAGTTTACGCTCCATGAGTGCCAGGGATAAGGAGGAAGCACTTCTTCCTTAAGAATTATCCCAACCTTCCATTAATAGATGGATCTGGTTGGGATGATGGTTTACTGTTACCTCCAAAAGTTCAGTGAGTGAAGCCCCCACCAACCCCCTATGGAGCATTGGAGAGTGAAGCACTGTACCAGAGCCTCTGCGACATACCAGGTTAGTTGATAATCTTCTGGTTGTGGGGTGGGACTTTCGAATATGAATAGGATCATGAGCTAGTCCAGTTCTCTGTTTGCCTGCTTCTGCCATGAGTTTGTCTTTATGGCAAGCATAGTTGGGATCAGGAGCTTGTAACTCCTGCCGAAGTACTTTCAATCATCCATATATGACGTTGACTGTTACTCTCAGATGCTGTAGTTCCCTCTACCCAAACACCCATTAGGAACAGTGGAGAAGAAAGCACATGCAATGGCCTCTTTGGGCTGGTGTGAAGATCCATAAAGGCAGATCGGGCCGATTGATGATCTTGGGGTTGGAAGGTTGGATTATCAAAAATGAACTGATAAAAAATGTATGAGGTTCAGCGATGCTAAACACCGCTTGCGCATCATGAAATCATACGGGTGGCGGCATAGTTGGAATCTGGAATAATTTTTTTGTTATTAATTTAAATTCTTGAAAGGTAAACAATAAATGACGTTACTATTAAAAACAGTATTCAAATACACCTTTGTAAACTATGTGATATAGCGGCTAAAATGAATTGTAACCACTAAAAATGTGATATTGTTGACAAGGGGTCCGGACATTTGCACCAAACTGATTATTCCACTTCAGTATCCTTCATTTTCAGAATGAAATTAATAACTGTATAAAATTAAGGCAGTCAAAATTAATTATCGGAAAAATTGAGCACATGAAGGAAATTCAATTTTTATTAAGTAAAAATAGGAATAATAATATAAATATTAAGCTCCTTGAGCTTTTATATCCTATGGCTGATTTCCTAAATTTCACGTTGAGAGGAATGGTTTTCAAGCTCCCATCAAATAACCAGTGAATTTGGAATGGTACTGTGAACACTTGGACAGTTTGAATGAATCTATCATCTAGAAATGGTCAGAGCTTATTAATTGTAAGGTAATTGTGTTCCATCATATATAATACTTTTATATATAAAGCTCTTAACATCTCTTCCTCACTCTCATTTTTTCCTCAATTTCTACCTATTTCTTATGATACCCGTTTTCATATCTCCTTAGAGAAATTGGTGTTAACAAATAGTAAAAGAACGGAATACCTTCTTCTTCAAGTGGATACGTATAGTTTACAAAGAAACAGATGGTGAAATTGTTGTGTTTAAAGAACAAATCTGTTTCTCTGTAAAAGAAATTGGATCGTTATGAATATGTGCATATGCTAGTCTGCGAATATGTGGATATCAAGTTGAAACAATTTTGTGTTAAACTTGCTATATCGGCCACAGTGTATTAAACGTTTTGGCAAGCTAATGGAGCTTAATATTTATGATATTATTTAAATTTAACTTAATAAAAATTAAAATTCCTGTATGTACTCAAATTTTAACAGTAAAGACATTTATTGTTACTCTTTCCAGTAATGAAATTAATAACAAAAAATTTTTCGTTATTAAATTTTATTAACGTGTTTCCCGACCATTTATTTATTATCTCGACCAACTGAAACACCCGACGAATTTGTCTCCGACAAATTGACCGCCCGACTAACTGACACCTCGAAGAATTGAAGTTCTACTAATTGACGTCCGACGAACTAACCACCCGACCAACTGACACATACGACGAAATGACATTCGACGAATTGCCTCCGTCGAATTGACGCTCGATGAATTGACCCAAGACGAATTGACACGTAACCATCAAAAATATATGAGAAAATGCGGTATCGCTATGTCATTTTTCCCTTAATATTTGCTTCTGTGAAAATTTAAACTTTCATTATTCAATGCAGTTTACAGCAAATATTCTCCTGAATGAGGGAAATGACAGGCTTAGTAGTATAGGAATTAAACGTTATAAGGAAAGAACAAAACGCTCTAGATAAAGATAATAATAAAATATTAGCGCCTATTTATGCTGAATTTTCTTACTTACAGTTATACAGATTCAAGATCTTCCTTGTAACTGAACAAGTACTTTAATTTCAGATATAGGATGACTTTAGCATTTACTTTTGATTATTTAAACCCAATGACCGGACAAGCGTCATTTCGGTTTTTCCCAGTCAGTTTCATCATAGCAGAAAATTCTCGGAGAGCAAATTACGAAAGACCCTGTGAAAAGTTATTTTGAATTGAATGCAGCTTTCTTTTTCAGTGATTTTCCATTTAATTTTTAAAGTTTAGGAACAGAAATTAAGAAGTAAATTAAAATATTTAATTTATACCTTAATGGTATGATTTTATGTATTAGAAAATATACGTACAGTTGGAATTCCTTATAAGACGAATGACAGTTGGTAAAAACTTAAATAATGTGAGGGAATCTGGAAGTTTAAATACCTCTTTTTTAATAAATAAACATATATGTTAAGTTTCTACATATACCGTACATTGAACAGAAAAAAAAATTTGGTCTACATAGATAGAAAGTTGATATTTGAAGTTCTCAGATTAGATAACCGCAGTTGCTTCACTTTCACAAGTTAAGAAATCCTTGGGCATCGAAGTTCTTTTTATTCTTTTTTTTAATACTTTTTTTAATTTTATGATCAGAGAAAAAACGCTGTGTTCTCTTTTGAAGAAACTTATTAGGAAAATAGTTAAAAAAGAAAACTTACATTACAATAACTTATTAGAATTTGCACAATATTTCATGTGAAAGTGACCCTTTTTTGAGAATCGTCCCCAGTCGACCAATTTTCAGAAAAATTGGTAATGATATATTCCGGAGTTCGGATCATACAACTATGCCGTATCAATACTGCATTAGACCGTAATGTAGTTCAGTTTTCAAAATAGAGCAGAGACTTTGAAAAACATTCTTGTTTCTGAAGCGTATAAATGATTTCTTGATCATCCCAGGACCATAGTCTGATAATGACAGGCAACACAAATTTAGACATCTAGAGTAATTTTTAGCGCTGAATTTAATGACATTAATGAATTCCTCAAAAAGAGAATATTTATTCACTAATTTATTCCCTGCCGAATGACAAAAGCATTCACTTTCGAAATAAGTATTCACTTGAAACTACAGGACAAGTCAAGAGTCACTGGACGTGTATTTCGGAATTGGTGTGTAAAATTAACAATGTGACCATATTAGCAAGGAATACGACAGGTGCTCTATATTTTGAGACAGTTTTGGAGTTTGGTCGCCATCTTCAAATCTACCTCTTGGGGTATGTGGAATATGAAAAAACACCAGTTTATTTTAGGAGTTAATTCCTACGATCGGATTTCAGTTATCCGTTTTGGTTTATAAATTACAGTCGAACCTCGTTAAAATATAATCGCTTATATAGAATCCCGCTTTATAATTTTTTTCCTTTGGTTCCGACACCTTGAAAGCTATTTTTATGTAAAACCAGTCGTTTAATATACAACGTTTTTTGTCTCAAATATGATGTATATATTTTGTCTCCAATATTACAAAATTCATTCCAAAAAAGCGAATCCTTTCAGATGTTCATTGGAAAAAAAATTTCATTATGCATGCTGTAATCTAACCACGTCTCATGCAATAATTCCATTAATTCTGATTACTTCCATTAAACAACGATTCACATGTTATTATATGATCGCTAATTCTATTTGTAATTTTTAATTTTACAACTTAATGGTTTGCTATGTATAATAATAATATTATTAATAATAAAATAACAATGTAACAACAACAGGGGGTACCCCATCACATAAACCGATGGGAAAAGCCCCGCGTTGCCCCCCCCTCCCCCCCCCTTCCCAAGCCAAAGCCCAAAACGGGGTAAATGATAGGTACACACAAAAAAGGAAAATATAACAAAAGAAAAACAAAAAGAGGGAAGACATGAACAGCTGAGGCAAAAAAAGGCCGCATCAAAATGAGGATATAGAAAAAAAGAAGCAGTGACAAGAAATAGGTGTTAATTAAATATGAGTAATGATTCAAATATAAGATAATGACTGAAGAAACACTCCAATATTTCGAAAGACAAATTGAAAAGGGAAGGAAAAATTCCGCGACCCGGAAGGAATGGTCCCTGGTTCGTTTCCGGGTCGCGGAATTTTTCCTTCGCTTTTCAATTTGTCTTTCAATTTGTCATGAGTAATGATAGTAATATGAAAAGGAATGAGACCAGGAAATGTGAAAATAAAAGTAAATAAAGAAAAAAAGCTATTAAAAATTAGGTGTCGTTTATCCTTATAGTTATCCAAATTACAGTTCTTAAAGTTCTTCCTCAAGTTAGTAACAAATTACGTAACCGGGTCTATGACATATAAATTTGTCCGCTATTTCAGAGGCCATCTAAAGGCGTAACCTTTTCGCACCATTCTCATATCCTGGAAGTTAATATCTGCCATTATATCTGGCACACAGGCCCTGTTGAAATAAGGACTAATTAGTGTGTTAAATAAACACCTACTAAAAATAACTTTAATGTTAACCAGATGAGAATTACTGGGCAAGACCCTATGCGATTTGGACCCGGTTAGATACTAAAAATAATCGGATTTATTATATTGAGACATCATGAACAAATAAATACGTAATCTTAGACTTTTAGTATTTCTCAACGTTAATTCCGTAGTAATGCTTATTCCGGGGCCTTCTATCACCAACTTCATCTTAATTAATAACTGAATGTATTTGTTCATTATAATTGTAAAAAAAAAAACACATTATACAAATGATAAGTTAATAAATTAAGTTTTCTACTACTATTCTAAGTACACTTCTAGATTCAGCTCTAAATGTCCGATTTGTTTTCTGAAGGACAAGTTTGTCAAGTGGTCAATGTGGCAAGCATACTTAATGGTTTCAAGTTTCGTTTTAATGCTGGCATACTTAAAAAATTTTTAGTTGTTAGTTGAAAAGTTATTAGTGTATGAAATATGAAACGATAGATTTAAGATGACAAGTGTTCATAATAATAAACAACCTAATATTTTGCTTAATAATGAATCACAAACAAAGCAATGTTATCAAAGTCTAAATATGTTATCTAAAATAAATGCTACTGTAACAATGCAACTGACAATAGAACTAATGATTTTACCGTAGACTTTCATGCATGTAACGGTATCGTACGTGAAACAAACTTTTAAAAACAAATATTTGAATACTATTTCATTTCTTTTAGTAATATATGTTAAAATATGTAAACAATTTTCATCTTTTACCCTACCATTGCTAATTTCTGGTTACTTGGTGGTGATAGAAACAAATCCTGTTGAGTGAAGTGTTTGCTGCAGACACATGTGATAACTGTGGCTTTTTTCCCCATTCTCAGTTTTACTTCCCAACTTTTTCTAATAGCTTTATATTTTGGGAAAGATTGTTTTTGATTGCAGACATACACACTACTGTATTTGTTACTTTAGCTGCAATAACGTGTTGGTCCATGAATCTTACTACCGTTCTTGTATGATCCTACCGCGAATCCTACTTAACTCAGCTCAAGCACATGCCACAAGGGCGGCGCCACTTAGACTGAAAATAGCGAATAGAATCTAGCGGATTTTTAGTTCGGTTTCAGTGGCAATCAATTTTTTTGAGTTGATTCCCGATTTGATGATAGTACCGGTGGCGCTCCAATGGATTTATCAGTTGCAGTAGATATCAGTTGCACGGGAAATCTTAAGGTGACAGAGGTGAATAAAGGTTTATTTATAAAAATGTCATATATTTTTTCGGTTATTGCGTTCCAAAAAACTTAGAAGTCTGAAAATATCTGCTGGTCTTAGAAATTTAAAAATATTTAAAAATCTGCTGTTTTAAATAAGCTGAAAGATGAGATAGTACAGCATGTATTATGTGGAATACATAATGTTGAACATGTTTAGATATATCAAGAGAATGTCTTTTTTCATAAAAATTAATTTATCACAAGCCTTTCACTGATTTTGTGACATCATTCAAACGGATGGGTTTTGTGACGTCATGTAAAAGAAATTTAAAAACTAAATAAAAGATATTTAAAATTTAAACTAAAGTGATTTATTAAAAATGTAAATGGCCCATGTTTTGCATTTTATACTACTGCATTTACTTATTTATCTAAAATACAAAATTCACATTTAAAAATATCCCACCGGTTTTCCGGACATTTCAACAACAGAAGTGACGTAGTGACATGGCTTTGTATAGATCCCGTCGGCTCAACGCCACCTAAAAAACAAAGCCTGGTCACTGCGTCATCACACCTGGGCTGACAATTCAACTTTCATTGTTAACAACAAAAGAAAAAGCACCCGATGTAATCAGCGTTTTTTCGTTTGTTGTAAACAATGAAAGTTGGATTGTCAGCCCTGGTTTGATGACGCAGTCCACAGGCAGTGAGAAGGCTTTGTTTTTTAGGTGGCGTTGGTCGGCTTCAGTTTTTGCCAGCGTTAAAAAATTGGTGACGTCATTGCTTTCTCGACTTTTTCGCTTCCAGGCCTTGTCATCTCGTTGACCTCGTTGTTTTGTTTAATGAGACCTTTGCGAATGTTCCGTAAAGCAGCGTCAACAATGACTGCAAGTTAGAGATGTACGATTATATCCTTATAATCGATTAATCGTAATCGCGATTTATAAAGACACCCGATTAATTAATCGATTAATTGTATCATTCTAAACGATTAATCCATTAGTCGCGATTATTTTGAACTTTTAAGCTTATCATCCCACACTATATAATAAGCATAATCTGCACCTGGTGAGTAAATTTCAAAACTAAACTTTAAACAGAAACATAAAAACATGAACAGATTAACATTCAAATCATATATTTATTTAAAGTATTATCTTCTATTTTTATACAAATATACGCAGCTCTTTTCCTGTTAATTTAGATCTTACTTCCGTTGCAGTTCTCCAGCTTTAGAAATAATCTCTCACATGGCTCTGAAGTTATTACGATCGATAAGTATTTTAGTGATATCTTATAAATCGTCGGGAATCCTGTTCCGGTTTTATGCTAGTTCTTCAGTGGACATTGCTTTCGAGAACAGACAGGCTGCTGTAAAGGTCATGATGGCTAATTTTTAAATGGTCCCTCAAATTTGTTGTGTTTACTTTACTTTGCAGTGCAAGTCTTTCGCGCGGGAATACAGTGTCTCTTTTAATAGATTTGAAATCTGGAGAGAAATGTTTTTTTTAGTTCTTTTTTTATTATTTTAAAAATGAGTAATCTGAGAATAGGACAACATCTCCGCTGGTGAAAACCCTCAGGAATAAAACTCCCTGGTACAAACCTCCCTGTCGAGTTTATTAAAATTGGCCCGGCGCGAAATACTGCGCAGTAAGTTTTCAAATAACTTGTCATTCATGTCATATTGCGCAGTTGAGAGAGTGACAGGGTAGGTTAGGTTAGGTTAGTTAGGTCACTCATGAGTTTAAAATTAAGTTTCAAGTTGGTGCTGTGCCTGCAAAATGGCATGCAACGGGATCAGTACTGAATGCAAAGATAGTAAGCAAAAGGACGTTCCGTACGACAGCATCCATTGCTGAGTTCCGTCTGTCCGGTTACGTCAACTCACAGAACATGCTCTATTGGTCTTCCGTCAATCCGCATGTGTTCATGGAGTCTCCACTGCATCCACAAAGAAATGTAGTGTGGTGTGCTGACTCCGCCTGTCGCATCATTCCTGTGTTCTTCAATGAAACTGTGAATAGTGACCGTTATGTGCACAACATCTTCAACATTTCTGCCGCACAACTTGCTGATGACGAGCGTGCCAATGCTTACTTCAGCAAGATGGTGCAACAGCCCATTCTGCACACGCAACACTTGTCCGTATCCAGGAAGTATTTCCACCGAACATGTGATCAGTCGAGGAACAGAACAGACCCGGCCATCGCAGTCGCCAGACCCATCGATCTGCGATTTCTTCCTCTGGGGTGCAATGAAAGATGTGGTCTACAACGATTTCTTCCTCTTGCTCGTGCCTTCAGGAACATGTGGACACGCCTTCACACGTGCCTCGAGGTCAATGGAGGACACTTCAGTTGAGAGTGACTTCATGGAATGATGTCGTTTACCCGACATAGTGCACAACATCGTATCCTTCCGCCGTTAAAAGAATCCTGTGTATGCTACGTTACACCATCCTATAATCGCGTGGCTTCTCATAAGTAGAATAGTCAAATAGTGTCATATATCATTTTTTTAAATTAATGTTTAAAATATTTTAATCCTCTTCGTGGAAACTCGATCATCTTTCATTTCTGACACATCTCTTTCATGTAGGAACAAGACGCTGCCTTTTACAATCAAATAATATCGACTACAGACCGACTTCATTTTATTTATTATTATTATTATTATTATTATTATTATTATTATTATTATTATTATTATTTGTTAAATTTGTTGTTCCTAATCTTCCTGACATTCAGCACGGCTTCCGCAAGGCCAGATCGACCGAAACTAATCTTGCTATGTTAACTTCCTACCTCTCGAAAGCTATTGATACTCGTCATCAATTGGATGTAATTTACTTGGATTATTCTACAGCCTTCGATAAGGTTCATATTGAGCTTCTTCTCCAGAAACTAGAGATTATGGGATTCCTATTAAATATGCTATCCTGGATGTGCTCCTTTTTAACTGATAGATATTTTATGCTTTATCCTGTAAATAATTTCTGGAAATTTGGTAAAATCAATAGTGGTGTTCCTCAGGGTTCTCCCCTGGGACCGCTGCTATTCAATATCTACTCTGCAGACCTAATAGCTTCTTTACCAACTAATGATGTTCAAATTCTAATCTATGCGGACGATCTTAAAATTTTTTCGTGCATTGACAGTTGGCAAGACTGTATTAAAATGCAAGAAACGTTGGACTCAATTCTCTCCTGGTATAAATCGAACGGATTAAGTCTTAACTCGAGCAAATCACACGCGGTTTCTTTCTCCAGGAAAGTAACAAATTTTATTTTTGATTACAAGATTGGTCATGATATACTTGGGAAAAAAGATGAAGTTAGAGATTTAGGCATTTTATTTAATTATAACTTATCTTTTACCCCGCATATTTATAACATCATAAGAGATGTCTCCCGTAGCATTGGCCTCTTTTTTTCAAAAATCCATTAACTATCGTAAAGTTATTTATTTCTATTGTAGTTCCTAAAGTTACATATGGTGTGTTAATTTGGTTTACTCATCACACTCAAAACATTGGTAACAAGCATGATCTCAATATGGAATTTATAAATGTGTTTACTCTTTCCAATATCATTGGTAATATTTTTCTTAATGTCCTTAAGAGGATTGTTTCTGGGGCTGTTTGGATGCCCGAGGTTCTGTCATCTATCGGGCTGTCAGTTCCTAGAAAAAGTCGTCATAAGTGTCTTACTTTAATAACTCCTAGTACGAGGACAAATATTGGTGAGATTACTCCTTCGTATAAACTTGTTACTTTGTATAATAAAAATCTTTCTCATAAAGATGTAGACATTTTTAATGACCCACCCAATTCTATTTTTAAGATTTTAAATATCTGATTTTGTTTTATTTGTTCCGAAATGTAATCTTTTTCTTTTGATTCCTTCCCCCGCTTGGGTTTTACCACCTCTAGGGGCAGTTTGTATTTGCTTGTACATTCTGATCTGATTAAATTAAATTAAATTAAATTAATATTATTATTATAATTATTATTATTATTATTACCACCCTTATATTCACTCGCTCTTGGATTTTGTGAGATGGTACGGAACCTTTCAGTCGAATTTTGAAGCACTTCCGCTTTTCCATTCGCTCTTAAATTTTACATACTGGTTTGCTCCCAATGACAACACATTTTAGCAAGTTTTTCTTTCCAATTTCGGTTTTTGCCCCCTGAAGAAAAATTAAATAGTTTAATTTTTCCTGCATGTCTATTGAGTTTTGTTTGCGTGGAGTAGTTTGTTACGTCAGAATGTGTTTTGCCAATAAGTGATAAAACTTAAACTTTTATTTTAAGAGTAAGGGTGGTAAAAAATACTTCATTTTTCTCGTTACTTATTTGATGTTTTAAATTTCGTCAAATGGCTTTTCTATCTGCCGATTTTTTATTATTCCAGAAAAAATATGAAGTATGAATTTTGAATTTTTTATACAGAAAATTATTCGAACTATTTCTTCATGCGTACGAACTGTAACCGCTTCACTCGTGACGTCACTCTCAACTGAACTTGAGACAGGGTATAGGTTATCTGCACTAATCTTTGACCGTTGCTATCTCTTTTCATGCTCATTTTTGCATATTGTTCACCGGGCCACTTTTAAAAACTTACCCTGTACAAGGGGGGAAAACAAAAACCTAACTACAAAATTCCTAGAATAAAAGTTTAAAGGAGGACATAACCTCCAAATGAAGCCTTAATTATTAACAGTATCGCCTGTGTTTCAAATTCGGCCATTTGAATCTGCGATTGTTTTCGTTTATTTTTTAAAGATTGAAATATAAACGCTGCAATTTAATCGACGAATCTCATGCGAATCAGCTTATAAGGCTCTCTAGCACTGATGGACATAGGACGCCATCTATGAACACTGTGTCCAAATATTTGGTTGCTTTCTTGCCGTATAATGTCATCTCAAATTGGAATCCTTTATCGTTCAGTGTTAGAAATCAGATAATTAATTGTACGCTAAAATTTTGTCCTAATCATAGTGAACACGTTTTTAAATTATTCCATCAAGCCTGCGTTTGTACTTAAAAAAATTATTGTTTTGTTACCTCTTTCATATCCTCTGTTAGGATGCAAAAATTGTAAATAAATATACAGGGTGTAAATTTTAAGTTGACAAAGCAGAATAACTCGAAAA
>JAHWFO010039530.1:0-46896 GCA_023313115.1 Rhysida immarginata | reverse complement strand
TAATGATAATAATAATAACATTACACTTTATGAAAAGACACGAAGAAATCGTGAAAATAATGTTAACCTTAATGAGTAATGAAACAACGTTAAAATAAAAAGATGTTAAAGTAAAAAAGTTATAAAAGGCACTAGTAGGAAATAAAATTTAGAAAATAATACACTAGCAAAACGAATCAAGCATTTAAGTCGTAAACAAGGGGGTAGGGTTAGACATAACGTCTGATGCCAGGGGCATATGGGAGCAGGAGTTTTCATTGTTAACATAAAGAGGGGTGAGGGGGGGGGTAGTGCAGAGCAAAATTGGTGGGAACCAGTCCCAGTCCTCGGGTGAGCTTTAGTCTTTTAGAAAGTGAGGCCGGAGCAACACCAAGCAAAAGTCTTCAAAGGAGATGTCTTCAACAAGTAACGAGAAAAGTAGGTAGAAATTACTTGTAAGAGAATTTAGAGTACATTTTTAAAAAATACATAGAGTAGCCCACTAATTAGAGTTTATTATATGTATATTTTAAAGTATTAGGAGTCGCTGTGGAACTCAACGCCATTTATATGAGCAGCGGAGAAATACTTGTAAAAGGAATTTCATTTGTATGCATATATAATCTCTACCTATTAGATTATAATGCTAGAGATTTAGTTGAACACAAAGGCGGGCGAGTGACAGGAAACTACCGTTTCCTATTACCTACAGATAAAATTAACATAACTGATGAAGATTGGAAAAGAATAAAAAAAAAGATGAACTATAACCGTGTATTTCACGATGAGTTGCCTTATTCACAACTAGCAGCACAGCTTGAACATTGGAAAAACGCTTTTAATACATTCTATGGTTATGGAACTGAACAATGTCAAATGTTGAGTAAACTACTAAAAGTGCGTGTGCATGATGCCGAAAAGTTAGTAATACCCATGGCTGAGGACGACTCTCACAATCCTATTTTTAAAAATAAACCAGACTACGGATTTTGTTCGGGGGCGCGTGAAATAGCCACGTGACTAGAAAGAGATTATTTTTTCGTGTACCATATACTTAAACGTTAAAAATGTGTGTAAAACCTAATCTTCAATTCGAATAATGATAATAATTTAGATTAGCCTAAAGAGTAGACATGATGGCAGATGAGGAGGGGTATGTGAGCAGGAGTTTTCATTATTAACATAAAGAGGGGTGAGGGGGGTAGTGCAGAGCGAATTGGTGGGAACCAGTCCCCAGTCCTCGGGTGAGCTTTAGTCTTTTAGAAAGCGAGGGCGGAGCAACACCAAGCAAAAGTCTTCAAAGGAGATGTCTTCAACAAGTAACGAGAAAAGTAGGTAGAAATTACTTGTAAGAGAATTTAGAATTAGTTTTTTAAAACCGCATAGAGTGGCCCACTAATTGGAGTATATTATATGTATATTTTAAAGTAATAGGAGTTGCTGTAGACCTGAACGCCATTTATATGTGCAGCGGAGAAATACTTGTAAATTCAATTTCAACTGCGTGCATATATAATCTGCGTTTATTGGAGAAAGAAGAGATATATGAATTAGATATTAGATGGAAACGGATTAGCGAGTATTATAACTTCTTATTACCTGCAAATGAAATTAACATAACTCCTGTAGACTGGTTAAGAATAAAAGAAATAGATTACATGTATCCAGGGATAAAATCAATCTTTTCCGGACATGTACCCTATTCGCAATTGATGGTGTTGATTGAAAAATGGAAGAAGGAATTTAAAACATTTTATGGCTATGGAACAGAACAATGTGAAATGTTAAGCCAGTTATTTCAGCCAGATGTTCAGGATGCAGAAGAATTGATAACCCCAATACCTGAAGAGGGCACGCATAACTCAATATTTAATAAACAAAATGAAAATTATTATACTTGCTCAGCTGTGCAAGGAGTAGCTCGACAACTGGAACGAGAGTTTTCTGGTGAATGTGTGAACGATGGGAATTTTTTGGATTTTAAAAATAAATAAATAAATAAATAAATAAATAAATAAATAAAATGAATTAAAACTTGTACTTTGTGTCAATGCGTATTTTTTTTACACCTAATTACATTTGAATTAATTTCTAATTGCATTAATTTTAATTTGAGTTAAATTTGGAAAAGACAAAAATTTTATTTTTAATTAATTTGAACTTGTCAACAATTTAAAATGAATAAAAAATTGGCTTAGAATTAACTTAATTTTGGATAAATTTGGAACTGATGATAATTTATTTTGAATTAATTTGGAACTGATGATAATTTATTTTGAATTAATTTGGAACTGATGATAATTTATTTTGAATTAATTTAGATTAGAATTAACTTAATTTTGAATTAATTTGAAACTGAGCACCTTGAATCAATAATGATAATTAGGAAGAGCAGTTATCGAATAAAATAAAAAAATCCGGTTGTTTTAAACGCAATAGAAAATTAGTAATTAGGTAAAAACTAATGTGATGAACCAGATTAGGCCTAACCTAAAAACCCATCCATCATTAACTCGACGATCAATCAAACACCTGTCAACCCTTTGGTTACCTGTAATGTAACATCACCATACCTGTAAACCCTTTGGACCCCTGATAGATAACAGATGGACACCTCTACCCCTCTACAGTCATAGGCCTAATTAAAAACCCATCCATCATCATTAACTCGATGATCAATCAAACACCTGTCAACCCTTTGATTACCATTTATGTAACACCAACATACCTGTAAACCCTTTGGTCACCTGAATACCTTGTAACCCCTTGGACCCTTGGTTACCTGTAAGTCAACACCTGTTTATTCATTAAAAATTAATTAATTATCATTAAATTCAATTAAAAACCAATTCATTATCATTAAAATCAATTTAAATCAATTAAAAACCAATTAAAACAAAAAAAAAACATTCATCTTAACCCTTTGACTACTTTTAAAGCCTGTTTCACATAGAGCTTTGCGGAGCGGAAAACACGCGGAAGCGCAATCCGCGGGCAAAAGCGGACTTTTTCCGCTAAACTGAGGCGTTTCACATTCACGCGCAAACGTTGGAGATCTGCTCCGCGAGAGTTGTGGAGCGGATTTTTCATTTCAAGGAGGTCTGGAAATTTTGCGGAATCCGCTTTGCCTCAGCCAATCAGGAAGCAGGTGAAGCGCAAAGCATGTAGGGAGAACCTAAAGCGGGAGAGATAAAAATTACACTCTACACACAGCGATGGCCAGCAAATGTGTGTTTCATGAGAAACTTATTTCTTTAATTTCTGAACGAATTTCAATTTGGAATACCAAATTAAGGAACACAGAAATGCTCGGCTAAAATGAAACAAAACCAGGTAAAAGTCGGTTTCTATTTTCTCGGGTGACATCGATGATCGATCAGCCCCTTCACGTTTAGGCCTATTTTACATAAAGCTTGTTTCATACCCGTCTAGCTCGAATTTATTATTGTTTTTAATCATTAAATAAGTGTAACATATTTATTAAATAAGTAAATGATATATCGCATTATAGAATTTATATTTTCGGAAAATTATGCAAGAAAACACATCACGAAAATCTCGTGACGATGTATGTGCAGCCAGGCCGACATCAATGACCGACAGCCCGCCCGTAGCTGATGTTCACCGTCACGGGACTTTAGTGATTTTTTTTCCCCGCATAAATTTCGTAAAATATAATTCCTATAATATGATAAATTATTTATGTATTAATTAGACACATTACAATAATGAATTCATGCGACGGGGCTGACCGATGTCTTCCGAGAAAAATAGAGAATGCTACTCTCGACTTTTACCCAAAAGGGGTTTAATTTTTTTTTAAATATTATTGTAATTAAAATATATATTTATTATTACACAAATACTGGGATGTACAGTTCTTGTATTTTTAAATCATACTCCGCCAAATGAAAAATTGACAATATATAACATCTCCATTTAAAAAATTGTTGAAAATACATTTGATAGACTTTTTTTTACTTCAAAAGCTTAGTTTTAGACTCCATTTTACGAAAGAAGATACTATTTTAAAGGGACCAATCAGGAGACAGCTTAAGCGGAAAAGTTGCGCGAAAGTTTTAATTGTGAAATGCTCAACGGATTCCGCGTTTCCACGCGGAATGCGCACGGAGGCGCCACTATACGCAATATATGCGGATCTGCATCCGCTCCGCCAGGGATTTTCTATGTGAAACAAGCTTAACCCTTTAAACACCAAGTAAAGGGTTGCACGCGCCTCCCCCCTTTCCGCCAATGCTGGGGGTATACTACTACTAGTTTATGAAATATAATCATTTAGTTATATAGGACTAGGCTAAGACAGAAGGAGAGTACAAACGAAGTATATTTACAAATGCAGAGAGTGTGACATACAAGTAATCAAGTTGATAGATGGCAATGCTAAAGGTCTTACGTCAAATCTAATCCTTTCCAGGTCTCAATTATTCTAATTTCTTTAAACATGTTTTTGAACAAATTATATATGAAACTAATTTTAATTATTAAAAATATATTTTTATAATTTTTTAACCGACGAAAAAAAAGGAGGTTCTCAAGTCGACATGTATATTTTACGTATGATCACGCATAACTTTTTACGGTGTTGTCCGATTTGGATGATACTTTTTTTATTCGATACAGTATTCCTCGAAATTGGTCCCATTTAATTTTGAAAAAAAAATTCTGTCCCTAAGGGTGAAAAAATGGTACCTCAATCTCTCGCCAAGCAATATTCAATGGGAAGACATATTAAGTAATATATCAAACAAATCGTAAGGACGAGATAGAAGCGATTATTCATTACTATTTTCGTCAGTTGATGAATATAGTATATGGTAGGAACCAGTCAGATATATTATGTAAATCCGTTCAATAGCACGTGCACAAATGGTACCTTCAGACACCACCAAACAATTTTCAAAGGAGATAGGTATTAAGTAATTAACCGACGAAAAAAAAAAGGAGGTTCTCAAGTCGACGCATATATTCTTTTTTTATGTATGACCACGCATAACTTTTTATGTATGACCACGATTTTGATGATTCTTTTTTTATTAGATACGGTATACCTTGAAATTGGTCCCATTTAAATTTGAAAAAAAAATTTCCTCCCCTAAGGATCGAAAACTGGAGGATGATTGATACTGAGTTAGGGTTATTGCATCAAGAGTGGGTGCGACTAAAGAAGCTAGCTCGAAGTCCTTTACTACTCAGGATTGCATCACTCAATGTGGGCACCATGGCGAGTAAGCGCCGCCATGAAAAAAGCGCTGCCCCCCGTGCCCACACGGGTGTCGACAACGGCTCCGAAGGTGGAGGAGGAGATGCAACTTCGACAGCGGAGGAGGCGGAGAATCTTCAACCGTGAAGGTGATGCCGGAGGGGGAAGAGGAGTGAGATTGGATCTTCAACCGGCAGCAGGATTGGCTTCTACCGCTAGATGGCAACAGCGGGCATACTGCGGAAAGGGCAAATAGGGCATACTAACTAAGCCGTAGTGAAGGCAGGCTACCTAGGGATTGGATGCCCCAATATCAATATCCCCCTCCTCGGGCAGAGGTTGAGCGTAAAGCTAACTGCCTTACCCTAGAAAAAAACATCTACTTATGTATGCTTCACACACAGCTCGGAAATCGCGGGACGGATATAATGGTACACGACACATGCAATCTAAACGGATACGTAACAGGAAACATGACATAAAACTGGCCATATGGAATGTGAGGACTATGCTCCTACCTGGTAGAATGCAAGAAATCGCGAATGAGATGATGAAATTTGATACTGATATTATTGCTGTACAAGACATAAGATGGAGGCGATGGCGAAATCAGGAAAAAAGATTTCTCTCTTTTTTACAATGGGAATTTACAGAAATCAGGACAAGCAGGTACAGGTTTTTTTGTAAGAAAATAACAAGCAAGGTAATTGGCTTCGAACCTGTCTCTGACAGGATGTGTAAATTACGGTTGAGAGGACGATTTCACAAATCTCCTTAGTAACGATATATGCTCCAACTGAAGATGCAGACGAGATCCGGAAGGAAACTTTTTATGATGAATTGTCCTATCTGTTGCATAGAATTTCAACATATGACCTTACTATAGTTCTTGGTGATTTCAATGGAAAAATTGGTAAAGAAGACTATGCAAGAGAAGTGGGAGGATATTATACGAATGAAAACGGTTAAATGAGGAAACGAATGAAAACGGTAAAATGCTTGTACAATTTGCGGCTGCAAACCAGCTGATTATCAAAAGTAACGCTATAATCATTAAAAAATCCATCTTGGCACATGGATGGTACCCGGAATTGACCAAACTAATCAAATTGATTATGTCTTGATTTCGGCAAGGCACCCAAGCTCTATTATTGATGTGCGTGCGTGTAGAAGTCCAAATTGTGATTCCGATCACTTTTTAGTGAAAACGAAACTGAGAGAAAGGCTCTCAAATGCACAAAAAAGAAGACCTAAATTGAGGAAGAGGTGAGATTTAGAAAAATTAAAGATCAAAGAGATAAAAGATACTTTTCAAGCTGAAGTAAATAAAAAACTGTACAAATGAAAGTAATCAGGATCTTAATAGTAAATGGGACAGGCTACAAAATGCATTAGTTAAAAGTACAAAAGAGGTAATCGGTGAAAATAAAAAAGCCAAGAATGAGTGGTTTGACAAAGAATGTGAAGATGCTATTATGAGAAAAAATGAAGCCCGAGCAAAGCTTTTCCATGAAAGAATTACAAGGAGTGCACAAGAGAAATATTAAGAGAAGAGAAGAAAAGTTAATAGAATATGTAGGGAGAAAAAGAGAGAAATGATTGAAAAGAAGCTGGAAGAGATAGAAGAATAAAATTTGAAGAATGAAATTCGAAAATTCTATAAGGGAACTGATTGGTTCAGAAAAGATTATAAGCCGTGTGTCACGGAAATCGATTCCTCAAATGATTTCCGGCGACACTGCCTGTGTTTACCGCTCACGTATATTCACCCGTTCGAAGGCGGGGGAGGAGCGGGGCAGACAGTGTCGTCACAACCAACACCACGCAAGAGCCAATGGAGATCAGAGGAGATTCCGTGACGTCAAGCCCAAGCTTTCTTGGCGGGAGGATTCGTCGGTGGAAAGGAGAGCGAGTACGACTTCAAAGGGAAAAGACCTAAAGTTTCCCGGACCGGCACGAGAACGGAGAGGACTCTTTACTGTCGTCCGTCAGGTTGGAAAGCCCCGAGACCCGCAGCCAGATAGAGGAGACGACGTGGCGAGCCGTCCTCAAGCTTGGCTGAAACGAGATGCGTTCAGCAGGGAAGCTCAGCAGAGGAAGTTTCTACGGAGGAACGACTCCATAGACGGGAGCGAGACAGCGTGCCGGAGTTCTGAAAACGAACCAAAAAGGTTGGTGATGTATCAAACACTTACGGTGTCCACAACGGCCGCCGTAAGTTGCTTTGCTCTAACGTGCAAGAGTCCGTGTGAGTGGTCTTCGACATTTACGGATTTACATGGAAGAGAGTGTGAAGGACGTAGAATGATTAAAGGCTTCTTTCCCGCCGGGCTAAATGCCTATCTGTCGTCCCAGTATGGTTTCACATACCTCTCCTACTAAGTAAATGAGAGCCTTTGTGTTTCATAGTCTATAGTGATAAAAAGTAAAAATATTGTATAAAGGTTCGCTCCTTTGTTGTGACGTTTGGTTTTTAAGAGGAAGTGTTAATTTTCTATTTGTTTGAAACTTCACTTTTAAGCTCAATGTTTTGCTTTATTTCCTCTCTAATATAGAAGCCGAACTTTCAGACGAACTTTCATTCGACAATTTATTTCTAACTGCGTAAATGTGTATTATTCCATTGTTTGAGAATTTATTCACGTAGTTATTAAGTGGTATAATTTTCCAAGCATACTGTAGTGTTTGTAATAAGTATCCTAGGAAATTTTAAGGAGTAAGCTTGGTTTAATTATTGTTATATTTATACGTGAACTTTCTTGAAATTGGCAACTTAGTGCTTGAATTTACGCATCAGACTTTTACGGAGTTTTGACTCATTTAAATGATATGGACTTGGACTAATTTAGAATTTCTGGACTTGGACGTTATTGTTTATTTATCGTGATATCCTATTTTGTGATTTATTTATGATATCCGGAAAAGTTGAATTTTAACGCCTGTATTCAAGCGTAATTGTAATGAGAGACCATGTCAAGTGCTATGTATGAATTATATTACTTTCTAAGGAAATTGACAAATTGTTATTAATATTCAGGTTATTTAATAGTTAAGTAATATAAGACTTTATTGTCTAGGTTCAGCTTTGTTCTAGTCGTAATTTTTGATTTAAGAAATTTTATATCAATTTTTGATATTTACTGATATTGTGGTCTTGTACTTGATTAAGTTTGCGTATCTGAAATTTTCAGATCATTCTTTATTTAAAGGTGAATCCCTTTAGTGTCTTAATTCGACATGTATGGTATGAATTAATTTATAAACCAACTATTGATATTTTGAGATATTGAATGCTGTAGTATTTATTCTGAATGTAAGGTTCCAGAATTTTTACCGTTAGTCATGTTATGTGTTATTGGCATTCTTTAATTTAGATTTCATTCCAAATTTATGTACTTTGGAATTAGCAGTTATTCATCTTTATCGAGTTAGAGTTTTAGCTCTTTATTCCCTTTTATTAAGATAACTATTCATTGATTTATCTTAATTTGTTTCATTGCATTTTATTTTGTTATTAAACTTGATTTTAATTTTAAACCTTACCCTGATAACGTGTTTCATCTTTAATTTCCACTGCGTACATTCAACTCTGTATTTACACGTTACACCGTGACTTAGTGGATGTAATAGATAAAAACGGTAAATTATTGGGTGAAGAGAAAAAAATCCTGGCTAGATGGACAGAGCACTACAAAGAATTACTAAATAAAAATAGTAATGGAAATGTAGATAGATTGTCAACAATGCAGACTGTTGAACCATTCATTCAGAAGCCCATTCTGTCTGACGTGAAACCAGCAGTGCAAAGAATCAGAAATCATAAAGCAGCACCAGAAGATAATATAACAGCGGAAATGTTAAAAGAAGCCGGAGCACAAGCTGAATAAGCACTACACGACTTGATTGTTGAAATATGGGAAAAGGGAGAAATGCCGGATGCATGGAATATGGGCTTTATAACTTCAATTTACAAGAAAAGCGAAAAATTAGATTGTAGCAACTATCGTGTAATTACACTTCTCAATGTGGCATATAAAGTATTTTCAAATATTCTGCTGTCAAAACTGTCGGCGTATACTGAACAAATTATAGGAGAATATCAATGTGGCTTTAGGAAAGCAAGAGACACTGTCGATCAAATTTTTGTGGTACGACAAAGTATGGAGAAATTCTATGAACGTAATACTGATCTACATATGCTTTTTGTAGACTTTCGACAAGCCTTTGATAGTATTATTAAAGAAAACTTGTTGAGTTACATGGAAATACAGGGAACTGTCAAGAAACTTGTCCATCTCACAAAGATGACCCTCGACAGTGCACAAGCTAAAGTGATGATAAACGGACAATATGGCGACAGTTTTCCCCTAAGTCGAGGAGTACGACAGGATGATGCCCTGTCGGCAACTCTTTATAATTTAACATTACAATTAGTCTTACACAACCTCATGGTCAATGGTACAATCTACAAATCCAAACAGATATGTGCTTACGCTGATGATATTATAATTATCGCCAGAAATATTACCGAACTTGAGTTAGCATTCTCAGAAATGTAATTAACTGCCAAAAAATGGGTTTAGAAGTAAATGAGACCAAAACTAAATACATGATAACGTCTGTGCAGAAAAGAAGAAGAAGAAATACAGACGTTGCCATTGAAGGGATGAGGTTTGAAAATGTTGATAAGTTTGTATACCTTGGGGTAGAATTGAATAATTGTAAGAAAGTGAACAGCGAGAAACAACGTCGAATAATGGTCGGTAATAAGACCTATTATGCTAATCTTAAGCTTATCAAATCACGTATTCTGTCAAGAAATACTAAGCTTAAAATACATAAAACGCTTATACGTTCATTGGTGACTTATGGCGCCGAAACCTGGAATATATCAGTTTGTTGACGCAAACAAACTTAGAATTTGTGAAAGGAAACTTGTTAGAAGGATCTATGGTCCAGTTTGTGAACAAGTTTTTGGCGAATAAGAACCAATCATGAAATCAAAGAAATACTTGATAATGAAGACATAGTACGCTTTGCTAAAGCACAGCGCTTAAGATGGATTGGACAGGTCGAGAGAATGACTGAAGATCGAATGCCCAGACGAATTTATAAGTCGACCATGACGAGAAGGCGATTACCGAGCAGACCACGTAACCGTTGGAAGGATGAAGTCGGAACAGATATGAGAACCTTGAATGTTAAAGTTTGGAGGAACGTTGTATTAGACCGAGAGAAATGGAGGAGCGTCGTGAAGCAGGCTAAAGCTCACTTAGAGCAGTAAAGCCAGAAGAAGAAGAAGAAGAAGAAGAAGAAGAAGAAGTGTATAAGAAACAAGATGGAAGGGTGACAAGGCAAGAGAGCTTGGAGAGGGATACAAGATTTTCCACAGCACTGCAAGCAAAAAGGGCAAAAATGGAGTAGGGATCGTCATCTGCCGAAAGATGTAAAAAAACGTCATAGAAGTAAGCCGCAGAAGTGACAGAATTACGAGGATGAACCTGAATATAGAGGAAACAATCCATATAGTGAGTGTTTATGTCACACAGATTGGCACAAGCATGGGGATGAAGGATGTTTTCTGGAAAACCATAGATGAAGAACTAAGACAACTGGAAGAGAAAGAGAGAGTGATCATCGGAGGAGACTTTAATGGACACAATGAGGCCAATAACAGAGGCATAGAAGGAATCCATGGAGGTCATGGTTTTGGAGACTTGAACCAAGAAGGTGAGTAAATCATAGATTTTGCTGGGGCTTTCGACTTTGCACTGGCCAACTCTTTCTTCAAAAAAAAAGAAGAGCAACTGATCATCTTCAAAAATGGTGGAAATAGCACACAGATTGACTACTTTCTGTACAGGAGAAAATGTCTGAAGGAAGTGAAGAACTTCAAAGTCATCCCTAGTGACCACGTGGCAACACAACACCGCCCATTGCTCATGGACCTCCAACTTTCGATGCATGTAGTCTGGGAGAAAGTGAAGACTAAGGCTAAAGTGAAGAAGATCAAGCGGTTCAAACTAAAGGACACAGTTTTGAGGCACAGATTTTGAGAATGCAGTCCTGCTAAAAGTTTCCAGGGATTTTGAGGATGTTCAAGAGTGGTGGAATAGAAATGCAGAGGCCATCAAGTGTGCTGCCAGGAAATTCTTGGGGGAAACAACAGGAAAATTCTGGGAAAACAAGGAGAGTTGGTGGTGGAACCAGGAGGTGCAGGCAGCAATACAGGAGAAGAGAAAGGCAAAAAAGACGTGGGACTCAGCACATGCCCCAGCAGACCTAGAAGTCTTTAAGATCAGGAATAAGGAGGCAAAGAAGAAAGTGGCACAAGCGAAGGCCAAAGCATGTCAAGAGATCTACGATGACTTAGCAACACCGGAAGGGCAAAAGAAAATATATAGCATTGCCAAACACAGAAACCGAACAGCAAAAGATATCACACATATCAAGCAGGTCAAGAAGGCCAATGGAGAAATCCTGAAGAACACTTGGGAGATACAGGATAGATGGAAAGGGTACTTTAGGGAGCTACTAAACGTAGAAAATGAAAGAAAATACCATTAAGATGGAATACCAAATGAGGGACTGACAACGGACATCACAAGGAGTGAGGTTAAGGTAGCACTGAAGCACATGAAGAGAGGGAAAGCAGTTGGGCTTGATGGCCTGCTGACTGAAGCCTAGAAGGTCCTTGGAGAGGAAGGACTGGACCTGCTATGGGATCTCTTGGTGAAGATCTACAGAGAGGAGGAGATACCAGACGAATGGAGAGAAAGTATTCTCGTCCCAGTCTACAAAGGTAAATGGGACATCCAAATATGTGACAAGTACTGAGGAATTAAGCTAATGCCAGGCACCGCGAAGATTTTGGAGAGGAACCTGGACAAAAGACTGAGAGCTGAAGTTAATACTGGGAGGAAAGGAGGATGACCCAATAGAAGATGGCAAGATGGAATATTGTGGATGAGGATCAGAAATCAAAGGGTCTCAGAAGGAAATGGACAGAGGACAGAGAGAGAGAGATTGAGAAAGCTCATCAAAAATAGCGGCCCCACATAGAAGTGGGAAAAGCTGAAGATGAAGAAGAAGAATTCATTTTGATGAGAACTTTAGACCTAGTGGAGTTGTGACTGCCATCAAAGGTTTGATGATGGAGACGGAGGGCTGTCGAATGGAAATAACATTGCTATAGCAATTTACTGAGAAATAAACTTGAAGATTAGTTTCTGTTACATACTAATAATGAATTATTGCCGAGTTGTGAGTAGCCCTCTGAGTCTTTGCATTTCTGCTAAAGCTCGTTCATCGTGAGGTTCATCTGAGGCTCTAGATCAGATAAAGCAATGCCCTCAAGTGTTTTTACTCTGCTCAGTGCCACATATGCCTGCCCTTTGGCAAAGACTTTCTTTCCGAGGTCGATCACAGCTTTAGCAAGAGTCGTTCCTTGTAATTTGTGAACGTGACGGCCCAGCACAAAATTACCGGCAACATCCTGCGCTCAATGTCGCCATAACCTTTCGTACCTTGAAAAGTTGCAACCACTGGAGGTATAGCAAAATAACCATCGCTGTCTTTCAGTCTGCTTCCTATGCTTTCATCATCGAATTTAACTAAAATGCAATCCGGTAATTCTCCTTCCTCTAGTTGATCCCTCCGTAGTGATGGCCATTTAATTTTTTTTACTATACCCATAGCACCATTGACGAGGCCCTCAGATACGAGGCATCATGAAATCTTACGTCTCAACATGACACGGGATCCTTTAGCTAATTTTACCTCAGACAAAAGGCCACCACAATTATTCACATCTTTTGGAACAACATTATCTGGAGGTTTCTTTCCATAGGTTGCAACTTCACGAGACTCATCTGTGGAACGGATTCTATAGACGCGATTGTGTTTTGCATTCATAGCTGTCATCTTATCATTGTACACATCAACCTGTTTGACGGTCGGGAATATGCGAATCACAACACCATCCTTGTACTCTTCATCTAAAACTACTCTTCGCCTCTGACAGAGCAGTTCCATTTGAACTTTTGTCAATTCGCCGACGCGTAGATTGTTTAATAGGTCAACGAACTCGATTTCATTTCGTTGTCTCATGTTGATGGTTAATTCACAGAATGAAAATGCGTGCCATAAATTAACTTCTGCAGCATTCCAAGGTGGATGTGCAAAACACCAATGCCCTTTTACAGGGGGCAGTTGCATAATGTCACCAAAGAGAACAACATTTACGCCACCGAACAATATAGCGTTGTTTTGACGTAGAATACGTCTTACGTTTCGAGATCAGGATGCCACGCTTACAGGTATTGGACATTGAAACTGAAACACCTTCGCAAATAGCACTGGATACCCCCAGGGCTGAATAGAACCTTCTGTTAGGTAATTAATCGTATGCATATCAATGAATCACGTGTCAGAGGTCTTGGTAGTCACTCCAGTAGAAAAGTTCGATAGTTAGCTTCAAATTGTCTGTGCAGAGCGCTATAATGGGAGACATATCCGACTTCAAAAGAGGGCAGATTGTTGGCGCGCGTCTAGCAGGTGCATCTGTGTCCAAAACTGCCACACTTTGTGATGTCTCACGTGCTACAGTATCCAGGGTGATGTGTGCATATGAACAGGAAGGACGAACCACGTCCAGGAGGAGCAACTGCAGGGGAAAACGGAAGTTGTCGGAAAGAGACGTCAGGACATTGACCAGGATTGTTGCACGAAAGCGGAAAACCACCGCAGCAGAAATCACTGCAGAAATGAATACACACCTCCAGGAACCTGTGTGCACGAAGACAATCCGTCGTTACCTGCATAAATCCAACATCCATGGCAGGGTTGCTATACCGAAGCCTTTCATCAGTAGTACAAATGCCTCCAAGCGGGTTCAGTGGTGCCGGACGCATAAAACCTGGACGTTGGATGACCTCAAACGCGTCATATTCTCGGACGAGTCCAGCTACACTGTCTTCCAAACAACAGGGAGGGTATTCGTCTGGAGGAGCCCCTCTGATGCCTACAACCCAGACTGCTTGGCATCCACAGTCAAACACGGAGGTGGATCAATAATGGGTGGATCAGTAATGGTTTGGGGTGCAAACTGTGCAGGACCTCTACCGAACCTTCCCAAGACGTGTTACTGCTGTGCTGGCTGCCCACGGTGCCCCACCACCTTATTAAATAAAGATTTTGGATTTCTACCAGGTGTTTCAGTTTCAATGTCCAATACCTGTAAATCGTGAATGTCACGAAAAGTGTTGATCACGAAAACTTTAATAACGTGAAAACTATTAATCATAGAATAATGGTCCACATCGCATTCGTTAGAGTATAGAACAAAGCATGTTCTAGACCATCACTGATTTCGTGCTGACCTCATTTGCTGACACAGTCGCAGTGCAAAGTTGAGTCAGAAAATTTGCTCTAGGCAGATATTAAATTAGTCTAGCTCCGGCTTCCTTTATGCTACCACGACGTTTGAGGTGTCATTTGTTTTATCTTTCTGCGCTTTATAAAATGGCATAAAAAATTTAAACCTCTATATTCAATAGTGTGTAAGATATCGGCCTTCGAAATGTGGAAATTTCGCAAAAATTACAGAATTTTCAGATTTATGCCTAATACACACGAGAAAAATTATTGAGACCGTGACAGGAATATAGATCGAGAGATGGGGAATCCAAAAAGTCCCGGATGTCCGATGTTGAGCGTCAATGGACCCAACATTAACGCCTCAAATTTGAGGCACCGCGCCGCCAAGATGAACTATGGTTCGATAAGAATACGCCAATAACTGAAAGTTCGACGCAAATAACATATCTGATGACAATAAACGTTTCTACATGGAGTGATAGAATTCAACCAGTGGAAGTCCATAACGAGCCATAACTGTCAACATTAACAGCATCTTCATCAACTATGATTTAAGTAAGGAGCGACATATATGAGAAAATTTGGGAGACTGAATTCATATTTCGTTTTATATTCATTAATAATGAGTTTGGATATTCATGTAATGTTTATAATAGATTTTAGTTTAAGAAGGACTTAGAACACCCACTTAACAGTAGTGTGATATGTTTGCTCCATCAGTTTCATCAGTCCAATGTGAATGATTTCATGCTGTGCATTCATTGTAGAACAAATTTAAAACTCATTAGACACGCTGAAGTTGTGTGCCTTAGACGCGGGATGTAATATCTTCTGCGTCAAGCATTTGATGAGCTACATTTGTAGACTAGGCGCCAACATTTCGACCGTTTTGCCAGAACAGATACACAAAGCTAAGTAGACACGTGCAGTGATGGATAAAGAAGATTTAGATGAAAATTCAACAGGCTAAATCTATGAATCAAAAATATGATGAGAGGCCGGAAGAATTAGATAGCATACGTTTAGCTTATTTTATTGCATGGTATACACCGGTAATGAATATAAGACATATCAAGAGAAAAGATGTTGATGATATAGATGACCATGAAGCCACTGAACAACAAAATACTGATAATGAAAACGATAGAGCCTATGACATATTTAGTTTAAACATCAATACATATAGACGCAGACATGTGGGCACAGAGTGATTAGATACCTGTCATTATAACATCGATGACACAATCAATTACAATCAATGGTTACATTGTTTTATCCATTTCGCAATGAAGTTATAGATGTATTAGATGTACACAAATTCATCGAATTTTACGACTCGAACGAGGTGAATATTTTAACCAAAAGGAAAGAATACGAAAGTGACAGATATAGATGCATTAATGGAAGAACTTAGAGAACTGTGCAAGAAAGACGACGACATTGCAAACAACTTGCAAAAAGAACAAAATGAAAGATGAGTACATGCGAAGTGTTGTTGGCGAGGCGGGATATGAGAACAATGATGAAATCGAATACGAAACCGGCTAGGCCATCGCACTTGTAAGAAAGTGTAGCAATGTGATGTCCAATCACATGCAGAGTAATATGAACAGAGAGAGTTAATCTTAGATTTCATACCCAGAATATGCACACGCGATAGCGAATGCATACATGTGTACTTGGCCCGTACTGCTGGCAATGGCAAAATATTTACGATAGAAATTAATCATGGAAAAATTTAACCTTAAATTGATTCGGACAACGGCAGAATACAATTCGTAATGCTTATGTAGTCTGTGCGTCCACTGGTAAGGCTGCAGTGAATTTAAACGGGAACACTCTGTACTGTTTAGTATCTGTATTTAGAATCACACCGCAGAGCAAAAGGGTCAGTGGATTGACTTCTACGGTGCTACAGCAATATCATCGCCAATTCCTTTCTGTGAAATGTTGAGTAATGATGAGATAAGTATGGTCAGTTCAGACGAGTGATGCCCAATATCATCGACAATTCATTTCACTTGTCACGAGTGATGTGCCAGAGTAATGAAATATTCTCAACTATACTGACCAAGATCGGCAGTCGTGAAAGATTGCTTCATCAGGGGAAAGCAGTTGATTTAGATTAAGATTTAAAAGTAAACAATGGTGCATAGAATATTTGCCCGATGTAGTTAGGCTGTTTCATCGTAACAACAGCGTTGATGCTCGCAACAAGAATGCTATCATGTGTAATGAGTTGTTTTGCCGGTAATAAAAATGATGGTTATTGATGGCCGCAGAAGTGAATTAGATCCAGCAAAAAGAAAACTACACAAGATGGGTATTGTCGAATTAGGAGGCTTGCAATATCCTACATGCTTGGCTACTGACTCACCATACATGTTGAGAGTGAACATCGATGTGGGCGATGGATTTGTAAACGGTGCGATCGGTGTACTTACAAGGGACCGTAAAAAGTAGCTAATTTTGTATGGACGCAAGAATTGCGCGTTATGTGTCCGATGGTATGGCAGTCAATTCCTCTTGAAGCGCTGTCCACAGAGCTTCGAGAGTCATATGAGGAGGGTCCAGTTGCTAAACATGGCGATCAAGGTGCTCCCACAGATGTTCGATTGGATTGATGTCCGGCGAATTAGCGGACCAAGGGAGCACTCAAAAGTCAGTAGAGCGTTTCTCGAGCCAATCCAGAAGGAGACGTCCTTGTGACAGGGTGGATTGTCCTGCTGGAACACACCATCACATTGGAGGAACATCGTGAGCATGTACGGGTGCACCCGGTCCGCTGAGATTGACAGATAGTCACAGGCATTCAAATTGCTCTCTAGACGAATCAGTGGACCTAACTGTTCCCAACAGAAGATACCCGACACATGCACACTTCCACCACCAGCCTCTTTCCGGCCCACAATACCCTCCTGAGTCTCTTTTCATGGCGTTCACGACGCACTTGCCATCGCCCGTCAATCTTATGGAGCAAAAATCTTGACTCGTCGGAGATGGCGACCTTAGCCCACTCGTCTGTGGTCCAATGGCGGTGCTCACGTGCAAAGTCTAGGCATTGTTGACGATGACCCCTGGTCAACATGGGTGTAGCAACCATGCATCGACTGTTCAGGCCCATCCGTAGGCGTTTACAGTGATGGCGTTGGGATGCGATTTCGGTCCCTGCTATCCACTCTTTGTACACCTGCACTACAGAGGACCGTGAACAGTACACAAATCGCGTCGTTTCGGAGATGGTGCCACCCTTACGGTACCCATTTTGAGGCTCGTGCACCTGTCGTTTGATGCACCAGCTTTAAAGCTTTCTCAGCCTGTTATGCAAATTTTGCAATGTGTAATCGTTGTTGGGGCGAATCACGCATGTGCCTTGAAGAGGTGCTGATCATAATTCATTGATATGACAGTGTAGATGGATTCGAATTGAGGAAACAAATTAATTATTCTGGTTGTATTAGTGTCACCTCATTATCGTGGGAGAAAAGAAAAATCGAATGAGGTGACAGAAAAAGAGAGAGAGAGAGAGAGAGAGGCGATCAAGAGAGAGAGAGAAGAAAAGGCCGACCCCCGTTGAAAGTAATGGAAACGGTCGGAAGAAGAGAGATCAGCTCGCGTGCCGATTGGCGGAACAGAGGGAAAATGAAATTGAAAGAAAAAGAGATTTTTCTAGAAGAGAAGAACGGGGCAGAATGTTCGAGACTCCGAACAGTGAAGGTGACGGAAATTCGAGAGGGAATGGAAACGTGACAAAGAATACGTGGCGATATGGCCATGGAGCAAGGGAGTCGCACGGAGTAGCTGGAGACTCTACGCGTCCGGGGACGACACGGAAGTCGGCGTGGATGTTTCGACGGAAACCGGAGACGAGAGAAACGAAGGATACAGGTCGTTTCGACGAACGGCGGAGATAAGGTTCGTTACGGGAGTCAGCACGACACAGTGCTGGGACGAGCCGAAGTTTGCCAAGCGTCTCGAGAAGCCGAAAGCATCCGACGGGAGCGAAAGCAACGAGCCGTGGAGAAGAGAGAAGGATGGTTATTCTTCCTCAGCAAAAGCCCTCACCTCATTGCCAAGTAAGACAAACGTTTCTGTTATTATTTCTCCCGCGATAGGCGTTATTCAGTTGGTTCATAAGACGAAAGGGAAAGTTATCGACCCCATAATCTTTACGCAAAATATAGGGACATATGGACAAAATATTATTAGTAATATTAGTGGAGCTGTGAGTGACGTAGGGCTGAAGAAAGATTCTACTAATGACTTTCTTTCATCCAGTGCCAATGGCGCAGCCAAGTTTGTAAAAATAAAAGGACTCAGTCAGCCCAGCCAAGCAGCGAATTTGTCGGAGTTTAAGTCTTCGTTTTCAAGAGAAAACGAAGAGGAGCTTTCCATTGAGGAACGCTTAAACGACATTTCAACGTCCAGTGCCAGAGAGATAGAGAATGCTTTCCAACTAGAGGGACCCGGTCAGCCCGGCCGAGTAGTGAGGTTGCAAGGTATACATTCTTCGTTCTCGTGGGAAGAGAAGAGAAGAGCCAGGTCGCAATAACAGCGTGCCTTTAGCGTTAGTTAGTGTCGACGGGGCCCTAGTCGTTCTGCCGCGCTCGGTAGGCAGCTTTGCGTTCTTTGGTAGTAGACTTTGGAATTATTGGTGTGAGTGTGTGTGTGTGTAACGTTGAGGTTGGCGCTATGAATAGAGGTTAATTAATGTGTAATTTTAATTTTCCACTAGCTCCCACCTGCGAAAAGCTTTACCCTTCGAGGTTTCCGTGCTCTGTTTCGACGGTGACCAGCAGAGGTTCCTATTCCTATTCCTGCATTAGCCAAGGGTGGTTAGTTCGTCGTGCAGGTAATTCCAAAGCCATGTCAGAAGACAGCTTAAATGACAAAGGAAGATCACTCTCAAGTCAGACGACAGCCTAGGCGCCTGGAGAGCCAAGTTACTGCAGACAGCTGCTGCAAAATACTGTTTGCCTTATATTTTCAAATAATCTTTATTAACTGTAAATGTTAATACCCAGACGGGTAAAGACTATAATTCAAGAGCTGTGCATTATAATTTAAATTCAGAAAATTTTATTATTCCACTAGTTAATGAAAGTGAACATAATAAAAAGAGAAACTGATATTTATTAAGTAGCGGAAGAATGAAGCTACTTATTGCTTTCACAATGTCCGTCTGTCTGTCTGTCTGTCTGTCTGTCTGTCCGTCCGTCCGTCCGTCCGTCCGTCCGTCCCCTTCATAATTTCCGCACTTTTTGACGTAGAGTGTTGAAATTCAGAATGTAGCTTACTATGGGCATGTGAACCTTCACTATTTAATTTGGTTTTGATTGGCCCAATGGGGGCGGAGTTTCGGGGGCAGAAATTAGAGGGAACCAAATGGTCTTCGCGTATTTATACATATAAAGGAGTGAAATTCGGTATGCAGATTCCTCTAAGCAAGGTCAACATTACTGTAAAGAATGGACAAAATTGTCTCAATAGGGTCGGAGTTGTGGGGGTGGCAATCACTTGGTCTTAAGAAATTTATGGCAACATATAGGGTGTAATATATCATTCGGTCGAAAATAATGAGAAAGGAAAGAAGATAGGGTTATTTTATATTTTCTAAATACAAGGTTCAAAAAAATAAAAAAAATGGGAGGATTAAAAAGTGCAGATGCAAAAATAAAAAACAATTGAAAATTGGTTTTGATAGAAATTTTGGTTAACAGCAAATAAGTCAACTTATGCTGAGTCGAGTGTGGTACACTGAGGCGCAAAAAGCAGCAGCAAAGACAGTATCAACAGCTAAAGTCAAGGCCTGGGAGAAGTTCGGGGAGAAATTAGAGGCAGACTGTGGTTCGGCAAACAACGTATTCTGGCAGACCTTGCGCCGCCTCTGTGGAAAGAAGTCTCTTTCATCACAAACCATTAAGAGTTCAGATGGAGGAGAGCGTATTGCATAGGTGGAAGGAATACTTTGCATCTCTTCTAAATCCGGTGACAGCAACAACTGAGGCACATGAGGTGCACTTTGGAGCGGAGAATAGTCACGGTAGTATCACTGAAGCAGAAGTCAGATGGGCAATTAAGTCCCTGAAGACTGGCAAAGGTGCAGGTGATGATGAAATCCGGTCCGAGGTGTTAAAGGCCTTAAATCAGGATCGTATCCTGTGGCTGACTCGAGTGTGTCAGGTTGCTTGGATATCTGGACAGGCCCCTGAAGGATATCTGAAGTCGGGAAATAGTCGACTCCAAACAATCGGGGGAGCAATGTGGTTTCCGACCTGGCCGAAGCACGACGGATCACATTTTTGCTCTAGGGCAAATCTTTGAGAAATCTTGGGAGTATGCAAAAGAGGTCTACGCTTGCTTTGTGGACCTTGAAAAAGCATATGACAGAGTTCCTCGGGAGAAGCTCTGGCAAGTGTTGCAAGAGTATAGAGTGGACGGGCAATTACTGCTTGCTATCATGTCTCTGTAAGAAAGCTCTGAGATGTGTGTCTGGATAAATAGCATTAAGTCAAAACCGTTCACCGTGGTTGTTGGACTCCGCCAAGGGTGCGTACTGTCGCCCCTCTTGTGCATTATCTTTCTGGACTGGATAGACAGGGGCAGCCGAGGCGATGAGCGTTTTCGCGTGGGCGACTGCCTGGTGGAGAGGTTGCTCTTTGCTGACGACCTTGTCCTCTTGGGGGGCGATGTACTGTCCGCCCCCACAGTGCATCGGCTGCAACTCCTTCTCACCGGAGCCTGGATCCGATGTAAGCAGTGGGCGACAAGCTGCGGTCTGGACTACAATACAGATAAATTTGTCTGCCTATATGTTCCTCCGTACAGAGCCTTGCGAGAAAGACCAGCAACAGTGCTTATATGGAATAAAAGAGTGCAATGTACTGACTTCATCAAGTACCTAGGTTTTATACTGGATGCATGGGGAAGCTGGGTAGGCCACATCTCCTATCTCTGCAAAAGAGCGGCAACGATCGAAACCAGAATATTTATATTTGCAGGTAAATATTGGGGTCTTTCTAGCAGGGCACGCAAGGCTCTGCTGACCAACATCATCAACCCCAAGCTGCTGTACGGAGCGGAGATATGGGGCCAAAGGGCCATCAACACGCACCCAAGGAGGCGTCTCCAGACTGCCCAGCGACCTTTTCTTTTGTCCCTGGCGAGAGCCTACTGCATGGTCTCCACGGAGGCCCTGAAGGTCATTAATGGCTGCCCACCTCTTCATCTTCTAGCACTCCTCCGCCATAGATTCCAGGAACACCGCACTAGCGGCTTTCTGGAGTATGAGTCCCCACGCAGATTCTTCTCCCAACCACCACCTTGGGAGACCCGCAGCATCGAGGTACACTGTGATGGCAACAGCAGCCCTGGCACAGACATTGAAATTTACACAGATGGGTCAAACATTGGCGGTAAGACAGGAGGAGCCTTTGTTGTTCTGGAAGGCTTCACCGTGGCTCACCAACAGACCTTCAGCTTGGCACCTAATTGCTCGGTTTTTCAAGCAGAGGTGCAGGCCATTAGGAAAGCACTGACGTGGCTCAATCAATCGAAAGTCGCGCCAGTGAAGTCGACTACGGTGTTGTCAGAGTCGCTGGCGGCTCTTAGAGCAATTACGAGCAACAGAGGTTCCTCCGAGCAGACCATCGCTGTCAGGACTGCTTTACTTCAGGCAGTCGATTTACGCAGCATAACCCTACGATGGGTCAAATCACATGCAGGCATCCCTGGTAACGAGCTGGCTGATGTGGCCGCAAAGAAGGCGGCATTGCGGCGGTCAGTCATCTTAGGGGCTCTCTGTACAGGGAAGCATTTAACACATGGCAAAGGGAATGGCATAACTCCACGAAGGGGAGACCGGTTCACCAGTTTCTGCCGAGGGTTTCGACCGATACTATCGGCTAGCACCCCCGAACAATTCAAATGATCACAGGCCACGGTCCCTTCTTGGACTATTCAGCGCAGTTTAAGCTCGTTACAAATACGACACTCTGCCCATGTGGATCCGGGACTTATTCCCCGAGTCACCTCCTCGACGCCTGCACGCTCCCTGCAGTTCTAAACGCTTGGGCGAAGCTCCACGCATCGCTTCAGCGACACAGCTACACGCGTCCATTCGCATACACGGCTTATTTGAATGCATTAATTCTTAAAGATTTCGAAAAATTCTCAGTGAAAGCAATTGCAGCCACAAACTTTGACTTGCCATGATAAGAGCGGTGTATAGTTTTTGCAGATTAAACCACCCCTAGGTCGTGAATTTCAGACCGGGGAGACGGTGCTTCATCGTGGCTTCTTTCAAGCCGTTTGCAAGCAGGGACCCCAACCCAACAAGACCTTGTCCTCTTTGGGTCTTCTCGCACGAACCTTCAGCTTGCACTAGACCAGCTTGCAGCCAAATGTGAAGAAGCTGGGATGAAGATCAGTGTGGCTAAAACTGAGGTTCTGGTCCTTTTAAGACAGCCTGCTCAGTGCGCTCTGCATGTTAGGGGAGCCTCATAGAGACAGGTAGAGAAATTCAAGTATCTCGGGATTGCACTCACGAGTGATGGATGGCAGGAGAAAGAAAGGTTCGGATGGGTGCAGCAAGCAGTGTCAGATGTGAACTGTGGCGACCCGTGGTAACGAAACGCGAGCTGGTAACAAAGCCAAGCTCTCCGTCTTCAAATCTATATTTGTCCCCATTCTCACCTATGGTCATGAGTCTTGGATAATGACCAAAAGTGTGCGATTGCGGATACAAGCGGCTGAAATGAGATTTCTGAGAGGTGTAGCAGGTGTTACCTTACTATATAGAGTGCACAGCAGCACAATAAGGGAGTCTTTAGGTGTTGGGCCGCTACTTCTCAGCATTAAGAGATCTCACTTGCGCTGGTATGGCCACGTGATACAGATGCCGCAAACTGGTCTTCCTAGGCAGTTATTTTCCAAGCCGGTGGGTTGAGACTACGTGGAGAATCTGGGTTCGAGTCGCTTGGGTATTACCAGGGAGGACATGCGCCTGATGGCGGAAGATCGCGATCGCTGGAGATCGTCTATAGGGCTGCTGCCCCCGCGACCCTAACGGATAAGCGGATTTGAAAAGTAAGAAAGAAATTTTGGCGTCGACTACTAAGGTCATTTTGCGAGCACAAATTTTATCTGTACGCAGCCCAGGACAAACACAAACCAACTAGAAAGTCTACGCCCTAGCCCTCTCGGCTGCCTGGCCGGCTAAAAAAAAAAGATGAACTCAGGGCTTCCGCTACTTTCCTATACCTTCTTTGGGAGGCTTAATTTCTTGTGTATAGTTTGACCCGAGGTCGAACTTCAGCTTTTAATTCTGACATTAAACAGTTTTAAAAAATAATATTTTGTCTCCCGCCTTTTCCCTCCTGTACACTAAACAGCTTTACTCTGCTCAGTGGTTTAGTCGTGACAATTAGAGCCGATGCACTCACCAAACATGGTGTAATAAGTTATAGGTGAGCAATCGGTGTTGCGATCTTCAGAAATATTAACTCTTTAATCGAATGCGAACATTCACTGATAGACTGGTCAAACTATAGATGGCTGATTGACGCTGGTATCGGTAATATTTGTATGGTTAAAGTGTGGTAAGATTTATACTAGGCATTGTTTATATTCATCCTAATGTTCGATATCTGATATGGCAATGTTGTTGTTCAGTGCGATGATGAAATATTCACCAGCAGATACACCGATCAAAGACAACATCAAGGTGGATACTGATGTGCAAATTATGACATTTGGAGACTTCAATGTAGATGCTATATTAAACTTACATCTCTTGGCTGTGTGAAGAAACTTTTCAGTTTAAATTACATGCCCAACGAATCACCTACTACATTGGATGGAAGTACTACAGATTTGATATTGATTCTAGTCTGTTGACATTAATATCATATTTCTCTTATCACAGACCACTGATTTGTAAGTTGTGAATAACTTATAATCAAGGTTCGGTTAAAAATAACGAGTCTGGTTAAAATATTATGATATATTGCATGTATATTAGTTGTTTGAACATTTTATGTCAGAAACTAAAATTTTTAAATTGTGTTGTACAAAGTGATTTCTTATTCGTCATGTAGCCACAAGACGTATTCTACGACTGAACTGGCGGCCGTGTCCCAACACAGCTCCGTACAATTTTTTGAATTCCTGCAATCGCAAATGAATCATTCGTAAGTTCTCGTAAGAAACCATAGAAACTTCGTCAATCACTAACCAGTTTATGTTACGCCATTTACGTCTTTCTTTTTCTAGCTTGTGACCAGTTAAACTTATGTATGCAGCTGAATTATCTTTTTAGATAGGAAGAGAAAAGACAGAATGCAATGTTTTTCCATATATTTGGCGGGCGGCGACACCAGTCAATGAACCAACCTCAATAATTATTGGCTTTAGAAGCACATCAACTGTAGGTGCATAACACCTCTTGATGTGCTCTACGAGTAATTTTAAAACGTATGATTTGCCACTGCCAGCTCCTCCAGTTATAAAAAGCAACAACTTCTCATCATCACCATTTAAATCTTTTTCAACGGCCGTAGAAATTCTTTGAAATAAATCATTTTGCTGTACGTTTAGACCTCTAATATTATCAAAAAAATGTCATCGGTCATTGCATTTCGTTCTTCTGCATCTTCACAGTAATCGTCTTGATATTGATTAATATTTTCAATCGGCGTTTATAATTTGATCATCCCTGATATTTTCAGAACGCACTTCATGGACAACATTTAAGGCAGTTGCCTGGGCAAATGCCTGTTGAATGACCTTTTCTGCATGAGCAAAGTCTTCCGCACTAACGTTAGTCAACAGAGGTCTTAACTCGTCGTTTCGTCTAAGGAAACAATTAAGCTGTAATAAAAACCATCTATGTCACTGTTGAGTGTGTAGTAACGTGTGCGTAACACAGCTGGCGTATTTCTCACTCGCATGCGAGAATTGTCCCTCAATCGTATATATCTGATGGGTTCATCAATAGGTTCTCTTAATTCGATATCACCATCCTCCTCACTCCACATAATATTTGAAATTGCCTCATAGCGCACAGCAAATTCTGCTAAACTTATGTTTTCTAGGTCATCAGGCCTCAACACGTAACGATCAAATATGTTATTGTATATTGAAGTTTCATTTCCTTCAAATCGCAATAGACGAAAGCGTTGATTTGGCAAGCAGCTATTCAAAAAAACTTTTTTGCGAGAACTCATTTTAAGTGGTAAGTGGCAAAGACGATATGCACATCCGGGAGCACTTACCAATTGTTGCGAGAGTATTGCCATAGAGACCGCAAACAGTTGGCTCCACACAGTGCCGCCCCCGTCTTTTAGCTTTTGTGATTGCTTGGCGTACAATGTCTCCTGTGTCGTGAGGCTCACACTTACTTACATATTTTGCAACGTAATACGCGACTGCAGAGATATTTCCGCATGGTTGGATGTCAATGTTTCCTTCCCAGAGACTAAGTATATCAGGACTATAATTATTAACCATAGTTTCTTGAGAAGTTCTTCGCAAGATGCAAAACCGACTGTTGTTGCCAAGTGCTTCATCGGGACCCAAAAATAAAGTAGCTTCACTTGGAGCCTTTCACAAGCAGCGATAGGAGGGAATTGCTTCCCCTCAATTCTTGTGTCTATGTTATTTTTTCACTGCGTTAAGACATGACATCCGTTGCTTCTCTTTATAGGAGCGACTACTTCGTTGCTGACGTCAGCCGCTACGTTTGATCCAAATGATGACGTTTTTGCGTCATGTCACCAAACCCACGTATTTTTCGGTTTTAGTTGGATCTGATGAAAGGATAATACAGGATTACATGCTGACCATGTGGATGGAAAATGTGGGAGAAGGTCAAGCAAAGCGTGAGAAGATAAAGTAGAGGTTGTATGTGCTTGAAAGATTAAATAAAAGTTGAACTTGTAGAAAAAGAAAAATGACAGTGGAGCAAGCAAGGATTGTATGAAGAGAAAGGGGTGTGTAAATCCGTTTTGAAAACGTTTTGCAATGCGATCTTAAGAGGTACTTGGGAGAATCTGTGTGAGTATGAAAGCATCGTTTTACCCATCTGCCAGCCTTTATGGAGCTCACTGGTGTGCGTTGTAGAATTTTCAAGGGACGAATTCCATTGTCTAATTGTAAAACGCCTATGAAATATCACGGAGCATAGTCCGTTACAACGAAGGATGGGAATTTTTCCTTGCGAAATTCGATCATATCTGACAGAGGATTTCGGCAGTTACGTCTAAACTACTAAAATAAGAAATGCTCGGCGTTAATAAATACTCCACTATTGCATAATCGGGAGTATACAAGCCAATGCATTATCTTAGCGTCCACATTTCTCTATTTTGGATTTAATCGATGATTCTAATTTTCCGGTCAACGACAATTGGGTGGATGCTAATTCAGTGGACGTCAATTGGGTGGACGCGACAATTCGGTGGACGACAATTCGGTGGAAATGCAAATTTGATTGAGATTTTAATCACTGAAATTTTAGATATTTAACTCGTTGTTTGTTTATAATTGACACTCTTTATTGCAATTATAAAGCAATTTGCTTCATTCATTTTATGTCAAAGTCAGTTTATATGCGGGAATCTATTATTTATTATTTATTAGTTTACAAATAAATGAGATTACATTTGACTCGCGATAATCCGACATTTGACAGTCCGACACCACGCACGGTAGTCCGACGCCGCGTCGGATGAAGTCACTGCTGCAGACACAGACACGCACACACTCAAGTTCTAAAATCAACCTTTGATAATCCGACATTTTTGATAATCCGAGAATTCCTCGGTCCCGTAACTGTCGGATTATAGCGAGTCAACCGTATTTCTTTATTAAATAATTTATTAAATCATTTTGTAAAAAGTGCAACATTTTCTATTTTGTTTTATTGCTAAGAGTTTTAATAATACTGTTATTCTTAAAATACTACCTAAGCTCGTTAAAGTAGGCACAATAGGAATTGGATAAATAGATATGTTATTTGACATTATTATAGCACGATGACCCCCCCCCCCCCTTCCTCCAGAGTCTGGTTTCATATAACAAGGCGGTTGGAGGGGGACGACAGAGGGTAGAGTTCATTTCATTTTTAGGTTGAAAGGTTGATCCTTAATATAACTACCATAGTCTAAGGAAATATACCATAGTCTATGTAACTACTTCCCCCTCCAACTTTTTAAGAGAATTAGGTTTTTCTCAACGAGAAAGACATGTTTTCCTGCTCCCTCTTTTGTTTTCCCTCCATGTCGCTGCGTCAGAAAATCGCCAGTGTGCAAAGGCCTATAGAATACATGTTTTCTATCTCGTTGGGTTTTCTCTTCTCATATAAGAGAAAGAAAATGACTGTCTTAAAATTGTACAGTCAAGTTGAAGTTATAATATAAAAATATTACAAGTAAAATATATAAAAAATATAAATAAATTACAGAAAAAAATATACACAAAAACAAAATACAGCTTTGGGAAAGATTATTGTAGGGGAGGAGAGTTCATTTCGTTTTGGGATAGAAAGGGTTCAACCCTTATGGTTGATATATCCATTTGAGCCCAGTTAAGTTTCAGCTTCTCCCACATCATCCCCCAAGAGGTTAACAGGATTAAAAATTCAACACACTTGAAATTTGTAAAGAATTTTTCAAATTTTTTCAAAAACTGTGAGGAACATATACTGCGTTTACATGCACACTTTCGATCCGGATGGAAAGACCAGTTTCAAGTCAATCCTGTAAAAAATGGCATGTAAACAGGTTTCAACACCCCGATCCAGATCGAGTTCAATCCAATCGAAAGAGGTGGTTTGAAACCAGGGAAGCATGCCTCAGGAAAGAGGTCAATCCACTAATGTGCATGTAAACACCCTGATCCAGATCGAGTATAAATTTGCTGTTTGGTTGAAAGAAAAAATATAGAAAATTGTAGCTAAAATAAGTTCTTGGTTGATTTACACCTCATCACAATAAATATCTATAAATAAATAAATGAATAAATTTTAAAATAAATTGCATGTTTAGGTTTTTTTTTGTAAATTTTTTTTATCAAAATGTCAGTTTTCCAAATTAAAATTTTTCAAATTTTCTAAAAAATATATATATTTATAATATAATAATATTGGGGTTATATATATATTTTTTTTATCAAAATGTAATTTAATAATTTTTTATGAAATTATAATTATCAAATTAACTTTTATATTTATATCAAAATTTTCAATTTAACAATTTCTATTTTATTGAATTATAATTTGGTAATTATTTATAATTATTATAATTATAATTTGATAATTATTTATAATGATTATAATTGTAATTTTATAATTTTCATAATTTAATAAAATTAAAAATATATTAAATTGAAGTTTTTGATATTAATCTAAAAATTAATTTGATAAAAATCTATTAAAGTTATGTTTTTATAAGAATGTATAAAATTATATTTTTATAAAAATAAGCATAAAATACGTAAACATGCAAACGCATTTTAAAAGTTAATTAAGGATTATTATTTTGAGGTGTAAATAAATAAAAAACATGATCTAGTTAACATTTTAAATAACCTCAACCTGATTATTTATATAGAGAAAATTTTAATTGATAACAAAATTTATTCATTGTCAATTATAATTCCAGATGATAATAATGAGAAAATTTATAAAAATTGTATTTCAGCCATGAATCAAGTGATAAGGCCGACTGAGCCAACAATGGCGGATTCTGTAGCAGATGACAAAGTCTGGCGTACTTTCCTAAAGTTCATCCAACTAGAGAAAAACAGGGTGTGTCACAGGAAGTTTCAGATTAGCCAATCAGAGAAAGGGGGCCTCATGCGCTTACTCACTTCTGTCTCATGTCTCATTGAAGAAGCGCTTTATAATATTACAGCAGAAGCTTTAATATTATTCAGTTGCTTTGCTTTAATTATAATTAAAAATATTGTACACTTCATAAAATTGTCTTTTAACTCAATTTTATATATATCATTGTTCGAGATTCCTTGGGCCTTTTCTTTCCAGGAGTCGAAAAGCGAGGAGAGGGGGTGGTAGCTTCGCATGAAGATGCTTCGTTTTCTTCTTGAACGATTGTTCGAACGCAAGAAAAAGAAACTTGCGTTCCCTTGGAAGTTTCTTCTATCAAAGCAGATGAGCTTTTAAAACACTATTTTCCAATAAAGTAGCAAAATACGTTCCACACAAATCTCCCTAGCCTGGCTGTGAATAGTTTTTCCTTGTTTGGCTGAAGAGTTGTTGCACGGGCGTCGCCATTACAAATTGACTTGTGTAGCTGCTGAAGGAGAGATCACACAAAGCATTGCGGATGAGTGAGTAGTCGATATCAGACCGGAAACAAACCCTGGTTTTCTCTTGTTGGACGAAGTATAATCTAGAGCTTTACCCACAGGGCATATTATCAGACTCGATCCGGATCGAGTTAGATACATGTAAACGCAGTTCACTCCACTTTGGCCTCGTGAAGTTGGCCCCTTCCACTTTCGCCCCTTAAATTTTCGCCCATTCAACTTTCGTCCCCTGAAGTCCACTTTTGCCCTGGCGCAATTATATGGTGAATCTTCTAAGTCGTTTGAAAATTCACTTTCGCCCTGTAAATTTTATCAACGCCCTGAAGAGAAGCTAAGGCTATACACAAGTAACTTGAATATAACGTAGCCTATACCAGGGTTTTCAAACTGTGATGGTACTTCAAGCCATGCCAAGTGATGGTATTCGTATGGTTCTTTATTTTCCACGAATCAATGTTTTTCACGAATACTCACCCAATTGTATTAAGTAGTTTTTAGTGGTAGGCGATTCCCTGAAAAATGGAATCGATTCTGGAATCGAATCTGAGAGGGTCGGAATCGATTATTGCAAAAAATTGAATCTATTTTAAAAAATATTAAAATTAAATCTGTTTATTGTAATTTATTTCCATGGTTAAAAGAGTAGCAAAATAAACACATAGAAGAAGCCATTCATGAATTTTTATTTAATAACAAACATGTTGTGATGCAGAAACATTATAACAATGTATTGTGAAGCAGATAAAAAAGTTAGATTGATTGATTATTTGGTATTATGGAATCGCAATGACGCAAGTGTATCAAAATCTGTACGATCACGCAATTGATTATTGTTAATAAATCATCTTTTTCTTGTTTATAAAACATTGTTTGCGTTTTTTTTATTTTCTAAACTCTATTATATCTTTTTTTTTAAGTTAAACAATTTACGTTTTAGGAAAGCTAATAAGGAAAGCTTTAATTTAAATCGTTCTTAATTAAAAGGAGAATTTCGTGTGTTAGGTTAGGTATGTATTCTAAATAACTGAATTCTTAGTTTTCTGTTTAATTTGTTAACCTCTCTGCAGGGTATTTTTATGAAAGTGGGTCTTAAAAGTATTTTTGCAGGGGGCGAAAGTGGAAGGGGTGAAAGTGGAGGTCACCGTCAACGCGAGGCACGTTTGGATTAGCACAAGCGTAGCCACCGATATCAAGCTTAGCTCTTATTGGTGGCTACGGCTCAAGTCGATCTGGATCGAAACTTGCATGTAAACGCAGTGATGTAACTGAACAAATTTTCTTGATTTAATATTTTTTTCTTTTTGTTAATATTTAAAAAAATGAAGAATAATTTTGAAAATCATTTGATTTTTTTTATATTTTATATATTTTTGTTGTTATAATTTCATTTGTATTATTTGTATATTTTATCTGTAATTATTTTGTTTTTGTATATATTTTTTCTGTAATTTATTGATATTTTTTGTATGTATTTTACTTATAAATAATATTTTTGCATTATAACTTCAAAATTTTAAGGTAGTCATTTTAATTTCACTTATATGAGAAGGGAAACCTAATTCTCTTAAAAAGCTGGAGGATAACGGAGGGGATACAAGGCTTAATATAAGGGATCAATATATTTTGGATTAACCCTTTCAGCCTAAAAATGAAATGAACTCTACCCTTTGTCCTCATCTCCGATCGCCTTTTAATATTAAACCAGACTGTAGGGGAGCGGTCACCGTCAAATTACAGATTTATCTACCCAATTCATATTGTGCCTATTTTAATGAGCTTAAGTACTAATTTAAGAATCATAGTATTTTTAAGTGAATAATGGAATTCTTAGCAATAAAACAAAATAGAAAATGTTACACTTTTTTCAAAATGATTTAATAAATTATTTTATAAAGAAATAATCTCATTTATTTAAAAACTAATAAATAATAAATAAAAGATTCCCGCATAAAAAGTGACTTCTACATAAAATGAATGAAGCAAATTTCTTTGTAATTGCAATAAGGATATGAGTTGAACAAACAACGAGATAAACATTTAAAATTTTTCAGTGATTTAAAAATTTCGATCGAATTTGCATTTCCATAAAACTGTCACCCACCAAATTGACTTTCTGCGAATTGTCGCGTCCACCCAATTGACGTTCTCTGAATTGTCGCGTCCACCGAATTGAAGTTTACCAAATTGTCGCGTCCACCAAATAGACGTTCACCGAATTGTCGCCTCCACCGAATTGTCGCGTCCACCGAATTGTTGCGTTCACCAAATTGTCGTTCACCAAATCATCGTCCACCGAATTGTCATCCACCCAACTCTCAGGTTCCCGGAATTTTCCAGGAAGATTGTCAATGGCGTATCCCGGTATCTTATATCGACATTAAACTGCAAGTGCCTTATTTTAGTTTATGATAATAACGGAGAAGGGTTATTGCACCTAGGATATATGTATCAAGACGATATCAATCTAATTTGCTAATTTAATTGCGTATTGAGATTTGGGACATTTCTTGAGTTAATATGAGTGGATTATTAAATATCACGGCTAATGAAATTAATTAAATGACCGAAAATTGACAAAGCCCTATCAACGGTGTTTTATACTGCCAATTAATTTGACTCTTTATCATTACGAGTTTAAATGGATTCATATTCCCCATTAACTATATTGACTTCAATTGTTTATTGTTTCTAATATTAATTTCAATGCTCTGTTAGGCGTTCTACTTTTGTTAATGGCAAACTTTAATTGGATATCCAGTTGTGTTTAAGTTTTGGAGAAAACAATAATTTTAGTTCTTTGTTCATGTATTCTGCCAGCCAGGAGCCGTGTTTTGCAGTGCAGTAATAAAACTTTGGAAGCAATATTGTTTTTTCCTCAATTTTTCCCCCTCAATATTGTTTTCCCCTCATTATTTTTCCACTGCTTTGACACATGACACCCATTGCTTCTCTTTGTGGGAGCGACTACTTCGTTGCTGACGTCATCCGTTAGGTTTGATCTAAATGATGATGTTTTTGCGTCATGTCAACAAACCCACGTATTTTTCGGTTTACATGGGTCTGATGAAGGATAATAGATGACTGCTTGCTGACCACGTGGATGGAAAATGTGGGAGAAGAAGATCAAGAAAAGCGTGGCAAGATAAAGTAGAGGTTGTATCAGTTTGAATGTTTGAATAAAAGGTGAAGTTGTCGAAAAAGAAGAATGACAGAGGAGCAAGCAAGAATTGTATCAATAGAAAGGGGTGTGTGGCTTCGTTTAATTGGAGTGTTTAACTGAAGGTCTCTTTCCTTTTATGTGTTGCCTACCCTTCCGGAAGGAATAAAGGAGATGTTGTTGAAGTTGTCAATCAAAATTGCCTTTGGAAAGATAAGCAAATAATGAGATCTCTTCTCTAATACAAAAAATAATGATTTCTTATAAATAAATCAGATACATTGTCAAAATACAGTAAAATTAATAAGCAATATCTCTTTAGATAAACATCGTTATATCGATAATCGATATACTTACGTCAACATATTATGAAGAATCATTTTAAACCTCTGCTCACTTTCTCATCAACTCTATCAAGCAGAATACTATCTACTTAAATCTTTACCTTTTAATTTGTACATAGAATTTATATTTAAAAATGGATAACTTCATAAAACTTATTTGGATTGGCAAGATTTTGGGTCTTATTCCTATTTTCACCTCAGAATACAGTTTTCAATCAAATTTAAGGAAGGTTTTGTCTTATTTCTACCAATCCTATAGAATAATTCTGTTCATCTTAATCGTTATGTCGTACATATTTGTAACATTTGTTTATAATACTGTCGTAATGCAGTACGTAAAAACGAAGAACGTTTCTTTAAAGTATATTGATATTTTCATGGCTATCCAGTTCGCTCGCTTTTGTATAATTTTTCTTTCAATGTACCGCAGAACAAACTCATTCATCTCATTTCTTTCCAAATGGAAACACAGATCTTTGTTTTGTTTAAAAGAGAAGAAGGCCTACGCCAAACGAATTTGTTGCTTTCTAATATTTAATACTTTAATGATTACCTTTTTTGTAATGCATAAATTGGTTTGCCTCATTCATTTAACTTCAATCAAGTTTGTTTCAGCCCATGAATTAATTCTTTTAGCAATATATCCTATTTTAAAACATTTATATTTCTCTTTCCCCCCTCTATTTTTTACTATCTGTTGTCGATATGTAAGTCTTAGCTATTCAGATTTAGCCCTTCAAGCTAAATATATTCGTCACTATATAGTTTCGGAAGACGAAACAATTACACAGTTAATCAATATTAGATATTCTCGTCTATGCATTAAGAAATATGCTAATCGAATAGAAGACCTATTTGGTCTAATCTTCTTATTAGATCTCTTACTGAAGGCTGTGTACACTTGTTTTTGTCTGTACTTCGTAACATACCACTATGAGGCCGATTTAAATGTTTTAAACCCAACAGCCATCGTAGTGATAGAACTCGTCCAGCTTTATGAAGGCACCGCTGCAGCTGATGAAATTCGACTACAGGTAAAAAGATTTCTTGTCTATTGTATTAGTCATTTTTAAATATCGAAACGGCCTTCTGTAATAACTATTCTATTTTGTCACATTTATTATATTTGCTTCAAAAAGTCAGTAAAAGCACGTATATGATTGATTATAAGGTCGCTTTCAAATTAAAGCGGACACTTTAAATCATGAGTAGGGTACGGATTTTAGGTGCAAACAATTAATTAATAATGGTGTGTGGTAGGTGGAGAAAGTTCTCAAAAAAGTGAAAAGAAGGTGGAAAAACTTTGACTATACCCAAAGATTGAAATTACAAAAATCGTTGTTAAAGAACATACATCAGGTACACTAAAAGGTGGGTGCATCTAAAATCCGGACCCTAATCATGAGTTTTCAAAGCTTTAATATTATTTGATTTTGTAACAACATATTTAGAATGTTATCTATCTTTACTAAAATACTGACAGATTTCCTTAAAAAATATCAATGAAAAGAAAACAAAACAAATAAAATGGACATTTCAAAAATCTGGTATTCCACATTAATACGAACATGGAAGCTTAGTCCAATCATATAGCGCAATTGATGTTTACTGTATTACCATTGTGGCGAATAACATCTTACACCTCTCTTAAGAAAATCAAGTTCTGATCATAAGCAGGATCAAGATTGTACTACATATCCTGAATAGTGGTTTGCACGTCAGACACTCACTGGTACAGGCGTTCGTCACGATAAACTTCTCTTGAATATTACACCCCACTAATATTCAATCGGGTTTAAGTCTGGACTTCAAGCAGGCCATTTCCTAACAGTGGAAGATTTGCGATGATATAATTCTTTAGTATTCTTCAATCTATGGATTGGTGCATTATCCTGTTGGTAAATCCAGTTAGAGCGGCAAATTCTATTACCGTCCTCCAAAAGGTGATGGTTCAACGTTTTTTGATACTTCTTGGAATTTACACTGAAGAGCCAAAACATTTTGTCCATCAACACATTGGTGAATGAACTCGTTTGGATCACGTGGAGGGCACGTAATTATTTGGGAATGGTATTTAACTGCTGCTGGAGAAGGTAAGGAATCAGTCTTGCACTTAATTTCGCGAGTGATGGCAAAGGTTGCTGATCTAACAAGAGAACATTACGACCTAGGAATTTCAGTTTAATACGAGACTTCGTATAGTTGTAATGTACCTTTAGGATGTTAATGTACTTAAATATTAAGGCGCACTGATCAGCCAATTTTGAAAAAAAGACGGTTTAAAGTTTCGAGCACTATATATAAGGGAAAGTTTTCCTCTTTGATTGTAAGTGATCCGATAGCTCAGACGACAGCGTGTTTGCTACTCACAAATCAAATTATTTGTGTGAGGTGGCGGGTTCGAATCCCAGTTGTAACAATTTTTAACTTCATCCAAATTTATTTGTGACAACCAACTTTTTTTTCTAGCTTCAACAAAACGGTCATAAGTCCAGGAATCAATAATTGAATATTTATCAAACGTATTTCCGCCTTTTTTTTTTTACTTCTTTTTCCCATTGGGATAAATATTCCATCTTTTTCAAACGTCAAGATCCTTTCTTTTTCAAAGTTTGCAAGGTCCACGTAGGATGTGCTTTGGCAATATTAATAACTTATATTTTATTGTTCAAAGGAACGCACTCTATTTCTCTGCTCTTTTCCTCTTCTGGTTCATAATCGTCCGATGAAAGATCTTCAATTTCTTGACAAGATACTGGTTCACAATCTTCATTCACATGAATCAATGCCTCTTCATTAACAAATATTTTTTCATCCAGCATTTCTAATGTAAGTTCATAGAGTTGCTCTCCCATCATCATAGCTTCGTGAGAAATTATAGTTGACGATTCTGATGCAATCATATTATTTTCATGGAGCAATACTTCAAAATATACTACTGCATCCTTCAATCGCAATTTCGAAACTTCGCTGTTCATATATTCGTCAATTTTCTCCCCGAAGAGCCAGCATATTCTCCGCAGTCCATTTTCACAGAAAAACGTTTTTATTAACTGTTTTATGATTTAAAAAAAACCATCATTGTTTCACAATTAAAAACATCTTTTTTTGTAACGGCTTGGCAAACCTCCGCTCATACTTGACGAGAGCCAGTGGCGCGAAAAAGATCTAGAACATTCCAAACCTCTTCTCACGTGCCTCTCTGCGCTCTGCTACCTTGTGCATTATATGATAAATATGTCAGGTAGCCTCGAAATAATTTTTTTTAATAAAGTAAAAAATAAAATAAAATAGTTATTGTTTTTAAACTGTTGATTCTAAACAAAATATTTTGCAGAAAATACTTTATTACTCCGTAGACACTTGTAACAATAAAAATAAGTATAATAATTTTAAGAAAAGGAAAATTTTGTGAAAAATGTTGGTTGTCACAAATAAATTTGTAAATATAATATATTGAATAATTATTTGGGTAAAGAAAAAAAAATTGTTACAACTGGGATTCGAACCCGCCACCTCAAACATATAATTTGATTTGTGAGTAGTAACCACGCTGCCATCTGAGCTATCGGCTAACTTATAATCAAAGAGGAAAACTTTCCCTTATATATGGTGCGCGAAACTTTTAACCGTCTTTTTTTTCAAAATTGTCTGATCAGTGCTATTTAATATTTAAGTATATTAACATCCTAAAGATACAATACAACTATACGAAGTCTCGTATTAAACTAAAATTTCGAGGTCGTAATGTCCCCTTGTAAGCGAATTTGATAGATTGCATATTGTAATGGCCCGAAGACTCGGAACGAGTATCTCAAAACTGCACGACTGGTAAATTATTCACTATCTGCCGTTGTTAGCATTTATGCAAAGTAGATAAATGACGGTGAAACCATCAGTAGATGCCAAGGCGTTGGACGCCCATGCGTCATCTAAGAAAACGGACGTCGGAGACTGTCCCGCTTGGTAAAGCAAGATGGGCGCCAGATAGTGGCTCAGCTGACAGCCCAATAAAATGCAGGTGCAATTGTTTCGGAACACAGAGTTCAGCGGACACCGTTGGATATGAGCCTGCAAACAGACGTCCCACCAAGATCATTGTCAACTAGGCTTAGTGGCCCCGGGAACATCGAGACTGGACCATGGATAAGTGGATGAGAGTTGTCTGGTCGGATGAATCATGATTTCTTATTCATTACGTCGATGTTCGTGTCAGGGTACGCCGACTTCCAGGCGAACCTTTGCTCCCCATCTTACACAGGCCGGTGCTGGCGGTATTAATCTTTGGGGGAAGTTTTCATGGGCGGCTCTGGGACCCGTAAATTGGTAGCACGGACCATGAAAGCTGCGGACTATCTGGGCATCATTGCGGACCAGCTGCACCCTTACATAGCGTCTGTCTTCCCAATTGGAAATGGAATCTTCCAGCAGGACAACGCTCCATATTGACAAGGCTCGAATTGTGTTGGAGTGGTTCGAGGAGGATAAGGATGAATTCCAATTAATGTCCTGGCCATCTAACTCGCCGGATCTTAATCCGATTGAGCACATTTGGGATGTCATGAAGAGCAGCTCAGAGCTCAAACTTCACCATGTCGGAATATCTCGACTTTGCGTGACCGCTGCTTAGACATTTGGTACAACCTGTCTCCAGTCATCTACCAAGAACTTGTGGTATCCATGCCAAGGCGAATTGCAGCTGTTTTACAGGTCAAACGTGGCATAACACGTTATTGAGTAGGTGGTCATAATGTTTTGGCTCTTCAGTGTGTAATCAATGTAAATAGGCTAATAGAACGCTTCCCAAACGATCGCTGAAACCCCTCCCATTTGTCGTTAATAGAACACTTGATTTTCTTTACGGAGGTCTTGCACCCCTACCTCTGGATCATAAAGATTAAAATTTGCTCAACTGAAAAAGAAAATTACGATCCACTGCATGTAATGTGTTTTCTGGCCCAGAACATTCAGTCACGTTTATGCTTTTCCTTAACAAAGGAAATACACGATCTTCTACCAGAGAATACTTTTCGCGCATGCCGCGGCCTTCTAGGTATTAGGCTTCCGCATCGCGTATTATTTCAATGGTTTTGTTTGGTGCAAAAAATATATATTGGAAAGCTAAAACTAGGTAAAAATATTTGTTCACATTTCCCATCACTGCAGTATTGCCAATTTGAATATCTTGAGGTTAGATTTAGTCTTTTTTTATAAAAATCGAATCAAACAAACGTTTATACTATTATGGCTATTATATAATGGCTATAGAGACGTTCTCATTTCCTATATATGGTTTGCGCTAAGGATTGTGGGATATACGGGTGAAAACACACTGAGAATTCCTTGGTGTTTACGATCTGTTTTCAGGCCGTTTACTTATTTTAAAAGTCATTTTGGATTTTTGATCATTAAGAGGAAGTATATAAGGAAAATTTAATCCGTCTTAGTTGATCATATCGTATTTTGTTAGCTATAGTGACCGACCTAAAAGTGCATGGTGTTTCTAAATTACCTCCCGTATTATACATGTTTATTACTCAAACACTATTGCAGATTTTAGCGTGGTTTTTTTTATTCATAAAGAAAAACTCCAATCATTTCTTAGCATGCCTTAATAAATTTGAATATGCCCCCCATTTATGGCGTGAAGGACGTCAAACCGAAACTCGATTTATTCCCATGTTCAAGCTATCATTTCGGGGGCGATTTCATCGATTGTCTCAATTATTCTGTTCTTGAGAGTTCCAATGTCAACAACGTTGGTCTTGTACACTCTGTCTTTCACATATCTCCAGAAGATAAAATCCAGAGGTTTCGCATCGGGTGAGCGAGATGGCCAAGGGATTGGCCCATCCCTTCCAATCCATCGTCATGGAAAGGTCGTATCAAGGAACTGGCTAACTTGCAGGCCCCAGTGAGCAGGTGCTCCATCTTGTTGGTAGACTTTGTTGGGCTGCAGTTCTTCCACCTGTGGAATCAGGTAGTTCTCTAGCATATCTAGGTAGGTTGCAGTGGTAATGGTGTCTTCAGTGAAAAAGAAAAGTCTGATTACTCGATCATGCATTAAACCGCACCAAAATGCTCGAGCGAAAAACAACCAATTGAAATTAATGCACTGTTAGAGGCTACCTTAAACTGTACCTTGAAGTAATTTTTATGACAATTTGTTTGGTTATATTAATTGGAGATATTATTTTTTTGGAAAAATGAAAAAATGGATATAGTGTACATACAACCGAACCGAACTCTTCCACCCCCACAGAAAAAATTCTTTAAACGTATTAAAGTTATTACATACTTAGAGTGTTCATTAATCTCTGCATTGAGGTATTTTTCATTAAATTCTGTTAAACCTTTTTATAAATACTAGTTTGTTTTTTTTTAATTAAGACATAACTGATACGTTTCAAAAAGCCAAAGTCTTGAACGGATTCCTCTCTCAGAATCGAATAACTTTGGTAAATAAATTGTTTGGCTTTGATGAGCCAATTTTGAATTATAAAGGTTTTTAAAAGAAAATAAAAATAAATAAGTAAATTAAATACCCCCCCCCCTCCTTTAAAAAAACTTTTCATTTTTTTTTTTAATTCTCATGATAAAGTGGGAGAGCTGTGCGAATGTTCTATTCCACCATTTCAATTTATTGCGTTTACAACCAAGTAATTATATTTCATTAAACTGATGAAGAAATTGCACAATCCAAAATTTCAGCCCAGAAGTTAAAATTGCTTACAACAACTCTGAGAAGTCACTTTTTAAGATTTAAAACTGACTTCGTTGCGTTGATGTTAATTCAAAAAAAAAACAATACTAAAAAGGAAAACCCAGGGTGCAAGGCTAAATGTTTTTACATAAATTGTTTAGATTATATTACATTAATAAATGGAAGCTAACAAAAACATATATGCAGTGGCGGAAATATTTAAATATTTTCAAACACAGCATACTCCCTTGGTGAATTTTAAATTATTACTGGAATGTGCAATATGTCTGGCCATAAAAATGCATTATATAATGGGTGTTTTCCGTTATTAATGATTTTTGGAGCAGTGTTAAATCTAAAATAAATTGTGGAACATTATCAGCAGTCATGTCAGTGGAAGTAAATATTAATTTTACATTCGACGAATTTTCTGTTATTTTACAAGGAAATGACCATATATTCATAAAATTAAAAAAATATATTTATAGAAGATAAAAGCATTTTGAACTGGTGTGTTTACTAAGTACATTATTAATAATAAAAGCAGAAAATAAAATCAGAAACTGTGGAGAGGATCAAAACGAATGCAGAACGGCTTTGTTTTCACCCCAGTATCCCACAATCCCTTGCATTCAAGACCCTGATGACATCGACTGAGAACGTCTCTATTATAATAATAAAAACTGCTAATCCAGCGGATATATTGGCTGGATTTTTTTATTTATAAATAAAAATTTGTGAAATATATATTTCATAAATAACACTATCAGGAAATTAACAAACGAAAATTAAAATATAAAGAATTTATACTCTGTAAACTGAAAAAACGTTCCTTAAATATAGAAAATACAGAAATAAATTTAATGTGGAAATAAAAAAAGCTAAAGAACATTTTTTTATAAATTTTATAGAAAAAAATATTATTACCTGGTAAGAAGAAATGGAAAATGGTTAATCGAATTCTGAATCGAAAATCAAATGAGGGCCATAATGTTGAACAGATAAAATATACGAGTAACATTTCTGAGCAATATATCTATTGCGTTTCCTAATTATTTAGAAGACATGTAGTCTCAGAATTTAAACTATGATCAAAAAGCTATATACATATAATAATGTTTATTTTTTGTGAACGAGTTGAGATATAATTGAGAAAATTATGAAAGCATGATTATAGGGGTATTAACTTATTTTCCATTTAAGTGGTTAAAAAGTTCTGGATCTGTTAATAGTACCTTCATGTACTTGTACAATTTCAAAAAAATGGAAGTCAGGAAAAATAAATTATATCTTTGAAAGTGGAGATAAAATTGATTCTAAAAATTATAGACCCATTACTGTGCTTCCAAATTTTTTCAACAATTTAAAAAACAATAATAAATGAAAAGATTATACGATTGGCGATTGATAAATAAGGTCTCCATGGCTGTAACTTTTTTATTTTTTAACCGATTTTCAAAATTCTTTTTTTATCTTGTACTCACATTTGTCTTCTATGTAATGCACTATTCACTTTTCGTCCTAGTCCCCATTCCTCTCCAAGCATTGCGCCAACGCGTGACTACTTGGGTGAACCCGTCGGAGAGGAATTCCGGAATTGTTGTCGACACCAGGATGGAAGGGTAGCGTTTACCTCGCCGTCAGAACCAATTCATGTTCCTTAAGGGGCTCTTTCTTCTTTTGGAAATGGTGAAAGTCGCAATGTGCAAAGTCTTTCATTTTTGAACTGCAATTTTTCATCTTTGAACTGTAGGCGCTGCAACGCCTCTGGTGTGTGATGACTCGTGTGCGGGCGGACGTTATCGTACTCCAGAAGAGGGTCTAAAGCTGCCATTCAATCCTGGTGACGACAACAACTCCGGAATTCCTCTCCGATGGGTTCACCCAACTAGTCACGCGTTGGCGCAATGCGTGGAAAGGGGTGGGGACTATGTCGAAATATGAATAGTGCATTACATAGAGGACAAATGTGAGTATAAGATACAAAAAGAATTTTGAAAATCGGTTAACAAATAAGAAAGCTACAGCCATGAAGACCTTATTTATCAATCGCCCTCGTAAAATATTTATTACCAAATAATATCAAAAAACAACAAATATAGTTCACGCATTTTAGTCGTAGACTTCTTTGATGAATGTGCATGAAACCGGAATAATTTAGAGAAACACTTGGAAAGGAAAGAGTCAATAAGGAGAGTCGTTGAGTCGGATCAGCCAATGGGATGACCTACAATTGATACAGTAGAGCCTAGACCTTGATTAACCGACGTTCCGTTTTATCTGACACGGAACCGCAAGAATATTACATCTCACTTTTTGCTAAAACATTCTAAATGCTGCGTTGTGTTGTCCCGCAAAGAAATTATTCAAATAATATATCTTAATATAGCTATTTATTTCTTTTCACCTATAAATATACTGTATTACTTTCCTATTAAAAGACTGTTTAAAAAAGTAATTTTATTCAAATTACTTTAAAAAAATGATTATTATTGATCTAAGGAGTTTAAATGATTAATTTTAAATTTAAATGTGGTCAGTCTCCTTTAAATGGGGAAAAATCGTAAAATTAATAAAAAACAAAAAATAAATAATAAATAAAGTCACCAATTATAAAAAAAAGATTAATTAAAGAAACAATAAATATCATTACAAATAACAAAAATTTAGCCAAGCCATCAATAGAGATAAACAATATGTGGACACTACTTTTAAACAACAATTACCCTAGTATACAATAGCCAACAATCATAACCAACAATTACAACCAACTTAGCTTCATCATCTTTATATCAATTGTTAAATTCTTATTTCAACTGTTTTCACCATTCAAAAATGTTTTATCCTACTGATGATGAGAAGTATTCTCGAAAACGTTTTATATAAATTTTATCGCAAATATTTGGATCACCCTCTTCAAAATTTCATCTGTATTTCAAAACCAACACATCCTTCAAGTTTATCGTTTTCCACTATCAACATTATCTTCACAAGACTTCATCTACATCCTCAATAGTCTGGGTTTATTTCTGCTAATAACAACATCTTCAATAGACTACATCCATTGAGTTTTCTTCCATCTCACAAGTTTCTTCATTGTTTTTCAAGATTGGTGACTTTATTTATTATTTATTTTTTGTTTTTATTAATTTTACGATTTTCCCCATTAAAAGGAGACTGACCACATTTAAATTTAAAATAATGATGTTTATGTTAAAATAACACATAACATATTCTCACAAATAAAATGTAGTTCCAAAAGGACAGTATAGGAGAAGGATATTATTTACATAGTCTATTTTGGATGACCTACAAATTTAGAGATCCAGTGAAGACCCCCACTCCTAAAATGCAAAGGAGAAAAAAATCCTAAAACCACCAGGTACAAACCCACAGATTAAAAGCACAAAATAGGACATATCCAACACCTCCTAGAAAGAAAGCCTCACAACTGAAAAGTCATACATTGTTACGTCATCATAAGTCGACCAAATTTAGGGCTTATTATTGGTAGAAATACGATAAAGAATGGTCGAATTATGATGATGTAATACTATGTGACGTTTCAGTTGTAAGGCTTGCTTTCTAGGAGGTGTTGACATATGATAAGAGAGGAAAGAAGAATTGTGTATGATAAAGTTTGGATTTGAAATGATTTAATAATATAATATTTGTAACTTCTGCAAATATAGTCGTAATAAAAATTTTGAAATTGTTCAAATTTTACAATTAAAGTTCAATCAAATTCCGTTGAGATTTCATCCATGTATAGGTCCTCCTTGGCCGATGACCCCTCGTCCGGGGCAATAAGGTCGAGTTTGGTTGGTGAGGAGGTGAGTTTCGTATCGAATGATGAAGTATCTTCTACGTCGTTGTTGTCGGATGAATTATTTGGTAGAGCATTGATTTGAAGCTGTGGTATCGCAATGGTAGAAAGCAGCAACCTTAATAGGTTTGTCGACGGTTGAACTGAAACTTTAATAAGAAGAAATAACGGCATTAGCGTAATTTATTACGTAGCTTAATTCTATTCCAAAATTATTTTTAAAGATAACTTGATTTTAAATTAAATTCTTATTTAATACCCTTAGAAGAAACCCCCTCTTTTATGCGCGGATATCCTCCAGGGTGCACTGTGAGAATATCGAAGAAGATACAGTTACTTCGGTTTGTAAGGCCTCGCTGTCAACGGGAGAGTTTCATGGACATGAGCGTTTTCTATCCATCCCGGTGTCCTTTCCAGGTTGGCTTCCGCGACTGTGTCTGACGTGGAAATCTTTGATGACATCATGTCGTCTTTTTAATAATCCCGTCACTTGGCTGGCTGGAACAGGAGGCTATTCCTTCTTGGTTTATAGTTCGTGAAATAAAAGTTCGTGAACAGCAACAATATTTCAATTCGTGAATATAAAAGTTCGTGAAACTCACAAATGTTCTGCTTACCGCAATCATAAATCGAACATTTAGGTTGAGATGATGTTCATCCAAACGGTAGGCATGGTTGCTCCTACGGGTGAATGCCTTTATACTTCGCTTATTTTGTTTATCATCGAGGCGGGGTTGCTCGTTGATAACTTGGCGATTGAAGAAGTCGACGTACGTGGCTTTGTGTAAACTGTCGAATAAATATCACAATGTCTATCATTGTGAATATTAAAGTTTATAGTCTCACCGGGGAAGCAGTGATTCCTTCCGAATCTTCCTGCTTGTGGCGTGGCACGGGTTGCTGATGGACCCGAGTGAATTTGTCGGCTATCTCCTCGAATTCTAATGCGTGATCGTCTAAGTGCACCTCTCTGGGAGTGGCTGTCTTCATTAGTTTCAGACGACAAACGACGCTGATATGGATTCTCGGAGTTCCATGGGCGGCAGGAGAGAAAACATTGTCTATGATGAGAACTGAATGTTTTCTGATATCTCTTCCGGCGTCCATTCTTTTTAATCTCTCCGCAAGGATTCTGAGGCACTTCTGGGCACTGCATCTTCCAATTAGCTTTCTTCAATTTTTTCTTTCTCCTTTCGCCCGTTCTATTCTTGACAGGGGATTTCTCCTGCCGTGCCAGTGATCTTGCTTGCCAGCAATTTGCCAAACTCTCGGTGTTTTGTCGATTCTTCTCTTCCGAGGATTTGACATAGTGTTTCATAAACTGAATTATTACTTGGTCCTATAAGAAGAAGTACAGATATGTTAAGTCTGGTGAACAGGGTGGCCATGTGACTGTTCCGCCTCTTCCAATTCATTTATCTGGAAACAACAAGTTTAAAGAGTCACATTTAAAAATTTTCCATTGATAAATGTGGAGGTTCACCATTCTACTGAAAGCTCTCAACATTTTCGTAATGGCATCTTCCCCATAAACTCTTGCAATTCTTGTTTAGAATAAGATCTGGATAATGCTAGTCAATGAGATTTCCATCGTGAAAAACTAGACCAATAAATTGATTGTTGTACATGCCAATGATGATTTTCGTCGGCCGATAATGCAGATTATTTTATTAACAACACCATTACGTGCAAATTGTTAACTCATCTGACCACAATATCTTCTTTGTGATCTGTGGATCATCATCAATTTAAAGAACCTGAACGTATTTCATAGTCACATGTATTAAGGCATTGATGACAGTGCACATGAAATGGATGCAACTTTTGATCATGAAGTACGTTCCACACAAATCTGTAACTGCAATCAGTATCATCAGCAATGGAACATATACTGGTACGTGGATTAGCAGCAACTACAGCAAAAATCACTGTGGCAGTGTCCTCATTTTTTGCTGTTTTTGGTAGTCCCTGTCTTGAATGTTGTTGAACACTACCTTTGTTCTGAAAACATGCAATAATTTTTCCAAAGCCTTGTCGTGAAGGAAGACGGCGATTTGGATATCTTTCAGTATACATTTGGGTTGCGAGTACAACATCTTTTTGACTTGCACCATAACAGTATACAATGTCTGCCATTTCATTTTGAGGATACTCTGCCATTATTTGAATGTTAGCATTAAAAGACTAAGCAGGATCTCTGCTGCTTTACTTGAAATCAAATGAAATACGTATTAGCATTAGCAAAGCAGATGATTGAAAACTGTCATTACAAAATTATTTTTTATTAGGTAACCATTGCTGTAAGATAAAATCGGATAAATGATTTTTACTAATTTTAGGGTGCTGTACAACTTTCCAATTGACTTTTTTTTTCTATCTCTTACGGTTTTCATTTTGCATTAAATTTGACCTTGAAATTAAATGTGAAGGTCAAAATTTTGATCATTGTTAAAATGCCCACACTTGATTTGATAAGAGATAATCTTTTTCGAAATCTGATTATTCCCATCAGTTATTGAGATATTGAGACGAGTAATAGACTGTTTGAACACCCTGTATATTAACGAAGAAAAACAATGTAAAAAACAAGCTGACCTTTACAATTCTGTGGATGCTGGGATACTTGAGAGAGACGTGGTAGGCCACATGGTGACCGAAATGTATATATCTATGGTGTAATAAAATGTTTTTGTGGACAAGTGGAGTCTCCTACCTCGTCTCTGTCAACCCTGTATATTACCATTACCCATTCAACTGCAAATCGATGCATAGTTTAGTCAGGGCCAGCTGACCAATAACTTTTTTTCCAATTTCTAGCCACTATTGACGCTTATGAAATTAGAAAATAAAAAAATAAAAAGACACTACAGGTTATGAGAAAAATAGCCCGAAACAGACTAAATCTTTAATAATTTTAGAAATAAATCATTTTAAAGGTCCACAAAATGTACTCGGATCTAA
>JAHWFO010039528.1:0-23177 GCA_023313115.1 Rhysida immarginata | reverse complement strand
CACGCATCTGGAAAACTTCTAGAGATCACACGATCATCTCCAAATTGGCACGAAGCAGTTCCTTAACTTGTCGATCAATATGAGGAGGTGCTCCATCTTGCATGAAGACAGTGGTTTCCAACCATCGTCGTTCTCGCAAGGCAGTGCACTTGTCACAGGACATCTTACAGGACCTCCTTGTGTCACTTCCTCAAAGAAAAAGGGCCTAGAATAAAATCAGCGGTGAATCCACATGATAGAGAAACGTATACGGAGTGCAATGACTTTCCATGCACGACAAGGGGGGAGCGAGGCACTCCATATGCGGCAGTTCTGCGTGTTCACCGATCCTTCTAGGGTGAAATGTGCTTCATCACATAGAATGTTCCACGGCCACAGGTCATCAACAATCATCCTCGCCAGAAAGCGATAAGCAAAGTCAGCACGTTGAGTAGGATCTTAAGGTTTTAGCTGTTGTGCCAGATGAATCTTGTATGGTTACCAATGCAGAATGGTCCACAAGACCTTTCGCATCGTCGACAATTCGCGTGCTGTTGCTCGAGCACTTGTTGCAGAATGTTGAGAAGAGGAAGCTCTATTCACCACTGCAACAGCCACGTCCTGAACAACTTCGTCTGCTATCTTGCGCCGTCCTCTTCCTGGTGCGACGGCCAAATCGCCACTCGATTTAAATTTCTTTATCAATTTTCGTAATCCAGTATCTGAAATGGGCCCTTTTCGCAGTCCTTTTAGACAACGATATGCTCGCAATGCAGCTGGACTGCTGCTTTCATTCTGGTAAAATAACTTTAACAACAGTGGGCTTTCTTTCTTGTTTAAAACCATGATCTTTTGTGAAAGCTTTTCACTAAACATAAAGTAATGAATGGATCAACTCATTACATTCTGTGTATGTTGACTATCTCATTTGCATAAACTTTCTGCTAATAAGACCGATATTGAGAACGAACATATGTTGTAATCAAACAAAAATCTTGCCTGCTTGTTTAAAACAATAAAACTAGTTTTAAACTCTATTTGTCATTTCACATAACCACATTACACGTTTAAAAATTTCTCACATCTGGGAAAGAGACAAATGTATGTCAATTTATTATAACAAAATAGTTTCTGGTCTTGTGGTTGAAGCAACTACTTATTAAGTACCGAAAAATGCTTTACACTATTACTGTAGGGGAACGTGTTTGTCTGTCCGTCTGTAACTCGATCTTCTCGAACCCTATGAAAGATTTTCAAAATCTTTTTTCGCCCATCGATTAAAATGGTACACCGCACATACCAGTTTATGGCCGAAATCAGTATATTAGCACGTGCTTTAAAAGTATGATTCTGATACCCCATACAGATTTTCAATGCCAATTTAAAAAAAGTAACACATCAAGTAAGTCGTAACGATGAGCTATATAGGAGTATAACGTTATTAAGTACTGTTTTCACCAATCGATAAATATGGTTCCGCGCATGAACCATTTCGAAGATCGTCAAAATCGATGCAATGTCACGTGCTCTAATGGTACAATTAGGACCCCCTCTAAATTTTTCAGTGCTAACATATACCAAGTAGAACGTAAAACAACTCGAAATGACAATATAAGAGCGAATATAACGTTACTAGCTGGCCGCCAGTGCTTCGCAACGGAGTGTTTCAAAACCCTGATTACGATAATAGCTGGGTAAGAGGATACCGGCAACACTTCCTAGAAAGCAAGCCTGTGCACGGAATCGTCATACATTGTTACAACATCATAAATAATCAGAAGTTAGGGCTTATTATTGGTAGATATCACGGTCTATAGATATTCAAGGTCACCGAGCTGCATTGTTAAAATGAAACTAAAGTTTCTAGCTCCCGGTACGGTGGGAACTCTATTGAAAAGTAGCGCTGCATGTATAATCGGCCCAACTGCGCCTGCAGCGTCGCCCTATCGGCAAATAGAAACATTACTTTTATTTTGCCGGCTCGGTGGCCGAGAGGGTTAAGGCACAGGTCTTTCCGCTCTCGACACCAGCGAGTCGCGGGTTCGAATCCCGCCCAGGGCATGGATGTTTGTGTTTGTTTCCATAATCGTTCTTTCATCGTCATTAGGGGATAGTACAATAGACCTGAGGTCGCAGTGCTTGGTTCTAAGACAACCACCCCTTTCAAAGTCATTACTCATTACTTTCATTTTCAGTTTCAATGAAAAACTCTATCGCAGATGACTGTCGGCCTTAGTGCGATCTACGAGGCACTTGGAGCGATCTGTTTTTATTAGCTCTTCGAAACAATGGAAAATGGCCGAAGCTCGATGACCATGTATATATCTATAGACCGTGGTAGATATACAATTAACAATGATTTTTTATGATGTAACAATGTATGACGTTTCCATGTATAGGCAACACCACCTAGACAGAAAGCCAAACAAATGAAGCGTCATGCATTGTTACATCATCATATTTCGACCATTGTTAATCGTATTTCAATCACGGTCTATAGATATTCATGGTCATCGAGCTCCATTGTTAAAATGAAGCTAAAGTTTCTAGCTCCCGGTAGGGGGGGAAATCTATTGAAAAGTGGCGCTGCATGTACAATCTGCCCAACTGCGCCTGCAGCGCCACCCTATCGGCAGACAGAAACTTTACTTTCATATTCAGTTTCAATGAAAATCTCTATCGCAGATTGCGGTCGGGAATAGTGCGATCTATGCGGCACCTGGCGCGATCTGTTATCCTTAGCGTCTCGAAACAATGGAAAATGGCCGAAGCTCGATGACCATGAATATCTATAGACCGTGATTTCAACCAATAACAAGCCCTAAATTTGGTCGAAATATGATGATGTAATAATGTATGACGTTTCAGTTGTTTGGCTTTCTTTCTAGGAGGTGTTGGTATAGGCCTTCTTTCTATACTCTGTCCAACGAAAGAAAAACTGGGCGTGTCCACTTAAATTTCCAATTTCAATTGTTAAGCATTGTTAATTTTACATAGCAACAATGTCTAACAATTGAAATCGGCAATTTAATTAGACACGCCCAGTTTTTCTTTCGTTGGACAGCGTATAGGAGGTGTTGGTACCAGCCACCCTGCCGCTGAAAAGTGTAGGAATAATTTTGCAACTCAATAACCAGTATTTGTTGTACCTGTTTTGGATACTATTCTAAAGAAATTTATTGCAACAAACCAGATATAACAATGAATGAATTTAATTATTCGGACAATACTTCTTTGTAGACCAGATTTTTTTAGTGAAAACTCTGTGATCTTTCTTCGTCTTGCCTTGTTCGTCACTTGCAAACACTTTTACTCTGACTGTCTCGAACGATGTTGTTCTTGAAAATGCAACGTAAAGTTGGCCATGATTGAATACTGGAGATGACAAGTAAATACCAAGTGAATCCAGTGTTTGTCCGTGGCTTTTGTTGATCGCCATTGCAAAAGATAGTCTCAATGGAAACTGTTTTCTTCTTAATATAAACGGAAGGTCAGGGTCACTTGGTGCAAGAATGACTCTCGGACTAAATACCCTGATATCTTTAAAAGATCCTGTCAGTATCTCAGTCAATGACTTTTGACATCATTTGCTTCACAATCATTCTTGTGCCTTTGCAAAGACCTCTTGTGGAGTCAAGGTTTCTTAGCAGCATGACTATTTAAGAAGTCAACTATGCTTCGGGAGTTAAGCTATTTAAGAACTCGGTATCAAGTCAGAATGAATTTTTCTAAGGACATTTTCATTCAGTTGAAGAGACTCATAGTTTTTTGGAGTCGAGATTGCACGATTTGCGATGCTGTTATCTTCAGGTTGGATGAGTTGAGGAAGACAGCATCAACAATGCATCCATTTTCAACACATACTGGAGGGATTTCGAAGTATTCTTCTTTAACCCAGGCTCTTGACGTTGTCCGTCTCCCGAGTTTTAAAAGACAATCGGTGAAGCCTCGGTGCTCTTTTAGAATATTCTTGTAATTGGCACGCATATTTTGGTCCAACTCCAGGATCTGAATATCTTTCCAATATTTATTATTCTTCATGCATGAAGAAATTATTTCAGTTCTACTCCCATGTGGAACAACAGGGAGAATTTGTCTAAAGTCTCCACCGAAAAGAAACACGACACCGCCAAATGGTGTATTGGAAGGGACTTGAGCTCCTTCAGCGAAAAGTTCCCTGTATAGTATGTTAACGGCATTTACACCATGATGTGGGGCCATGGGTGCTTTCTAGTTTTTGCTTTCTTCTGTTCTTTGGCTGTATCACTTCCATGTCGAACATTACGATCGTTTATTGGGGCAGGGAGCTTGAAGAGGCTGTGAGAAGTTTTTCCTTCTTCAAGCAATGTCGCTTCTATGCCCGTAAATGCACATTGCAAAACTAAATGGCCTGTGCTACGAACGTAATGCATAATTGTTTCGTAGTGGAAGGTTTTACCACTTTCTGCAGGCCCGTCAATAAAGAAAAGACGTTTTGCTAAATTAGGATTTTCAATTGCTTCCCTAATTTTTTCGAAAGCCCGTTTTTGTCCATGATTTAGCATTTCGTATTTTTCATCGAATAGAGCTTTTTCGGTGTGTGTGTCGAAATGTTTGTTTGAGTGGATGTGCTCGTCATAATTGCGATGCGGAACCTCGAGCCCAAAATTTGCCAATGACTTTCTATGTGTCTGCAAGACAGACTCTGTTTCTTTGAATGTCATTTAGAGAGCTTTCTCTCCGTCAGGAAAGCGTCTCTTATAGTCTTCCATAAGGTTGTCTTTATGTCTATCAGACAATTTGGCTGCATCAGATGGTTGACACATGACGCAGATAAATGCAAATAATTGCTTAAGCTACATTGGCATTTCATGAGTTGCAGCCTCATTTAGGCAAGTATCCCATTCTGAGTCATCATTATCAGTTAGGCCCCTTGAAATGCAGGCTTCCTGGAAAGTTGAATATGGAACAGGGTTTACTTTAACAGTTCTTAAATCATCAAAAAAGGTAGTTCCTCGAACATGTAGAAGGAGAATTCGGAGGAACTATTTCTCCCTCTCTGTGGAACTTACGACAAACATCCTACCTATTGTAGTTTCAAACAATGCTGATATAAACATGCCATCAACAATGCCGATACAAACAATGTATAAGTAACCTTGGCAACAAAGCGGTGACATTAGCCAACACCTTCTAAAGAGAAAGCCTCTGGACGGAAACCGTCATACATTGTTACATCATCATAGTAGTGCAAATTCAGGGCTTGTTATTGGTAGAAATACGAATAACAATGCACTACTATGATGATGTAACAATGTGTCACGGAATTCGAATGACATCACGAATTCCGCTGACGTCATCCACCATTACCGAACTCGTGTTTTCCATCGAACGAGAGCGGAAGGAGGATATCGAAACCGAGGACGTCACCAGAGGAAACACGCGGGAAGAGCCAATGAGCGTGGGCGGCGGGAGATTCGTGATGACGAACGGAAAGGCGACCATCAGGGGATTCGTTGTAATGGAGCCGACGGGGTAAGATCGAGAAAGGTCTCCCGGGAAAACTACGAGGCAGCTCAGCGCAGCCGAACGCGGCTGGAGAGAAGGACGAAGAAGGAAGATGGCGGAGAGAAGATTCCGACAATCTTACCTCCCAACCTTCTATGAGAAAAAGCGGAGCGACAGCGGCGTCGAGCAAGAGAGCCCCCGCCACTGCGAAGTTGCCAGCATGGCAAGATGTCCGCCGAAGCGAGAGCGAGCCAGTTCACAGGAGTTCTGCGAGGACTCCATATTTACCGACATGGACATTGGAGCACGGAAGGCTTATCCTGGTAAGCGCCCGTTTTCAATTAGGCATCAATTGTGAGTTAGTAAAGCATTGTTTCCCGGAGCTCAGCTATAGCGAGTTACGTGTGTATTCAAAAGTGCAAGGGCTGTGGCCTTTTGGTTTAGAAGCCTATCTGGAACGTTTCCTCGGCTTTACCCTAATCAATAATTATGTGCACGATAACTGGTGTCGGTTAGTGTGTGCGCCCTGTGCATATTAGCACCGATTTCGGCGAGTGTCATTTTGGTGGTTCCGGTTATGTGCGTATTAACGGCTAACGCCTTTTCTTTTATGCTTCAACTCCTGAGTGGCATAGTTGATATTTGTCGCCAACGTTTGTGTATCTGTGCGTCGGATAAGTGAAGCCTGCTCGAAAGCTGTTTGTGAGTGCTACTCAAACGTCTCATCTTTGTGTTCAGCTGAGAGTGTTTTCTGGTTGAAGCGGTTCATACATATTTTTGTAGCAATTATTGGCTAGGTATCTGTGGCAGGTTTAATGAAACTTCCCCAATTCTTAACTGTAACATGTTCAATTATTTTTTTTTGAAATGTTTTCCTAGTCGTTATTATACATTTAAGGACTTTATTTGTTCCCGAATTCAAGCAATGTCGGCCATTGCTATGTTACCGAACTTTTGAAACTGTTCTGTAGAAAGTATATCGAGTCGGACTTTGACTCTTTTCTATCCAGGAAAAAAGAAAGTGCTTATAGTTTGAATTGTATCTTGACGATCAAAGCTAACAGATATCATTGTAACAAGCGTTGTGCTTGCTACTGAATTTATAGCAGTAGTTTGTACTTAATGATAGTTTACTTTGGCTAAGTCTCTTATCACCAGAATCATAGTATGTGATATCTAGAATGTGATATTTAGTAACTATACCTTTAAGTTTATGTAAAATATTGTCTAATTGTCATTTTCACGATTTATGATAATACCGACTAAGATACGTATGGTTTATTTCCATTGTGATTTGTAGTAATAACCAAATTTAAGTTAAACCTATCAAGTTTAAGGTTCTCCTTATGTCGTTGCGTTCAGGTTGAACGGATATTTGTCTTTCAAGTATTATAATTGGTGCGATATTTGTAACAGGAGTCTTGTGTGGCTAACATGTTACTATTGCTAATTTTTGGGATTAGAGGTACAGATTTGAAAATACCTTTTTCGGTAGCTCTAAGTACGTTTGTCATTACTTATAATTTGAAGTATTATTCAAATGTCATGGTTAAAAGTTTTGATAAGCTAGATTAAGTTGATCATATATTATTTTTATACAGAGTTGAATTTAAGCAAGTATAATTTAAACCTGCTGAGTTCCGTTGTTTTTGGTTGTTATTGCTGTTTAATAAACATTTACATTTATATTTTAAAGCCTTCTGTCATCGTGACTCTTTCCACTGCGCCATACTCATTAGCTAATTATTTACACGTGACACAATGTATGACGTTTCCGTGCAGAGGCTTTCTCTTTAGGAGGTGTTGCATTAGCCGATTATATATACAGATGCACGTTTTCGCCAATCGATAAATATTGTTCGAAGACTGTCGAAATTGGTTTAGAGGTACCTCTATTAATGATACCATTATTGTACCTATGGAAACTTTCAGTACCGAGTAATGGCATGTAGTATACCAGACGACTCGTAGCGACATGACGTAAACGAATACATAAGAGTAATTAATAAGTTCGCAGATGGTCGATTTTTATTCAGGGGTACCTATGCTAATGATAGCACTATGGTAAGTACATCGTCATAATTCGACCACTGTTGATCGCATTTCTACCAATAGTAAGCCCTAAATTTGGTCGACTTATGATGATGTAACAATGCATGACTTTTCAGTTGTGAGGCTTTCTTTCTAGGAGGTGTTGGATAAGGCATGTAACAAACAGCTTGAAACGACATGCCATAAATGAATGTATAAGAGTATTCAATAAGTCGAAGATGGTTGAATTTGCTTTATGGGTACCTTTGCTAATGTTACAAAAATGGTACCATAGGAAAGTATTTCATTACTTGGTTATGTCATTCCTTAATGGTTTATTTTTAAAGAAGTTAGGTGAGTCTAATGAGCATAAAGAAAGATATCAAGCTCACTTGGAAAAGGAACTAATTCTTAGAGTTCGTCTAGCTAGATCCAGGATTGAAACAACGCCTGACCCTGTCTATCCTACATTAAAGAGCTATTCGCTTTGGCCATTGGAATTCCCCTACAAGTTTACTACATAATGCGACACTACATAATTCCGCAAAACCGCTATAGTGCCGTTAGATGCGCACTCCAATGTTCTATAAGAAAAGTAAAACCTTTTGTGTCCAAGAGCGTCCGACTTCCGGCAAATCGCAAAAAAAACGCGTCCTGACATAGACAACAATGTTAATTTCAACTCTACCAAACTATAATTTTAATGTGATAGATTTGACGGACTTTAATGGTCAAATGTCGTTACGATCAGAAGATTTTGCCTTATTAGTTACAGTCTCATTATGCTTTAAACTTGTGGGGGAATTCCAAAGGCAAACGGGATAGCACTTTAACAACAAATTGCTACCGTTACCAGTATATGTGAACTGTAAAGTGTATTTAACTTAAACATGAAAAAAAAACAATACATTACTTGGGCATGTAGAAGAAGATCGGAGATTGCTCCCGTTTATGTCTTCTTGTAGAGGAATGTTTTCATTCTCGACCATATTTCGTCCTGGTGGAAGGGCGTAGTACAGTTTTCTCCAAAATAGTCGATCACCGTATAACAGATAGGTCTTGGTTCTAAGGTAAAGAGCGATCTCCTCATCCGCCTTCGTCATGTCTAGTTCCTCGATGACGGTAACCAGGAGCCGTCGACACTTGTCCTTCATGGCGTTCATGTGCGCCAATTTGAATTCGTACTGGCACCACGAGCTTTGCAGGAAAGCGTTGGAGAGTATCACAAGAGTGCAACAGCTGTTTCTGATGGATTCGATAATGTTATCTGTGATGAATGCGCCCACGACGAAATCGCGGTCGTGGTAGCACGTGCGATACCGTTCTAGACCCGGGTGCAGTTTCTGAACAACGAAATCTAGGTCGACGCCGCAGTAGGCCACGAAAACATCCCATCGTTTACTCATGTCCACGGTCGGGTCCTTGAGCAAACGGTGCGGAAATTGCGGATACAGCAGAACCTGACATTCAAAACGGTACTTATAAAACAGAGCGACCACGAGTACAATGAAGAGAACAGCGCCCAAAGGAATCGAAACTTCCATGACCAAGGACTTCTGAGATTGGGATTGGCAGTGCTTCACCAAATACTCATTGATTCCAAACTGTTGAGTATCGTCCTTGGTGCAGTTGAGTCTTAACTCATCCAAAAACCTGAGTGCTTTACCCTCGACAATGAGATCTGCAATGAAGTTACAGTTGCACACAAAGCTGGTGTTGTCGAGCGTCAGGTTTATGAGATTCCATGCTAAGCCATATTCCCAAACTCTGGGGTTCACCAAACGATTATGATGAAGATACAAGTGCTCAAGGCAAAATAGTGGAATAAATGTCTCTTTGCTGATAAACCTGATTAAGTTGTCGTTCAGAAACAGTCCTGTCACGCGGTTCAATTTGGATAGACTTTCCTTGTCTAACAGTTCAATTTGATTGGCTTCCAAATGCAGTTCTGTTACATTTTGGATTTCATTGCTATTGAAGAATACATTTTCTGTATTCGTTGTACTGGCTAAATTCTTGGTATGCATGATGATTCTAGGGAAGGATCGAAACCTATTGGTACTAAGATTTAGAGTTCTTAATCGATACTGGTCACTCAGGTCCAACATGTCACCGAAAGAGTCGTCCTGGAGAGAGTTATCTTCCATATTTATCACTTCGAGTTCTTTTAGATTTAAAAACGTGGAACTTTCCACGTACTGTAACTGGTTCCTCTGCAGAAATAGTTCCTTTAAACGTCCTAGGTGTTTGAAAAGGTTCCTTCTAATGGAAGCGATTCTGTTTCTTTCTATATTCAGGATCTCCAGTTCAGTCAAGCACTGGAACTGTTGTGGTTGAATCTGAGTTATGTGGTTCTCCTGCAAATAAAGCTCATTTAGGTCGTTGCTATAACAATCTGAGTCTTCCGTGGCTTGGGCCTGCGATTCAATCCTGTCAATGTTGCTTCTATTGAGAAAGAGGACTTTGATCTGAGAACCTAGAAGGATTCGATCCAGGTCTACTCGTGTGAAGTTGTTGCCGTCCAAATAGAAGTGGGTCATTTTGGTGGAAAGAATTTTCGATGGCAGTTCCCTCAACTGCAGCCGTCCACAGTCGACACTCTCTGTCCATTGGAAATTTTCCGGTTTACAGTCATACTGTATGTCATACTTTGCGAAAGATCGGGATCCGTCCTTTCGTCTGCAGTCATCGCTAGGACAGCGGGCAACGTACTGACAAAACGAAGTGGACTGAGGTTCGACACTAAGCATCGTGATATTGTGGACGACATTGCCATACTTGGTACATTCCCAATCGTCCAGTGTTTGGTCGCAGTGACAATACAGGTTGTCCTCCTCAAAACTTATGAAGATGGGCGATGACCTCTTCTCGAAAGAAGATAGTGAAAAGCGTTCGACGCGTCGAAGAAGGCGCTTATTCAAGCGAAGAAATGTTAAATTTGGTGTCCTAGAGAAGGCGTGCTGGTCGAGGATAGGTAAGTTTGCAGATAATGATCGAAGAGATGGAAACACAGCAATGGCGTCCATGGTGTCGGTGTTTAAAGTCAAAAGTTGCAATTCGCGCAGTTCGAAAGTAGGCGCACGGAATTGCTTGTCGAGATTGTTTTCAGAGTGCCTATTATGATCAAGCGCTTCAACGAAACCGGAAGCCAGGATAAATCCAAAGATTCTAACAAGCCATTGTTAAACAAGTCTAAGTATTTTAATTTACTTAAATGAGCAAGATGCAGAACTTTAATCAAACATTTAGAGATTGTCAATGCTTCTAGGAAGTCCATGCCCTGGAATAGAAGATCGCCTGCAGCCAAAAAATCGAAACTGTCGATCTCCAGCGACCATAAATTGGAACAGCAAGTGTTGCTTGGACCACACTCGTTGATTTGACTTACTCTGCGAATATCTTTACTTGGAAAAGAGACCAGAGTCAGTTTTCTGATTTGTGGTAACAAGCATAGGAGATGCGTATGAGAAGCACTAGTTAACGATTTGTTCGTAAAGAGCAGGCTGTAGTATGACGAAGCACTGTTCGTTGTGTTGCTTTACTGTATATATAAGCTTTCCAGTCTACTGTAGTCGAAACCATTGTGGTGGAGATGAAGGTGACTCTCCAGTAGTACTTTCAACTGGCAAAACGGGATGCGATACTTCTCCTGTCCAGTTCTTTGAACGAATATGAAATGCCCTTGACTGTCTAAACATCGACTCACATAGTAAGGTGGTGCCAGCACATAAGGACAATAACCCATGTCTACAAAAAAAGAGGAAACCTCACACGTCAACCCTAACACTTTCTTTGCAGTCAAAAGGATCAAGGACAGGGCTACACCAAACAGTTGCTTCATTCTTGCTCCGTCAGCTTGTTATCCTGTAAAATTTGAATAAAATGCTATAATATCAACCCCACTGTAATATTAATAGAATCCTTGTTTTACAAAGTTACTAAATCGAAGTACGTGAATAGTAGATCTTAATACATAGACATTTCAGTTGCCACCAACATTATGAGCTTACAGCTACAAAAAAGTGGACACAGGCAACAGCATTTGAAGTACGAGCTTATTTAATGAATATATGTCGAAAAACTTGGTAGAGAAGAATAAGGTAGTGTATGGGTGTTCATAAAAGATTTGTACCCTAACAGTAAATGACATTACGAGGGACAGTCATAAAGTTCATACCGTTGCATAGAAGGCATGATCGTACGGCAACAAAATTTCGTGCGGTCACCAATTCCTCCCTCATACTCTCTGCAATGTCACACACTTCTACCATCTATATTTCTCCCGTGAATGCTGTAAATGTAAAGACCCATTCCGACTCGCGTAATGCCATCATCATCGCTGCGAAGTCGCTAGCCACGAAGTGGCTTCTTCGTTTTCCTAAACAGGAAAAACTCACTAGACAACTTTCTGATGGTTTGGATAGGAGAAATTCCCGATCTGTGAACCGGGTGTCCGCCTCCCATTAGGCTTTCATCTTGACAACTTGGTTATCTTTAAGGCACTTAGAGACAGCATTGCCCCACAAGTGCCTGCGATGGCCCAATCGGTAGAGGCTCGAGCATAACACTCGGGTCCTGGTTCGAAACCAGGTCGCAGAATTTTTCTGTCCATATTTTCAAATAATACCATTTACCTGATGTTTGGAGCGAGCTCCAGTTTGATTTCTTTATTTTTTACCCTAACAGTGCTTATTAAGTTTTGTGTAGAATAAAAATATTGCAAAAGTGTGGTAACTGATCTATCCGTTTATTAAAACAAGTAGAAGAAATGGTGTCTACCCTAGAGCAGAATCAATAGACAAGGTCCAAGGACAGCTTCTAACTTACTCAATGCTATGACTAATGTCCGATGTACAGACATTCGGTAAATGTGATACTAGCTCCGGCATTTGGGCCCTCTGGGTAGCTGTTAACTCAGGTTAAACAGGCACCTTTACATATGTTAAATGAATAGTATGGTTTTTAATATGGACTTACTGGGATTAATCAGTGAGCGCCCACCTTCTGACCTTGCGTATCGCTTCTGTCTGTATATTAGACATCTAACACCTTATCCATCTACTGAACTGGGTTACACTTGGAGGCAACTTTGCTGTACCCGTCCGTGGGTCAGTTGGTTAATCGTTAATAACCCCATAACGGCTCATCAAAGCTAAACAAGTTATCTCCAACAAAAATTCGCCTTAACAAGAGGTGTCCGTACATGTCGAGTGTTTTGAGTTTCATTATCTGGTTTGAACACTACAGCCATTTTTTAATTTTTTTTTCTAAAAATTAATATCTCTAAAACGGCTTGCCCAATTGACATAAAAATACACCAAGGCACAACTTAAGATACCCTCTAGTATGTGTAATTTTTATTCCTTCTGTTATTTCCAATTTCGGAGGAGTTAGCTGCACAAAATTGGTCACATAAGTACATATGTACACACACACACATGCTACGTACAGTTGGATTTTTTTTCAACACATCTTTTCGAATCATGAATTTTAAAGTCGATTTAAGAAATTAATTTTCAGTTTCGGAAACGAACACTTAGGCCTTCAATTTTAGTGAGTGGTAGGCCAATAATTCCTATTGTTGAAGTCTGGCCTCAGTTTATATTAAATCTTAGTTTATTGGTAGTGAACAGGTAAAGCATTGAGCGCAAGCTAAACTCCGCCTTCGATTTCTCTATGATAGACGTCATCTTTCGTTCTGTCGATGGCAGTGCCATCTCTGAGCAGTGCTTGCAATAAACGGTGAGATCAGAGAAAACTTTAGTACTTTCTTTGTAATGTGCTCAAAATGAGACAGATTGTTTTTATGTTCAAAAATTAGTCAATATTGTTTTGGTACAAATCTCTTTTGGGCACCTTGTATTGGTAGACGAAGCATTGACACCTTTACAGCAGACTAACTGTGAACTGACCAAGTCTGTTTTGAAAAAGATTTCCCATCTGATAATATACCAATTTCCTAATCTGATTCGCGTTTATGAGAATGAAACTGGACTGCACGTGAGTCGCTTTGTCTGCCAGTCCGTTACATGAAGCATTTGCGAGAGGAAAAAAAAAACTGTCTTAGGCTTAAGAGAACCAATGCCACCTCTGCGAATAAGACTGTTTCGGGAAGAGTATAGAAGAGAGTATAAATTTGCCAAGATTCAGCCTTGTATTCTCGTATTCTCCTAGGATAATGGAGGGTCATTCCTTGTGAACTCAACCAATAACGAATTAAATTGTTGCTCGACATTATTAAAAATATTTTATACGAGGGGCGATTGATAAATAAGGTCTCCATGGCTGTAATGTTTTATTTGTTAACCGATTTTCAAAATTCTTTTTGTTTCTTATACTCACATTTGTCCTCTATGTAATGCACTATTCACTTTTCGACATAGTCCCCATCCCTTTCTACGCATTGTGCCAACGCGTGACTAGTTGGGTGAACCCGTCGGAGAGGAATTCCGGAGTTGTTGTCGACATCAGGATTGAATGGCAGCTTTGGACCCTCTTCTGGAGTACGATAACGTTCGCCCGCTCACGAATCACCACACATCAGATGCGTTGCAGCGCCTACAGTTCAAAGATGAAACATTGCAGTTCAAAAATAAAAGACTTTGCGCATTGCGACTTTCACCACTTCCCAAAGAAGAAAGAGCCCCTTAAGGGACATGAGTTGGTACTGACGGCGAAGTAAACGCTGTCGAAAAGTGAATAGTGCATTACATAGAGGACAAATATGAGTATAAGATACAAAAAGAATTTTGAAAATCCGTTAACAAATAAAATAGTTACAGCCATGGAGACCTTATTTATCAATCGCCCCTTGTATTTTGCATACAATATTCCCAATATATTAACCCTTCAAAATAACATTCGATACTATTAAAAAACATTTTTACAAGTCTTGTTTTTTTCCTGGTGACCATATTTCTTCGGCTTCACATGGCGTTTTTGGCCAAAATCTTCCTTTACGTAAAATTTAATAACTTCTTTACTATAAAAGCTATCATATTCAAACATCAGTCTTTTTTACATGAAATGTTCCATAGTTTTGAATTAGAATGCTTTACCAACTTCTTGTGAAAAGATATGAAATGGCTTTTGCAAAATGTTTAAGAATTTCGCTGAAGTTGTTCAATTAAGGCATAATTTTTTCTAAGAATGGTAAAAGTCACATACGTTAGACTTTGTTCAAAAAATAAGCGAACTTTTTTAATTACGCGGCAACTGATCGAAGTAGCGACGAGCGGTTGGCAGCACAGCAATTTTCATATCCTTTCGCCTAATGCACTATTTGCTAGTTTTTACATGTTGTTTAGTTACCGAGTAATTGCCATTTGAGTGTAACGTGTTTCCGTGTTCGTGGCTATTTTTGCAATGTTAGATTCTCGACAGCAATGATGCAACGTGCAATGCTGCGTGAAACTGGGGAAACATTCACGGAAACGTAAAAGAGACCATTGTTGTGGCAAGACAACTCATGGTTTCTTCATCATGACAATGCGCCTGCCCACTCAGCCTTGTTAATTCGCTGTTTTTGTGCCAACGGATGACTGACCTCCCCACTCCCCAGACATAGCTCCCTGCGACTTTTTCTTGTTTCCAAAATTAAAATCAGTGCTGAAAGGACGCAGTTTTGACACCATTGATGATATTAAGAAAAAATCGTCACTGGCATTGAAGTGTGTCAAGTCACTTGTTGTCTGTGTAATTTAATTATGGGGAATATAGGGAAATAAATTATTGAAATATTTTTAATCGGTAATAGATTTTTATTTTTGGGGAATTAAGTAATAATTCGTTTGATTAGTATAAATAATTAAATATCAGCTCGATATCGTGTTTATATTGTATAGTTTTGGTAGTAAATATATTGTTTCTTTTTAATGGAATATTATTTTCGTTGTATGTGGAAAAATGTTTGGTTTTTAATATTAATTCCGATCTGGCTGCGTCAACAGCGAAACGCAACAGGAGGCCCTGTTGTTGATTCGTAGCACTGTTGGGAGCTAGAAATTCTAGGAAGATGAGTTCCTAGGCATCCCTCAATTGTTAACTACGTGTTGCTTGTTTAAAAACAGAAATTTCAAGTTATATTTTTTTTTTGGATAAAAAAAGTTCGTCAGGGACGGACGTGAAAAAGTATGTTGGAAAACGTTGTTCTGTTGTTATGATGGCGCTGGAAAACGAGATACTGTTCTTGCGGAGCGTTCACCATAGTCTTCAAAGTTAAGTCTATAAATAATGTTTTAGCAACCGAGAAAAAGTACTGTATCTTTTTGTTTGTGGCCAATCCATATTTTAGACGAGTGTTTTAAGAATTTCAGATGCGGAATAGAATGATCGCATGAAGATGTTCGATGGGTGACGAGTTGTGAGCGGTTCAATGGAAAGTCAATAATGAGTACAAGTATGGATCTTAAACAAGTATTCCAAGTTGGTGAAATTCCATAATTGATGACTGCGGTGGTGAGTGAAATTTATCTTATTTTTTTACTACAACGGAGAGGACACAGAGGCCACGGATATATATTCTATTAGTGACGCGTTGAGACTGACGAACTGCGTATATAGAGTGTTGCGCTGTTAGGCGACATCAGTGTGTTGTATCTGGTTTTCTTGGATAAGACACTGTTGTGTAAAGAGAAATAAAATAGAATATATATAGAAAATGTTAATTCATGTTAATGTAACTATTGAGATAGCAATTTTATTTTTACCTGAGTAATAGCAGTAAAATTAGTTGCAAGGTACGTTTTCAAGCAGAGGACCATCGGGCTGGATAGCGAAAATAACTTGTGGTGTGTGGGTCGGCGCTTTGGATCCCTTGCTTATTTTCTCATTAATATGAGACAAGGGCAGTTCCTGCTCTAAGCGTCCGTCTAGCATTCTTACAAAATACGGTAGCTAACTGCACGGGAATCGTCGGCGGGGTTTCCGTGGTTCTCCCCGAGTCGCTCATCGATGTGACGAGTCCTAAAAGGATCACGTGACGCTTTCCGGCGTTACGCCATAGACACTATGAAAATGATTGCCCGTGACAGACCCGGTTTGTAGATGCTTAAGTACACACTATTAACAAATTATTTACTTCAGACCGATGTGCCAGCTGAGCGTAGACTTGCTTAAGAAATATTGATCGTGTCCGTTTTTGTTTTTTTTAAGGTTGTTGTGAGGGACAGCATGTGTTCCGCACGCGAGATGGCGTCTAGGCAGCAATAGCGCAATGGCTAAGGGGCCCCTTTAGTGGATCGCGATTGCTGTAGGTTATTCAGCTGATCAGACCATAGCTTATGAGTGGTGCAAACTGTGGTACCTAACGTGTAATGTTTGTTTCATGTTTATAATTTTTGATGTCGAGCTGATAAAATTCATGAATAAATAATTACTGTGCTCTAATTTGGTCGATTAATCTGTGTAGCCTGAGTCATTATTTTCCACTCCCCTAAATCAGTTCCGAACTCAGTTGACGCGCGCCCCACCGAGACTATAGTCAAGGCGGATAGGATCGTGCATACTAATGAAGTGGGGGCGTGTCACAGAAGGATATTCCCAAAGAAGCTTTCCAGGACTGCATGGTAAAGTGGACATCGCTGGAACAAGTGTGTGAATAGAGGAGGGGAGTACTTTGAAGGAGTCAAAGGCCAATAGAGGGGCGGCACCGACGTTACAGTGGTGTCACGTCCACTAGCGAGTGGCAAAACAACCGCAAAACAATAGCTCTGTTGATGATGCGAGGGATTAGAAATGCGTAAGCTAAAAGTCAATAAGTATTTTTTAAAACTAAACCTACCTCATTCATATTTATATAAAAATACAAAACGTTGAGACTATGAATATGATTTATTAATTTGAGAAAAAATTACACCGATTTTTAAGTTTTAATAGAAAGAGACAAGCCAAGTTTGCTGAAACGTATATAGAAGCGCCATTTCATTTGCCACTCCAAAAAGCTTTTGATTTTATGGATAGATGGGGCAGCAATAATTCTGACGTCATGTGCCGCTCTTCTATAAGCTGTATATTAAATACATAAAATTAAAAAAAAAAAAGTTCGGTTATTTTTTGAACAGACCTCGTATGTTTGTACGTATCTAGTTGGACTATTATTTCACAAAATTTGAAATCTGAGACCCTTGTTGTTTATTTTCTATAGACCTCCGACTATAGTCCGAGCCTTTATGTCACTTGTCTAGGCATAATATCTCAAAACGGACAGCTCCTAATATTCTAATATTTTTACACAGCACTGTGGTCTTAGGGCTATAACTGTAGTAAAAATTTTAACTTGGTGACGCAAGTAGTTATAAGGCTGTGCTACATCAAACTATTGGGAAAATATAACCCTTTTTATTTGCGAACTAAGGGGCCAGAGTTGCTTTTAAGTTGTCATAAATATGTAAAGAAAATTATAAATGGTAAAGTAACATTTTATTATTTATTGAAATAAAGAAATATTAAAAAAACACAAATAAGACAAGCACTAAAATAAATTTACCTGATTTTGATGCATAGTTTATAAATGCCCACTTTACATTTATATGCGTTAGTGTTAACAATAACATTAACACATTACATTATAGGAAAAAATTAGTTACTTACTGTTCTATTGATGTTCTAGTTGTACTGAGAAAGAAATAAATTTATTGTCTGAGAAATATTATTAGAAAATGTTTCCACGATATTACAAGAACGCCCAGTTACAGCCGTCACTTCCATTGGAGTCAGTTTTTATAAGACATGGCTCACAGGAAAGCATACAATGTCCTGTGGAAATGACAACTCTAAGGATGTGCGTGGTCCATGTGGATGGAAAAAGCGAATTTGCATATCATTAGAGAATAATAATAATTATTAACTGCAGATACGTCTCCAAGCATAGGAATAATTTTTCAATTGAAAAATGGAAGGAAAAATTCTGCGACCTGGATTCGAACCAGGAACCTCGACTATCATGGCCGATGCCTCCTGGCCGATGACTTCCATTTTTCATTTGAAAAATTATTCCTATGCTTGGAGACGTATCTCCAGTTAATAATTATTATTATTCTCTTGTGAGTTCATCAACTTTCTGATGGTTTGGAGTGGAGAAATTCTCGATCTGCGGACAAGGTTCCCGTCTCCCATTGGGCTTTCAACCGTGACAACTTGGTTGTCTTTAAGACACCTTGAAACAGCTTGGCTGTCCGTGGTGTCTGCGATAGCCCAACTGGTGAGGCATCGGCCATGATAGTCGAGGTTCCTGGTTCGAATCCGGGTCGCAGAATTTTTCCTTCCATTTTTCAATTGAAAAATTATTGCATATCATTGTTTTCTTCACTGATGTCTTGATCTTTCCAATCCTCATTTTTTATCATAAACACAGGCAACTTCAACGCAATAAGCTAAATTTACCGAATTTTTTCCCAATGTATTATGGTAGCCTTCTTGTTACGAGAACTACTTCTTTTAAATATTTGAGTCTCACTTTATCTTGTGATCTTTCTTGGGATTCCCATTTAAATTCCCTTCTGCTAAAGCTAAACATGAGACAAGGCCTGATTTCCAGGTTAAATTTTTCACCTCGCAACATTTTACTATTATTGTATTGTTCATGGGTCCATTCTTCTCTTTGTTTTGGAGTAATATTCTGGGGCTCTACTAACACTTATAATTTAACTAGGATCCTTAAGCTCCAGAAGTGGTTTCTCCGTACCTTTCTTAATGTTCCTAAGCGGTCATCTGTAACCCACTATTTCTCTTGTTTGCGTATTCTGACTGTGCAGCAGATATATTTTTTTCAACTCTGTTCCTTTTTTTATAAGATTGTCAATTCTTTACTTACTCTTACTACTCCTTTAACTATTTGCTGTAATAATGATAGGCATAATTATCCGACCAGGAACGCTCATGGTATTTATTTTCCAATGTCCCGTTTAAATTATAGAAATAGATGTATATCATTTGTCGGTGTTAAGTTTTGGTCACAGGTGCCTCCTGAAATTCGTCTATTGTCTCTATATCGTATTTTTCGCAAAACTCTAAAAAATTATATGTTTAATTAATGTTTGTGTTAGCCTTAAGTTGGGTTCAGCACTTATATGCAAAGTTCTTCTGTAGTAAACTATTTATTTGTTTAAATTATGTTCACTGCCATTTCAATTTATTGTATAAGCTTGATGCTGTTGTGTATTTTTTTCTACGTTTTTTACTTTACTGCTGTTTTCCACTTATTGTTGGGAGAGCCAACATTTCATAATGATATCATAATCATTATTTGTTGCCTAGATGAAATCTTTATATATATAAATTCAGGCTCAGGGTGCGTCTGTAAATATTCTAAAAACTTTTGAACCACTTATCCGATTGAGCTCATATTCGCACCATATGTTCGTTAAGTCCAGAGTAAGTTTTACATGTCCCCAAAGTGAGGGGGAAAGGGGTAAAAATCATATATCTTGGTTTATGTTTGTTTGTTTACTTAAGAGATGGCGCCAAATGAAATAGACTTGGCTTATGTTTATTTGATTACTCAAGAGATGGCCCCAGGGTTTGTTTATTTTTATTTGTTGGAATGGAAATCTGAAACTGAAACCTATTTTTCCTTTGTCGCTTCTGATTGGTCGGAGGAATTCGAGAATTAGCCGCTAGTCGAAAGGTGGTCAGCCATGTTCTTTTTCTCTCAAAAAAACGAGTGTTGCAAATAAACGAAAAAAACGACGTTGGTGTAGTTTTCATTTATTCAGTTTTTTCCCGATCGTTTAAACATAAACCGTTTTTATTTTCTGAAATAAACGGTTTTTAAATCGTTTTTTTCGAAGCGTGAAACCGCCTATTGTATGCACATTTCAAAGCAGGAAACGGAAGTTTTTCCCTGTCCTGCTTCTGCGCAGTTACTCCAGTTTCGGTTCCAATGGAAAGGTCTATATAAAAATTCAGGTTGCGTTTGTAAATGTTCTTAAAACTTTTGAAGCACTTATCCTATTCAGCTCATATTTGCACCAGATGTTCGATAGTTTCAGGGTAAGGTTTAGATGTGCCGAGTGTCAGGTTGGCCCAAAGGGGAAACGGTAGAAATAATCTTTTGCTTGATCTGTCTGTCTGACAGGAGCCTACAATGTATGTAATGTCCTACAATGCAAGGCAAAGTTTCTGCAACAATAGGCCATAAAAACAATTACTTTGGTTATGGTCATGGATGAAGAAATACAGGATTGGAGGTTTAAAGCGTGAGGTTTTTTTCACTGGTGCTCTCTGGCAACATCATCTAGACAGAAGGCTTGCGCACAAAAACGTCATACATTGTAATATCATACTAAAGCGGCTATTATTAATCGTATTTCTACCAATAATAAGCCCTAAATTTAGCCGTTTGATGATGATGTAACAATGTACACAGTTTCTGTGCGCAGGCCTTCTGTCTAGGTGGTGTTGTCTCTGGCCATTTGTGTGGGCATTACTCTCTATCTAGCAGACGACCTAACTTTTCCTTACTGGCCTGGATAGCTCACTGGTTGCGTGATCGCCTCTGATGCCCGCAAATGTGGCTTCGTTCCCGGCCGAGGGCGAGAGGATATTTTCAGGGGGAAAATCCTATGATCACGCACCTCCTTCGAAAGCGATCACGCAGCCACTGAGCCATCGAGACCGATAAGGAAAAGTGTAGACTTCTCCTAGACAGAGAATAGTACCCACAAAATTGGCCAGAGAGCGCCACTGAAAAAAATTTCACGCTTTAAACAGTGGAGTTTCCTATCCTTAATTTATTCATCTATGCTTTGGTTGATATCGTGATGAGTACCAGTTCGTTACCACATTCAAAATTAGAGGGAGATGAAGCAGAGCAAGTTACATTCGCTGCCATTACCGTCGCATTTCAATTTTCATTTAAAGATTTGTGAAATTTGTAATACAAAAAAGCCAAGAAAAGGGCGGGCAAACATCGGTCGAAATTCACAACATGCTGAAAACGAGAAGACGCGACGACAAAGAAGAACGGAGGAACAACACTCGCAGGAGAATGAAAATATTAGGAATTTAAATGTAGGTTCACGCGCGCAAGAAAGTGGAGAACAGCGCAGTCAACGTTTAGAAGCAGACAGATTACGACACAGACAGATTTATTATTTCTGAAGATATTTTTTTTCTGTTGGGGACGGGGTTGTGGGTCCTTAAAACCTTAATTACTCCAAAATGGCTCTTCGCAGCCAAACAGTTTCTTTTTTTAAAAAAAAAAAGGTTCGCCTCAATGTGAGGAGGCCGAACATGTCATTTTTATTGTGTTTGGGTCGATGAAATGAACGCTTCTGCCATTTCTTCATTTTAGAATGAAAAATAAGTGAATACATAGCGTAAGGATCCCTGTAAATACGAATTAATTAAAAAAATCTGTGGGAGGCGAGGATAGTTAATAACTCCAAAACGCTAATCAGAACCAAACAAGTCATATTCCAAAAAAATTCGCCCTAATGAGAGTTACTCTTTGGGAGATTTGTCGAGTTTTGTCCATTTGGTTCGCTGCTTTGAACGCTACAGCCATCTTTAAATTTTTAGAAAAGAAAATATCTTACATAATTGACATAAATAATGCACCAAGACACACTTTAAGGTACTCTCTACGTATGTGTAATTTTTATTCGGTTCAGGTATTTACCGTCTCGTTTTCTGCGAGCACAAACTTAGTCGCATTCGAACAGACGGAAATTGTGTTTTCAAACTGTCAGCTCTACCATTTTAAATATTAATGGTAAGCCAAAAATATTTAAAAATATTAAGCAACTGGGTTGATTTGACTGCGGAATGATCCTGAAGCGATATAAAAGTTTAATCATTTGACTGTATATCTAATCCAGCCGTGCATAACATAGTAACAAATGCGAACTGGAAGAAGAGCCAAGCACCCTACTCCAAAGCACATTAATCGAATGGCAGTGACGAAAATCAAGGCAGCATCGATATCACAAACTCAAAAACCCAATCCATGATTACCTCTTCCGTCTGAGCTTCACAGGTAACTATAAAATCGCCTTATTATACAACACTTGCAAACTCAAAGATACTGTTCACACTAGAATGTCACGCCATTTCGCAAAAACAGTAATTGTATGAACGAGACCTGGTGAGGGAAAAGTGGTAACAAACCTAGACCAAAGCATGGACTTACTCAAAGATGATACGAGCAAAAGGGACCCAAACGCCGTGAGGATTCTACCAGACAATGGTGCAAGGAAGTACTATAGTGCTATAAGATTTAGGCCAGCGCCTGGGTGGGTTTACGTAGAAGTAAAAATTAAAAACTGCGGTGCAAAGTTTCACCAAAAGCAGCAAAAATTAATGCCTCGACTTTAATGATAATCATAAAACGTGGAAAAAATTTATCGCTGTGATAATTCACGGGTTCTCTATGGTGTAGAAAAGAATCGGGACTTATCGTGCTACTAACTTCAGCAATTTTCTGGTGAAGTCGCCTGATACTGATCTTATGGACGACTCTGCCTTTGATCTACTCAAAAGAGCCTTGGAAAATCGCAAGGAAGCATGAGACAGCATTCAGCTCCGTGTCTCTCTTTGCGCATTGTTGCTGTAGAAACTACAATAGTGTGGAACAGTGAAGATGCAAGGCCAATCCAAGATGGCGGGATACTGGGTTGTCAATAGCAGTATAAAGCCATAATGATATCATCAATATAGGACATGCTATTTTTCTGTTCATA
>JAHWFO010039524.1:0-18374 GCA_023313115.1 Rhysida immarginata | reverse complement strand
ATAAACTCATGAAGCCAGTTTTTCATCCAAAACATCTTTGAAGTTTGCGTAGTAGTAGCAGTAAAAAATTGCACAAAGTTTTTTCGCGTAGCATTCTACTTCGCAACTAAATTGTACTCCGGGGAGATCGGACTTGAAGTGAACAACTGGCAGTGTTCGCGAGACAGTTCTTTAGTTCTAACCTTGAACTGTAGTCCCCAGGACTGGCGATTATAAACTGTGAGTGGCAACAGGACAGACTGGGTTGTAAAGACCACTACCTGCAGTGAGATTTGCGTTTACAGTTCTTCAATACAGGCAACGGCCTGCAGATAAATTGTAAGTGTGTGGGGCCCCTAAGAAGGGGGGGGGGTTCTGGAAATTTGGCGTCGACTACTATGGTCATTTTGCGCCTTTTACACAAGTTATATCTGTACGCAGCCCGGGACAAACACAAACATCCATGCCCACTGCGGGATTCGAACCCGCGGCCAGGCGGACTCGAGAACTAGAAAGCCTACGCCCTAGCCCTCTCGGCCACCTGGCCGGCGGGCCCCTAAGACAATCGGCATATAGATCTTCATTACAACTTCGGTGTAATTATAATATACTGTTTATTAAGCTTAGAAGTGGATGGTGAAATAAAAAAAACAAAATTTTATTGCAGCACCAAAACAAGAAGAATATAAAAGTACAATCTTACTGGTCTCTCAATCAGCGTATATCACAGCTGGATAACAGTAAATTAAATAATTTCAAAAATAAATAACGTTGACTTTTTTAAAACTTCAGTCAGAATTGCTTGAAATGGGAATAAGACTGAATGTGAATACAAAAGTTGCGCTGTCCGGTGACGTTTAGCGATAATAGTAGTCACTACCACTCCTGCTCTTAGGCCACACGTTCGCTAAATAACGAAAGAAAGAATAGAAATAGTTAATAGTAATTAGCTCTGTTCATGATCGCTAAATAACTAAGTAAACTACTCAGCAAAATAATTTCCAACAATATACGGTTTGAAGTTTGAGAAAATGTACAGAGTGACCACAAAGTCAGTTGCCATGAATTCCATAATACTGTACAATCCCATTTCAGTCTTCATTTTTAATAGAATGAAGATGAAATCGGTCCGTTCAACATAATCTAACGCCAACTGCTTCAATAATAGCGAAAATTTAAGGGGAGAGACATTTTTGGAAAATAAATAAATAGCTCTAAAAAGGCTTAAAAATACGTCAAGGCACAGTTTAAGGTATACTCTAAAAGTGTATTAATTTCATTTAGTTATACTTTTCGCCATTTCCGAGTTTCCGTTTTAGTTAGCTGCATATATCTGGTCACATATACACTGAACAGCCAAAACATTATGACCATCACCACATGGGTGAATGAACTCGTCTGGATCACGTGGAGGGCACATAATTAAGTGGGAATGGTACAGTATTTAACTGCTGCTGGAGAAAGTAAGGATTCAGTCTTGCACTTAAATTTGTGAGTGATGGGAAAGGCTACTGATCTAAGCGAATTTGATAGAGGGCAGATTGTAATGCCCCGAAGACTCGGAACGAGTATCTCCGAAACTGCACGACTAGTAGGTTGTTCACGATCTGCCGTTGTTAGCATTTATGCAAAGTGAATAAATGACGATGAAACCAGCAGTAGATGCCAAGGTGTTGGATGCCCACGCATCATCAAAGAAAAAGGACGTCGGAGACTGTCCCGCTTGGTAAAGCAAGATCGGCGCCAGTCAGTGACTCATCTGACAGCCCAATACACTGTTGTGTCGGAACACAGTTCAGCGGACACTGTTGTATATGAGACTGCGCAGCAAACACCCGTGTGCCTCTTTGACCTAGTGTCATTGTCAACTACGCCTACATTAGGCCGGGAACATCGAGACTGTGGAGGGGGGGGGGTTCTAGAAATTTTGGCGTCGACTACAAAGGTCATTTTGCGCCTTTTACACAATGTATAACAGTACGCAGCCCGGGACAAACACAAACATCCATGCCCACTGCGGGATTCGAACCTGCGGCAAGGTGGACTCGAGAACTAGAAAGCCTACGCCCTAGCCCTCTCGGCCACCTGGCCGGCACATCGAGACTGGACCATGGATGAGTGGAATAGAGTTGCCTGGTCGAATGAAACACGATTTCTTATTCATCACGTCGATGGTCGTGTCAGGGTACGCCGACTTCCAGGCGAAGAGTTGCTCTCCCTCCCCTTACAGCAAGCCATACACAGACTGGTGGTAGCGGTATTGTGCTTTGGGGGACGTTCTCAAGGGTGGCTCTGGGACCCGTAGTTGTGCTAGAACGGACTATCTGACCATCATTGTGCACCCTTACATGGCGTCTGTCTTCCCAACTGGAAATGGAATCTTCCAACCTGACAACGCCTCATGTCACAAGGCTCGAATTACGTTGGGAGTGGTTCGAGGTGCATAAGGATGAATTAATGTCCTGGCCACCTAACTCGCCGGATTTTAATTCAATAAAGCACATTTGGGATGTCATGGAGCGGCAGCTCAGAGTTCAAATATCACCATGTCGGAATATCTCGACTTTGCGTGACCGCTGCTTAGGTATTTGGTATAACCTGTCTCCAGTCATCTACCAAGAACTTGTGGCATCCATGCCAAGGCGAGTTGCAGCTGTTTTGAGTTGTTGTTGTTGAGTTCCATCAAGTCGAAATCGTCTTCTGGTGACTGTGTGGACATTTGCTATCCATTCACAGTTTTCTAGGGAAGAGTGATAATGCGGTGGTTTCCCGTTGCCTTCCGCATGATGAAAGGATGATAATGAAAGAGACAAACACAAACATCCATACTGTTTTGAGTAGGTGGTCATAATTTTTTGGCTCTTCGTGTATGCTAGTGTTACGCCTAGACGACACTCTCATTGCTTTTGCTTTCTCAAGCCTCTTTCTTGTGTGTCATTATTTTGTAATTGTTATGATATCAATTTTAATCGTCCCAATTTATACGAACATTTAATTGACTCTTTTAGACGAACGGATAGAACTTTTGTTTAAAGCTTCCTTTGTTGAGTCGACTTAATTATATAGGGTGTACACAAATGATTGCCCGGTTTCATGATAGGTGTTTTATTTAATATATCATCACGAAACTTTACAAATGCATAGGGAGCAACTTACCAACTTACCAACTATTCTTTTGAAAAGTGTCCGAGAGAACTATCTTTACGCTAGACGGCTACAGTCGCAAAATTGATGGATCGGTCGTGTCGGAAGTGATGATCAAAGAAGCTGCCATGCCCTGACTTCTTTTTATGGGGTTATTTGAAGAACTTCGTGTTTGTGCTGCTATTACTGGCTGATCTACCATTACCTGGCCCCTTTCACGGATCTTTTGCTCAAATTGATAGGTTCAACGCCTGCCAGTATCGTCAGGGTAGAGAAGGCCATCCAAGAGAAAATGGAGGCGGCCGCGGAACTGTCAATAAGCACCTTGCAGTGCCTCTTGCACGACCACCTTCAGATGGGTTCCGAAACTTTTGACGGCATGAACCACAGACCAAACAGCAGTCAATTCAATGGAAGTATAGGTGATTCAAAAGTTACTGTGCAGTGGCTGGTCGGAGGTGCCTTCCTCTCACAAGAAATGCTAGAAATGCCGAACCTCCTCTATGTATTTGCCAGCGTTCCGGAACACATACTTCAATAGGAACATATGCTGTTCCGTTGTCAGTACACGTTTCCATGCAGGTTTGTTCTGTACACGTTTCCATGCACTATTTGGGCAGTCCTCTGCTGAAACCTCTGTTGTAAACGTTGAAGATTTGAAAACAGCTGTCCAGGCGCGGGTAAAAGGTACTCCGAAGGAATGGTTCCAGAGGGTGGCAGAGAAGCTACCACACCAAGGAAAAAAGTGCATTCATTTAAAGAGAGATTATATTGCAGAGGTGGATCTAACATCTGATGTGTAACCTGTCTGTTAAAGCCAGAAAAAAATAAAGTGTAAATCAATATAGTATGCTCCGCGTACATTTTTTAATAGTTTTGAAAATTATTTGGGGTGGGGGGGGGGGCGTCGAGCGCATCGTGAGGTAGTTTTCGAAATGGGGTCTGACTGTGCGTTTTTGGTGACTTACAAGGGGGAATATAAAGATGAATCAATTTTGCGTTACATAATTTATAGACGGACCCCATGCACTTGCAGTATTAAAACTGATTTTTCAGTATAATCTCAATGCAGTATCAATTTATAAATTTGACACTGCAAAAAAAAAAAAAAGATGACAAGGAAACTGTGGATGAAGAGTTAAATGAAAACGAAGAGAAAAACACTTCCCCAAAGTTTTTATTTTGAAACTACGAGGGGCGATTGATAAATAAGGTCTCCATGGTTGTAACTTTTTTATTTGTTAACCGATTTTCAAAATTCTTTTTGTATCTTATACTCACATTTGTCCTCTATGTAATGCACTATTCACTTTTCGACATAGTCCCCATCCCTTCCCACGCGTTGCGCAAACGCGTGACTAGTTGGGTGAACCCGTCGGAGAAGAATTCCGGAGTTGTTGTTGACACCAGGACTGAATGGCAGCGTTTACCTCGCCGTCAGAACCAACTCATGTCCCTTAAGGGGCTCTTTCTTCTTTGGGAAGTGGTGAAAGTCGCAATGAGCAAAGTCTTTCATTTTTGAACTGCAATTTTTCATCTTTGAACTGTAGGCGCTGCAACGCCTCTGGTGTGTGGTGACTCGTATGCGGGCGGACGTTATCGTACTCCAGAAGAGGGCCCAAAGCTGCCATTCAATCCTGGTGTCGACAACAACTCCGGAATTCCTCTCCGACGGGTTCCCCCAACTAGTCACGCGTTGGCGCAATGCTTGGAAATGAATGGGGACTATGTCGAAAAGTGAATAGTGCATTACATAGAGGACAAATGTGAGTATAAGATACAAAAAGAATCTTGAAAATCGGTTAACAAATAAAAAAGTTACAGCCATGAAGACCTTATTTATCAATCGCCCCTCGTACAATTTTCTCAATGAATTAGCACTAAGAAAGTAGAACAAGTTTAATAAATATTTAATTATTTTATTTTGTAATTTTTTAATGAAATAAATATTTTCATTTTGAAAACTTCTGTTTATTCCATTAACGCCATGAAATTTCAAATTGGGTATATTGTCGAGAATTGTATTTACACACCGTTATTTGAAAGGTAACATTGTAATGCATAATAATTAAATAATTACATTCTTAAACTTTGCATAGGCTTCGATTTTGAATTGTCCTTACAGAAGGTCCGAGCAAGCGAGGTTTTCTCATGGTGCAATTCTCATATCTGGACATACCCTTTAATAAAATAATAACAGTTAGTAAATTATAAAGAATAAATAAAAAATTAAAATAACAAATCCAATAAATACATAGAGAGGTAAATGTGGGGTTAAGTTAAGTTAAGTCAGGGGTTGGGAGAAATATGGAAACTCTATATCATTTGCAGTTGTGAGATTTACGACCAGAGATGATGAAGCGTTCTTTTGTTCCACTGTGTGATTAGCCATTGGATGTAACAAGTGGAAAGCCTCAAATTTTTTCATTCCCAGTCTGAACGTTATTAAGAGTGAGTCAGGTTAGAGCTTTTTGAGTTTCAAACAGAGGAAATTTTAGTGTCCGCTTAGCTGATGACTGCGTGACAGAACTAGCCATTTTATTTGTTGTAGAGAGTCAAATGCTATGACGGCGAATAGACTTTCCGAGAAAACGTCGTGTGGTAAGGATAAGACTGACTGAAAGAGCATAAATGCCACTGAGAATGATTGTGACCGGGAATAAGAAAACATCTACTGTTAAAGTGAATGCAGAGCTTAATCCCTATCTTCCGAAGATCATGTCTATAAAAATTGTGTGGGAACTACGAGGGGAGATCAAAAAGTAAGTTGCACTAACTCGCCGCAGGAGCGCGCTATGTATCGCCACCTTGGGCAAAGCGGAGAAAGGGACATTAACTGCGCAGACGGTTGGTGTGGATTCCCGTCGTGTTTTGTGTGACTAGCGGTTTAAAAGCAATGGCGCGTCCACTAGATATCCACTCAAACTTGAGGTGCGAGCAGCAATCCGATTTCTATGGGCCAAACGGGTGAATTGCACGAACATTCATCGTGAAATCACTGCTGTATATAGAAATTGAGCGCCGGTGTGATTTCGTTGCACGATAATGCAACACTTCACAAGGCCCGCCAAACGTGCGAACTGCCGCAGCGATTCAAGTGGGATGTTTGGCAACATCTTCCATACAGTCCCGACTTTTCATCTTTTCGTTAAGCTCAAAACGGAACTCGGTGGACAACGATTTCGAAACGATGAGGAAGTGAAAGTGGCTGTCACCGTGTGGTTACAAAACGCTGAAGGAGATTTCTATGCCTCCGGAATCGAAAAGTTGGTTGATCGTTCGGATAAATGTTTAGGGTCTCTTGGGGACTATGTGGAAAAGTGAACCTACATTGAATGCTGCTATAGCGGTGTTGCTTTTGTATAGGTGGTGTAATAAATGGCCATGACGTGGAAGTGCAACTTACTTTTTGATCTCCCCTCGTACATAAGCAAAATATTCATCATTAGTGAGTTTAATGCTCAGAAATTTGGTTCATCTTATCTAAATCGTGGATTTCCCATCAATTGACTTAACAGAGGCCGGTGAAACGAACTTCGCACTAGGTATTCTGAGACCAAATCATCACCTTGAAATGTTTTGTCCTGCCATGGAATAATTACAAATTTTGGCGGACAAAGGTGCAGACATTTTTTCCCGAAAACAGTACGAAATATCAAGATTATAAAGCTCATTTATCAAATGGTGGTTTGAAGAGCATGAAGACGAAGTTTTACACCGTCCTGGGACGTCTCATCAGCCAAATCTCATTATATTAAAGCACTATATACTACCCTGCAATACCCTGTAATGGAAAAGTGATATATCCCTACTTAGTCATTAATAGGAGCGGAAAAAGTGATAGCTTTTGAATTTAAAAACTAGTTACATATCCGCGTACTGAAATTACGTCAGTCGGCCTTCTAGTCATACTTTCTACAAACTGCTTCGATTATTTGAATCCATTCTTACTGCAAGAACATGGCCATATTAACAACGGATTTGGCCATAGCTCCCTGACCCCCACTCATTACTCTAACTCTTCCCGTAAATATTCGATTGGTTTAAGATCAGCGGCAACGAAAGGCTACTGTGGAACCGAAATGTAACATGGTGCATTATCATCATTCTGAAACTAACAATTCTTTTTACAAATTACCACATTTTAGGAATTTTTCAATTACACTATTGTTCAAAATGTACTTGGAGTCGTCAGAGTTCAAATTGCCTTCAAATGCATGCCATGAAATGCCAGAGACGACCTTAGCATTTGATCTCTGCATGCAAAGGTCCCAAACTAGGTAAGTGATGTGTTATTTTTTGAACGGAATATAACATATTATTTCATCAAATTTAACAATCGTTTTCAGGAAAAAAATGCACGAAAAGATTTATATATACGAGGGCGATTCAATAAGTAAGTTACGAATCGTGATTGAAAAGAAATAATGACATACAAACAACATTTATGTTTCAACATAATGTCCATACAAATTTAAGCACTTGTCCCACCGTTTCACAAGTCTCTGGAAACCTGTGGCGTAAAATTCTTTTGGTTGCTGTTGGAATGAAACCGCTTCGTCGTCAGGAAAGCGTTCTCTCGAAAGATGATGTTTCAAAGGGCCAAACAAGTGGAAATCGCTCGGGGCGAGATCCGGGCTAAAAGGTAGATGTTGGAGACCTCCCACTTGAATGACCTCAGCGTTGCTGTGGTGTGATTGGCACTATGAGGACGGGCATTGTCATGCAGCAGCAACACCCCTTTATTGAAGAGGCCTGGTCGCTTCTGGCTTTTGTGTTGTGGTGTAAGCTGGCGTGGCACCCAGCGGGAGCACACTTTATTGAAGCCTGGCTGCTCATGCATCATGTTGTAAGCCTGGCCACGTGAACAACCAAAAGCGGTTGCCACAGCGTTGACGGTTACCCTCCTTTCTGCTCGGATGATGTCTTCGACGCGCTGCAACGTTTCTGGCGTGGCGAACACCACCAGAGACGATCAATTAGCTAATTGATCGTCTCTGATCTCCACCGGACGACCAGCTCGATGTTCGTCTTCGACACTTGTCCGCCATTCCGAGAACTTCTCCACTCAATTATGGATTGCCTGACGTGACAGGCAATGTTCACCATACACGTGCAAGAATTCCTTGTGGATATCCTTTGCTTCCATATGTTTTGCCCACAAAAAACGCACAACGGCACCACGCTGTTCTATCGTGGTAGATGTACTCAGGGGACCGTCATCTTGTACAGTCATGCGTAGAACGATCGTTGTGCGTCACAATGAAATTAGATAGTGCTGCTATCTAGCGGTGACAGTTTCCCGCACTTAATTAAAAAATGAAGGTCGCAACTTCGATTTGTAACTTACTTATTGAATTACCGTCGTATTTTTTTCCAATATCCGTTTTTTTTTTAAATTTCAGAGAACCTCTTACGGACAATACTTAAAACAAATATTCTACTTTCTCCATTTAGATTTTTGCGAATGCTTTCTTGCTGCGTTACAATTGGGGTCGATAGAATTAGTAGTAATTAATTTTTTTTCTAAGTTTGTCTAAGTTTTCCATGTCTTTGAGAGGTTGCATATTTTTGATTTTTTCTTTATTAGTTGGCACTTTGCTGCCTGCCTTATTTCGTTTTCATGATTTTCATCTATTATGTATTTGTTTCTAAAATTTATTTCAAATGGTTATCATTCAACATGTTTCAATAGTAGAAGAAATATTTTGAGTCAGGAAGTCCGCGAAGGAATCTTGAAGATCTCTTCGAATACTGAAGGGTATGAAAAGCCATAAGGTTGTTATCGTTAACCGATAGATGTGTGGACTTTATTGCCGCTCTCCAAAGACGTATAAAAAGGGCAGTTTTCCAAAATAAGAGTTTTTACTTTGTTAATATCTCGTAAAGATTATACGAAATATTCATAAAAATTTCATCACATCACGCTGGACGATGTACAGCACAGAACATCGTAGCAGGTACAAGAAACGTTCACCTTCTACAGTCTGGCACATGTTTAGACGGCGCTGCATATTTTCAACCTCAGTTTTTCGTTAATCTTTTGAATAGCGCGGGTAATGCTTTCCAATCTGGCCTCGAAATATTGGGTGATCTCGTAGTCATAAATATTTGGAAATGTTTTCTTTTCAAAATAAGAAACTTAGGTATTTGCGAATGACTCCAGTGACATGTCGTCCACTTCTTGGTGGATATATCCCTTCACATCACCACGTTCTCTTCTGGAGGGACAAGATTCGTCAGGTCTTTGTTGTCTAATAATTCAGACACCAGCCAACAGATTTATGCGCTGCCGGCACACAGAAGTTCGTAGCTATGTGGGAAATCCTCTGTCCCTAAGAGGAAATTCCAACTGTAATATTTGTGATTAACACCTTGTAATATACATTTACAAATTTTTGTCCACTAGGATATGATAAATTAATTAAGGTTTGGAATCTTCTGAACAGCCTGTAGTTTATTTAAAACGCCAGTGTTTTGAATGTTCTTGTTTGAATTTCCTTATATTGCAACAACGATAGACCTGAAACCACATTAGGGTTCTTTTAAAAACATAAGCCATATCCCGTCTACAAATTTTTGGTTAGTTAAATTTTTGTGACATTGCTGAGCTCATATTCCTTTCGTTTCATATTTTACGACTATAACTATCTTATCCACATTTCCATCGACCAAATTCTCACACTCACCTTCAAATTGTGTTTGTCTTTTCATTTGTGCCTGCACTATACACTAACTAGCCAGTAAATTAGGAACACTCCCTGATATGATGTTCTGCTACGCCTAGCACTTATAACAGCACGAATATGCATGGCTTAGAAGCATTGTTCCGTGATGTTTGTCCATGCGGATGCAACAGCTGCTCCCAGTTGATGATTATTGGATGGTGGTGAAGCCATGCCTCGAATAACTCCTTCTAGCTCATCCCAAAAATGTTCGATTGGGTTCATATCCGGGGACTGTGGTGGCCAGAGACGTGAGCTATATTCATTATTGTTCTCCTGGAACTTTCCATAACGATATGAGCCTTGTGACACGGAGCATTGTCCTGCTGGAAGTATCCTTCTGATGGAGGAAACACATTAGCCATGAAGGGATAATCGTGGACGGCAACAAGGTTGCAGGTATCCCTGACCATTAAGGCGTTGTTCTACAGGTATCAGCGGACCAAGGGTATCTCAGTAAAATATTCACCAGACATGAACAGTTGAAACCAGACTGGAGGGGGTCCATCACTTGTGCTGTTGTCTCCAAATTCTGCGTCGGCCATCTCCTTGGTGCTATAGGAAACGGGATTCATCCGACCAGCAGACCTTTTCTTCCAGGCGTCGACGGTCCAGTGTTGGTAATTACGGGCAAAAAATTGGAGACCATTTTTTGCGGTTTTGGATGGAGATCAAAGGTACTCGGACTGGCCATCAGCTGTTGTAGCCAATTCCTGCCAATGTACGACGTGCAGTGCGTTCAGAGATGTTATTGTGGGGGTCCAGTGTTGTACTCTAGAATTAGTTGAGGAGTCCTGACGTTTCTATTCGCACGAACAGGCATTCGCTCCTACGCTCACCCCTTGTATCGACGTTAATTGTACCATTTTCTCTTAATTGTGGGTGTATCCATCTGCTGTACGTTTTACAATTGATTATAAAGTTATCTGCATAATGTCGCATCGTAATTTTCGCATAAGTTATTTCATATCCCTTATAATGTTATGAAGGTATTTAATATTTGAAAATGAAGAGCATTGAGTACACACACATATGTCACTCTTTTTGAATATTTATCGATAATTTTCTGTTTCTCCATATTTTTATTAAATATTATGAGACAATGAAAAGAAATAATGAACAGTAATTACTTTTGCACTGACATCCGTCTACGGTACACATTCCGTCTTCTGCGTCTTTTTCAATGCACGATTTGACACATTCGACTGGGTCACAAGGGACAACAACTTAAACAAAAGCGAGATTCTCTAAATTGCACTCCAATAATAATAAATACAAGAACATTGTTTTTTTCTAAAGATGAAATCTAAGAAAATCCAAATATACCAAAATAGCAAGCAATAAATGAGACCAATATAAATGTAATTTTCAATTACTTTACAAAATTAATGAGTCCAGTTGTAAGAATGAAAATGTGCATAAAGTATATGTATAAAAATGATTTTTGTAAATAGTTCTTGCATTGAGAATACTCGTTTTGTATAAACTATAAACTTTTTAAAATGGAATTCGATCCTGTTCGTGGAAGAAACTGAATACGCTGCTCCACAGAGAGAACGTAAAACATGAAAAATTCTTTCAAATTAGATAAAACAAGGTTCTTATGTCAAACAATTGCATACGCTCAATGACTGAGTGTACAATGGATTTATTAATTGTCTACTATATTATCTACTATGTCTTAACATATTGGTTACGTCGCGTGGCATTGAAAGCACGAATATTGTATTGTCACCATGTTGTATTTAGTAATGGTCCAGAGCTCTTCTTCAATTCGAGATCGTCGGAAAAGATAAATGGGAATACTATTTTCTTAAAATGTTTAAGGCTTAATGAAGACCCAAAGCGAAAGTTGCCCTTTTAATATCCATATGATGTAATTATGATTCATGCATTAGGTTAAAATAATATTACTATTTACTATTCGCAAAATGATGGACTTTAAAATTTTTTCTGAGATTTTTAATTTGAACTTTTCAAATGTATTTCGATATTAATTGCAATTGATATTAAAACCCCAGCATAACATTCTTCATTGAGAAACCCTTGTTATGTTCCTGTTTGAATTTCTCTGTTGTGAAATTTGAATGGATCCAACGGTTTACTCATTTAAAGCTTTTTACTTCATTTATTTCCAACTGTTATGTCATGAGTGAAAATAGAAAGGTATGATAATATTTACTTCTACATTCACATTCTGAAGTTTTCCAACATTGTTCCGGCACTTTACGTTCAGTTATGCATTTCTTCTTACACTCAATGCTGTTACAAGATTGCCCTTAAAGAGAGAGAATTTGTATATGTTCATATAATTAAATATTAATGGCTAGGAAATTACAAAGGCAAATGAAAATTTCAAATGAAAAAATGTACTTAATAATTGACGAGACAAGATACTATTTAACATTTGCAAAAAGATTGTTTGAAAAATTTCTCTGAGATTTTTATTTGAATATTTTCAAATACTAGGTCAATGCCGGTAGATGAAAAACTGTCAAGGCCGTTGTACCTATCACAACCGAGCAGTGGGCAAATCAACTACAGCTCAGGAATACAAATATGATTCGCAATTCAAGTTGTATTGTTTTATTTTTATTTTTAGAATAATTTAACACATAAAGGGATGCAAAAAGATACATAAATAGCTGAAGTACCCGGTGTCGCTCGGAGAAAACTACAGGGTGTTTCAAAATTATCTTTACAATTTTGATCACGTGTATTTCAGAAATGAGAATAGGTATAAAAGTGTGGTTTTCGGCATAATACAAAACAGACACCTGTAGTTTTAGTAGCCGTTTTACAGAGTTCAAAGTGTGCGCGCCGGCCGGGTGGCCGAGAAATCTAGGGCGTAGGCTTTCTATAACTTCTCGAGTCCATCTGGTCGTGTGTTCGAATCCCGCCGTGGGCATGGATGTTTGTGTTTGTCCTGGGCTGCGGCAGATATAACTAATGTAAAAAGGCGCAAAATGACCTTAGTAGTCGACGCCAAAATTTCTAATAAACCAACCAACCAACCAAACCAATGTGTGCGCCATCTGTAGCATGCAGGATATCTAAGCGTTATTCCAGTTTCTCCCATGTCCGAACTAGCATGTCCTCATTAAAGTATGTAATTGCTACTGTGATGTGAGCTCACAGCTCCTGCAGGTCCCGCATCGGATTGTAGTAGAAGTATTCTTCACAAAGCCCCAAAGAAAAAAATCTAATGGGGTTATGTTGGAGACCTTGGAAACCAGGGAATGGATCCTCCTCTGCCAATCCAGCAACCTGGAAATGTGTCGTCCAGAGCTTTCCTAACGATCAAAAACAAAAAAAAACAAACTTCATGTGTGTGTGTGTGTGTGTGTGAACATTATGCCGCAAACCGCACATTTCTATCTATCCCCATTTCTGAAATATACGTGATCAAAGTTGTAAAGATCATTTTGGAACACCCTATATAGCTTTTTCATATTTATGTACAGTCAACCAAAGGAAATAATCCACACGAGTTTAATACTTAATATTACATTTGATGCTATTGTGTTGTTTTAATAGCTTTTTTAATTATAATTATTTAAATTTAATAATCTTAATAATGTTAACGCTAAATGTAAAAAAATAAATTAAAAAAAAATTAAAAATAAATTAATATTGAAACGGTAAAACTTAAAGTAAAATTTAAGTGTGGATTATTTCCCTTTGACGACTGTACATAGAAAATAAAATATACACTATATTCCCGCGCGACAGACTTGCAGTCATTGTTGATGCTGCTTCACGGAACAATCGCAAAATTCATCATTAAACAAAGCTAACGTCACAATTCTTTTACGCTGGCAAAATTCCCATTCAGCTCCAGGTAAATCACGGTCTATAGATATTCATGATCATCGAGCTTCGGCCATTTTCTATTGTTTCGAGAAGCGAAGGAAAACAGATCGCGCCAGATGCCGCATAGATCGCACTAAGGCCGACCGCAACCTGCGATAGAGATTTTCATTGAAACTGAATATGAAAGTAAAGTTTCTATCTGCCGAAAGGGCGGCGCTGCAGGCGCAGTTGGGGCGATTGTACATGCAGCGCCACTTTTCAATAGAGTTTCCGCCCTACCGGGAGCTAGAAACTTTAGCTTCATTTTAACAATGGAGCTCGATGACCATGAATATCTATAGACCGTGAGGTAAATTGAATTTTAAAAATACTACAATCGAAAGGAAGGAAGAAAAAACTTGCGTGTCGCGGAACACCCGACCGAAGTGAACTTCAAGTGCATGATAATAGTCAGTGAAATCAAGTATTTATTCATCTGTTCTTGGTGAACAACAATGGATGATGTAATCAGTGAAAATGATTAGTTACTAATAATGATTAAAAACACACTAATTTAAAACCTGAATGATTTATTAATATGATCTAGCAACAATGTCTTATTTTAAATGTTGAAATTGTTACAACCAGCTAATATCCCGAATAAGCGCCTTTAGCGGCACGCACAGCAGCTAGACGGCGCGGGAGTGATTCAATAAGATTCTGGTAAGCTTCTACTGGTAGCTGTTGCCATGCAGACTGTAAATATCCGATAGCTGCCGAAAGGTACGCGGTGCTTGTTCCATAGCATGCACATGACGATCGAGGTGATCCCAAAGGTTCTCGATTGGGTTGAAGTCTGGGAAATTAGGGGGCCAGGGTAGTACTTGGAACTCTTGGTCGTGTTCCTCAAACCATCCCCGAACAATTGCAACCGTATGACACGTCGCATTGTCTTGCTGGAACGTGCCATCCCCCTCTGGGAAGGCAGTCGCCATGAATGGGTGTCAATTAGGGATATATAACCGAATCGGTTCAGAGTGCCTTCCACAGGTATCAGTGGGCCCAGACAATGCCATGAAAACACATGCCCCACACAATGAAACACTCCCACTGCCGCCACCAGCCTGGATTCGTCCAACAATGGTTGCAAGATGCTTGTTTTCGGAGAAGGCAACCTTTTTCCAGTCAGAAGCGGTCCAGTGTCTGTACTGTTGGGCAAATAAATGCCGTTTTTGGCGATGAACCTTTGACAGCATGGGTGCGGTGACCACCTGTCTGCTGCGGAGGCCCATACGTAGCAGGGTCCTCTATACTGTGGTTTTAGAGACATGACTGGTAGCACCCACATTGGTAGCACCCGCATTGATAGAGTCCTCATGTATATCAGGTTTTATGACTATATATATTTTGGAAGTTTTACATAGCCTTTCTACTTTTAGTGGACAGTTGCTGATGCCCTTCTCCGACAGACAGTAAGAATTGGGCAAACTCTTGTATCGCATCTTCCGCAGAACGTATACCCATGTTAATTGAGATACGAAGCTCAGTGAAGCTATTCCACAGCGTAGATATTTTGATGCAAGAATTTACGATTTGAGTTACTGGAGCTCGGGTATTACAAGTAAGATTTGTCAAAAATCACCTGCAAGAAGTACAACAATTCCACCGAACGCTTTGTCATTCTTCTTTAAATCGGGTTAGGGTTCTATCAAGCGCTTCGAATCCGCATTTAATCATAATCGGCACGCTGAGATTGTGCGGGGATGTTGCAAGTAGATGTCGAACTTAAATTTAACCCAAGTTTAAAAGTAGAGTGAGCTGTACGTCCACCCATCAATTGGAACCTCGTACTGTTTCAACTTCTAGATCTGTAAATTCATGTAGTTGGGTAGATCTAGGTAGTCGGCCACTCCTTTTCCATTACTTAGCAAGCACCAATCAACTTCAATTATAATTTTCAATTATAAGATATGGCATGTAATATATCAAACCACTTGGAATGACATATCATGAATGAACATGACGTAAAATTAATGATAGTCGAAATTGGTTCATGAAAATATGACGTCCGTAATTCTAATTCCTCCAAGAATATGAAAGATTTTCAAAATCTGTTATCATCAGTCGATGAATATAGTTCATGATACGAACCAATCACAAATATTATCTAAATCGGTCCAATAGCACGTGCACAAATGGTACCTTCACGTCCTCAAGGAGCAGTTTTCACTGAAGAGATAGAAGCGATTATTAATTACTATTTTCGCCAGTTGATAAATATGGTTTCTGCGAATGAACCATTCTGAAAATAGTTGTAATCGATACAATTGCACGTGCTCTAATGATACCTTTATGACACCCTCAAAAATCTTCAATGATAAGATATAGCATGTAATATATCAAACAACTTGGAATGATGTGTCATGAATGAACATAACGTAAAAGTAATAAACCATTAAGGAATGACATAACCAAGTACCGAAAGGTTAAACTAAACCATTCGCGGAACTATATTTTTAAACGGCCCTATTTTAACATTGGAAGTTTCTAATGGACCATTATGATACCATTAAACCACGTACCTTTGAAATAATTTCAACTATCATTAATTTTACGTTATATTCATTCATGACACATCATTCCAAGTTGTTTGATATATTACATGCCATATTTTAGCATTGAAAGTTCCAATGAACCATCATGGTTCCACTAAACCAGGTTCTGTGAAACCAATTTGGACTATCATTAATTTTACGTTATATTCATTCATTATACAGCATCCCAATTTGTTTGATATATTACATGCCATATTTAAGCATTGAAAGTTCCAATGAACCATAATGGTTCCACTAAAACAGGTGGCTTGAAACCAATTTCGACTATCATTAATTTTACTTTATATTAATTCATGACACATCATTTCAAGACGTTTGAAATCTTACATGCAATATTTTAGCATTGAAAGTTCCAATGAACCATCAGGGTTTCACTAAACCAGATTCCTTGAAACCAATTTGGACTATCAATAATTTTACGTTATATTCATTCATGACACCTAATTTCAAGTCGTTTGATATATTACATGCCATATTTTAGCATTGAAAGTTCCAATGAACCATCATGGTTCCACTAAACCAGGTTCCTTGAAACCAATTTGGATTATCATGAATTTTACGATATAATCCTTCATGGCACCTTATTCTAAATCGTTTGATATATTACATGCCATATTTTGGTATTGAAAGTTCCAATGAACCATAATGGTTCGACTAAACCAGAATGGTTCCACTAAACCAGGTTCCTTGAAACCAATTTGGACTATCATTACTTTTACGTGATATTCATTTATGATACATCATCACAATTTGTTTGATATAATACATGCCATATCTTATCATTGAAAATTTTTGAAGGTGTCATAAAGGTACCATTACTGCACGTGCCAATGTTTCGATTGCAACAATTTTCAAAATGGTTCATTTCCTGAACCATATTTATTGGCCGAAAAAGTAATTTATATTCGTTTGTATCTCGTCATTAAGATTTGTTTGACATATTACTTAATATATCTGTCCATTGAAAATTGCTAGGTAGAGTCGTGATGTTGCCATTTGTGCACGTGCTAATGAACCGATTTAGATAAAATTTATGATTTTTTCATGGCATGTACCATATTCATCGACTGACGAAAATAGTAATGAATAACCGCATCTATCTCGTCATTACGATTTGTTTGATATATTACTCAATATTTCTTCCCATTGAAAATTGCTGGGCGGGAAAATAGAGGTACCATTTGTGCACGTGCCAATGAACCGATCTAGATAATATTTGTAACTGGTTCGTGCCATGAACCATATTCATCGACTGACGAAAACAGATTTTGAAAATCTTTCTTAACCTCGGAGGAGTTTGAGTTACAGACAGACAGACAGACGGACAGACACGTTTCCCCACACTGATAGCATAAAGCACCTTTCGGTACTTAATAAACTCCGAATCTTCATTATTAGGAGCTTTAGCATAAAAGCTACTTATAAGAATGCGCCCTTGGTCTGTACGTTTATCCAGCCGTTCGGCCGTCCGCCGTTTGCACGGTAACTTAAAAACGGATTAACTTTTTCAAATTCTGTTTTCAGAAATATGAACATCAAAGTCTTAGCTCGGCCGTATCAACTTTTCAGAATTTTTCGTGGACCCCTTCAAGTCGAATTCACGTGCTAAAACAGTGAGTGTAATGAATACCAAGATAACGGCATGTCATATAACAATCGATTTATCAAAAAGGAATACATTGTTATTTTCTGTTCATCTTTTAAGCATTATTGACATCGGCGCGCGCACGTGAAATCGCTTTGTCGACGCACGATTGCTCAAGTGCTCATAATCAAAATTATATTATTCAGTAGCGAAAGAATGGAGTTAAGCGTAGTTCCCACATGCGTAAAAACAACGGCAGAAACCACAAAGCAGAAAAATATTATGATGTCACTTCCTGTTTTCGTCTCTTCTACCCGACTGAAAATTTCTGCTTTTTAGAGTTGGGTTGAGTTCAACTTTTGTGGTACAAGCAGGGCAGAAACGATTGCTCAGCCAATAGAAAACGATCTCTGCAGTGACGTCACAGTGACGTCCTCTCTCTCTCTCACAAAATAAAAATGCCGGACGCTCAGCTCACAAAGGTGAAGAGGCCGAGAAAGAAAATTGATGTAGAAGCGCTAATAGAAGAGGTGC
>JAHWFO010039522.1:7376-26217 GCA_023313115.1 Rhysida immarginata | reverse complement strand
TGCACAGTTGTCCAAAACATTCAGATAACGGTCGGAGTTCATGATTCTTTGCACAGGAACGAGCTGGCCCCGTCCGTACCATGAAAATGAGCCCCACACCATGACTCCTCCTCCTCCGAACTTGACTGTGGTCTCTGTGCACTCAGGTAAGAAGCATTCTCCAGGTATGCGCCAAAACCAAACTCGTCCACCGGATTGCCACAGTGTGTAGCGAGATTCGTCTGTCCACATTACACGTTTCCATTGGTCCATTGTCCAGTTCCTGTGAGCTTTGCACCACTCCAGACGTCGCTTGGCGTTGACCCTGCTGATGTGGGGCTTGTGGGCAGCAGCACGGCCATGGAATCCCATCGTGTGCAGTTCCCGACGAATTGTCATTGTACTGGCATCATTTGCAGAGGCATTTCGAAACTCTGTGGCAATTTTTTCCGCTGAGGACTTCCAGTTGCTGCGGGTGACACGATGAAGCACTCGACGGTCTCTGTCCGTTAGTTTCTTGGGTCTACCAGTTCGTTGTTGAACTGTTGTTGATCCTCGGGTCTTCCATTTCATAATCACATCGTCTACTTTTGACTTGGGTATCTGAAGAAGGCTGGAAATGTCACGCTCGGATTTGCCGCATAGGTGACATCCAGCGATGGTTCCACGTTGGAACTCACTGAGCTCTGCCGAACGACCCATTCTCGCCAATGTCCAAGCAGAGTTGTGTCTGAAGGTGTGGGAAGCTATTTAAATGATGTGCAAGTCATTATCATGTGACATTGGGCCAATCGATGATCTGTGAGGGGTGTCCGGATATTTTTGATCATATAGTGTACATACCCCCAGGTTGTTACATACATACACAGTGGTTTTTGCATACATATCCCATGGTTGTTGCATACATATCACTGACTGTTGCATGATGTCTTCAGGGCACATGAGCACTGTCGGAAAAAGAGATTTTTCGCCCACAGACAATAGAAAAACGAATTATTCTTGCCACAGTTAGGTCCTAATAGTGTTGATGCCCCCTGAATGCAACAACCAGTATGCAAATATGTCTCTAGGGTGCGTGACCGCTCTTGGAAACAGATTTACTGCCCACAGATAATAGAAAAACAATTTATTCTTGCCATATTTCGTTCTTAGTACCTTTGGCACCCCTTTTCATGCAACAACCAGGGGGTATGATGGCCCTAGGGTACGGAAGCAGAGATTTACCACCCACAGATAATAGAAAAACGAATTTTTCTGACACAGTTCAGTCTTAATACTTTTGGCACCCCCCTGCATGAATAAACCAGGGGGTATGTATGTCACTAGGGTACCTGTGTGCTAGTTGCAGTAACCCCTGGTTCAAGTTAATAGTGCTGACGTTTGTGTTATTGTGTTAATGAACAGTAATTGATGCTGGAACTAAATAAAGAATTAGTTATAACTTGTTTAGTGTGTATTAAGATTAAATTGATATTGATGATGTCTGAATTTAATTTAAAACTAAAAGCGAATGCTCACTGCTGTGATGTCGTTGTGGGTGGCATTTGCTTGTAGCGAAGCTGCTAGGAATATGCTGCATTCTAGCATGTGTTAATACGGGTGGGGGGTATTGAGTGTCTTTGGCATGAATCATCTACTTTCATGGGATTACTGCCTTTCTCCCTTTGTTCAATTGATTCAGGTAAACCACTGAATAAGCGTGGGTGGAAGGGGTGACCAAGTAATCAAAAGAATAGCATGACGTGTTTTTGTGCTGCTCATATTACCAAATGCTTTGCACAGAGTTACAATTAATAAAAGAAAAATAGATGATACTTGAGCAGCGAGCATTGGCTTATGACCCAGTTGTGTTAGTATGCAATTGCTTATAGCGCAAATGAGTTTTTGCACTTAATATTAAATTGTGGTAGTTTTAAACAGTTAGAAGAGTTGAGGATGACATTGATTATAAGTGTTGTCAAGTTCTTGTGTGGGTAACTGTCCTGGGGTCCCTGTAAAAACAAAGTATAAGAATGGGTAACAGGGTATAATATATTATAAGGTTATTTGAGTTTGGGTTATTGCAGTTTAGTGAAGTGGGGCATTTCAAGAGGAACAAGTTGTTCATTAATTAGAGACAAAAGTTAATTGATCTTTTTTATGCATTATGTTAATGAGTGTACGTATTTGCATTCTTAATAAATTATATTAAGTTTTAGACCACTGCATGTCCTATGCTTGACTTTGTTTAGCTTCACTAAGCACAAGTCTCGAACCCTTGTCCCCCAACACGTCGGAGTTGGCTCTGCCCCTCCCATGCGCGTGATTGGTCAAATCTGGCGCCCAAACAGGGACTTGTGGGTTCTAAGGGTGCAGGACTTCCTTCAGCTAGTTTCAAGCAGGGAATATTGTGGGATTAGTAATATATACTGGGTTGCGTGCTAGGGCTCAGCACTTTGAGAGACAGATCTGATAATGGGACAAACAGTTATATATCAATTGTGGTGTGTATTGTTGCATAAGGGCATGGTAGTGGTTTGGACATCTGCATACATGCAATGGGGTAGTGTGCTATGGTGTCCAGGGGCCCCCTAGTAAAGGATGTTGAGATATGCATTCCTGTTCAGGTTTGAATTTCGGAGACTGCTTTCTGAACAAATTAGCGCAATTAAATGTCTGGTGTATGATTATGGGACTTAGTTTAGGGACTTCGTGGCTGGGGCACAGGGGGTTAAAGAATTCCAAGCAGAGTATGGGATGGGTAAATCCCACCCGGTGTTTGTGCGTCAGTATAAAGTGCAGCACATATACCAGGAAGCCTATAAGGCAAAACTGCTGGAATTAGAAGGAGCAGGAATTACAGAACCCCCCAGGAGCCCCTGAAATTCACCCCTTCATAAGGTTCCCAAAAAATGGGGACATCAGGATCACCCTTGACCTGAGACAAGTGAATCTGCACACCAGCCCGGTGGATTTCACGGACCCTATGATACAGGATATATGGAGGGGTTGAGGGGGTATAGGTTCTTTTCAGTCCTCGGCCACAATAACGGATATTTCCAAATCCCGTTGGTCGAATCACTGAAGGAATGCTATGCCTTCCAGTCCCCTTAGGGTAAGTTTCAGCTGATGAGACTTCCCCAGGGTGGAAAGAAATCCTCCCATATATTCCAGCAGTATGTCGTAACTATGCTGCGATAAAAATTTGGGGGGGAAATCCACACGTTCCTGGATGAAATCTTGGTCCCCGCCAGTACTTTTGAGAAACATTTAGAGGTGCTCAGGTGGGTGTTTGAGCGGTTCAGGGAGAAGGAGTTGGTTATAAAGCCTTCCAAGTGTCAATTTTGGCATCCGCAGGCACACTATCTTGGTCATGTGATATCCGCGGAAGGGTGAGGCCTGATCCAGGCAATGTGGTAGTGCTATTGCGTTTAAGGGAGCCAGGCAACGTGTGAGAGTTGCGAAGCTCGGTAGGTTCCATAAATTTCTATAGGCCCTACCTCCGGGACCTCTCAGACACCCTTTCGCCTATTACTAATTTAACAAGAAAGGGGGTACGACTTGCCTGGAATGCAGAATGTCAGAGGGCGTTAGATCAGGTAAATGCGATGCTCTTCTTGGCCCCGGTGTTGCAGATGCCTGATTAATAAGTTGAAGTTTATGTTATGCACCGGTGCGTCAGATAAGGCAATTGGAGCTGTGCTGCAACAGGAAATATGGGGGGGGGGGGGTGACGCACCAAAACTGAAAAAGGCGCAATTGCAGTATGCAACCATAGAGAATGAAGCCCTTGCCATCGTATGCGCCGTGACGCATTTCCGTCACATTATTTTGGGCTTCCTGACCACCGTGATCACGAACCATTAACGTTGATATTTATAAACAAGATGCGGGACTCAAACCAACGTATTCTGCGTTGGGCCCTTCAGTTTGAAGAATTTCAGTTAACTGTGGAGCATGTGTCCAGGAGGCAGTGCAATATGGTGACGGTGGTATGCAGCGAAGAACGCTGGATGGATGAAATTAAGCAGGCTCAAGGAAGGGATCCTTTGCTGAGTGAGATGATTCAAAAGCTTGCTCAGGGGAGTACGATGGATAAATTCGGAGAGCTGTTGAATCTTGTGAATGGCATAGTAGTATGGAGATATCGTATACACCCTTTGGCACAAGTGAAAATTTGGGTGCCTGGGGAGTTCAGACAGAGAATCCTAGAACAACTGCATTCTGGGGTGTTAGGAGCACATTGTGGGGTAAGTGCTACAGTACATATTCTGAAAAAAAATACTTTTGGCCTGGGTTAGCTAGGGACATAGCAGGATTTGTTTAAGTATAAATTTCATGTCAGAGAACGAAGAATAATATTCCGCAATCACCATGGCAACCTAGTATAATTGCCACCTACCCGTTTCAGAAGGTGGTCATGGATATTATTGGGCCTGTTAAAAGGTCGAGCAAGGACAGTCGATACTTTTTAGTGCTAACTGATGTCCTCACGCGATTTCTGGAAGCTGTTTCGTTGGCCTAGCAGAATGCAGAGGTTGTGGCCGAAGCATTTGTTGAAACAATAGTTTGTCAGTATGGGGTTCCCCAACAGGTCATCAGTTATTGTGGGGAGAACTTCACAGCCGAGGTGTAGGGGAACCCCAATGGCCATCAACTTCCAATGGCCTTGCAGAGTGATGCAATATATCGCTTTGTGAGCAAATACGAAGTTTGTGTTTTGAGCACCCTCCAGAATGGGAGCAGGTGCTCAATTTTGGGCTTTTCTCGCTCCGGACTAGTCAACATGAAAAACAATGCCGCGATTCCACAATGCCGCGTGGATGGCTGCCAGAATTCTATGAGCAGCAGGGGGAAGAGGAAGACAGTGATGGGATGCATCAATATATATCCAAGATCGTGGGTAGGTTAGCCAAGGTGCGACAGGAGGTGGCAGAACAAGACTAGAAAAAGCGTCAAAAGCATTTACAGGCCTTGAATAGGAAGAAGCTTATTCGGCAGATCGAGGTTGGGAGTCAGGCATTGCTGGTGAGATTGGGTGGTCATAAAAAAATTTGCATCGCAATTTCTAGGTCGGTTCACAGTTCTTGGCAAGGTCACTGAGGTTAACTATCGGATAGAGGGAGGTAGATACCATGATCGAATGGTAGTACATGTAGATCGTCTCAAGGCATGCTTGTTCCGAAGCAAGATGGGTCAGAATAGGAATTAGAAGCAGCAGAATTCTCGAAAGTCTCAAGGGGTGGATGAATCAGAGGAAGAGGAGGAGTATAATGAGACCGAGCAGGGAGGGTACGATAGGGGAGGAATTGCTCTATAATCGGAGTACGTGGAGAGAAGTGATGAACCAGATACTACCGAGGCTATTGAACGAGTGACTCCTGATCCAGGTAATGTGGAGCAGGGAGGTTGTGGTATCCAGGTTGATGCTCATGACGGGAGTCCTCCTCCAAGGCGACATTATAATTTACATCATCAAGCGTAAGTAGAACCGAGCCCTTAATATTGGGACACAAACCAAGTAAAGGACTGGGTTCTTTTTGGGGTTTTAGGGGGGGCCTATGTAACTGTAGTCAATGTAGATTTTGTGTAGGAGGGAGGGAGGAGACTCAGTCATATGCGCCCTTTATAAAAAAGTTATTTTCGCGTGCTCTTTTTGTTTTGGAAATATCATTGTGGTTTGGCAAATCAATAATCAGCCCGTTTATATTTGTGTGGGATATTGATTTGGTGAGCCCTAAATTTAAGCCCGTATACAGGGTAATTCTGTTTTAAAGAATGTAGAAATAAAAACTATATTATTTTGTTGTTATACGGTTATTTATTTAAGCATTGTTGGTAGTATCTTTAAACTTGGGAAGCTGAAACAATGTGAGATACAAAAATCGCGATCCCATTTTTAAGTATTATTGAATTTCGGAGAAGTGATTACAATCTCTTCGTGTATAAAAACAGGCAATTGTTATATGTAGTTTCGTGTTTTGGCTGTTATGTCGTTGTTGAGAGAGGAAGGCTCTCTGCAATAACAACGATTTTCTATAGAATGCCGCCATGTCATTGGAAATGCAAGACGACAATGCGTCGTTCGTGTTGATAAAGAAGCGAACATGCGAAAAAACTGCTAAGTTGAGAAGTCATCAAGCCAGATAGATGCCCCATTTGGTGAGATCTGTTATGTTTTTCCTGCCCTTGTTTCAAATCACTAAGGATTCTTTTATTCCACGGTTATTTGACTCTCTGAAGGAGAGTGACTCCATTAAAATGTATCAAGTTACAGTTAACGCTGGTTCAAGTGAATACTGCTGATGTTCGTGTTCTTCTGTTAACAAACAGTAATTGAGGCTGGGACTAAATATGTAAAGAATTAGTTCTAACTTGTTTGGCATGTATGAAGATTAAATTCATATTGATGATGTCTGAATTACTATTACTAAAAAAATATTATTTTTTTTGTCCTGCAAAAAACGCATAGTTGCATAATTGTTGCATGAAAATGAGTGTCGCGTGGTAAATTTTGAATACCGTTGTTGTAGACTTTGGTTTTGCTCATAACAAATGCTCTTAACATGCTAATTATTGGTAGAAAAACGAATGATTATGCTTATATAAATATCCAAATGGGATGGCCTATTTACCACTCATTTAATTTAAAACTAAAAGCTAATGCTTACTGCTGTGATGTCGTTATGGGCGGCATTCACTTGTAGTGAATCTGCTAGGAAAACGCTGCATTTTAGCATGTGGTAATAAGGGAGGGGGTGGGTGTCGAGCGTCTTTGGCGTGAATCGCCTAATAGTATGGGGCTATTGCCTTTCTCCCCGTGGTCAGGTGCTTCAGGTAACCACTAAATAAGTGTGGGTGGAAGGGGTGAACAACTAGTCAAAAGAAAGGCATGATGCCTTCTTGTCCTGCTCGTATTACCAATTGTTATGCACAAAGAAAAGTAGATGGGACTCGAGCAGCGAGAATCGGCTTATGACCCAGTTGTATTTGTGTGCGATTGCCTCTAGCACAAATGAGTTTATGCACCTAATATTGAATAGTTGTAGTTTTAAACTAATTCTGAGGGCTTTAAATCACTGTTTCCATAAGTGTTCCCTCGCCCTAGAGACATATATGCCCCGTGGTTGTTACATGTAAAGGGGCGCTGACATTACTAAGATGGAATAGTTGCAGGACTAATTAGTTTTTCGATTATCTGTGGGCGATAAATCTCTTTTTCCGAGAGTGCTCACCTGCCCTACAGACATCATCCCCCTGGTTGTAGCATGCAGGGGGGTGCCAACAGTACAAAAACTGAATTGTGGCAAGACTTAGTCGTTTTTCTATTAGCTGTGGGTGGTAAATCTCTGTTTCCGAGAGTGCTCTCGTGCCCTAGCGACATCATACCTCTGGTTGTTGCATGCAAAGGAATGCCACCTGTACTAAGACTGAACTGTGGCAAGATTAATACAGTTTTCTATTATCTATGGGTGGTCAATCACTGTTTCCAAGAGTGCTCACTCGCCCTAGAGACATATATGCCCCGTGGTTGTTAAATGCAAGTGGACGCTAATAGTACTAAGATGAAACTGTTGCAGGACAAATTAGTTTTTCTATTATCTGTGGGCGATAAATCTGTTTTTCCGAGACTGGTTAAGCGCCTTAGAGACATCATAGCCTTGGTTGTTGCATGCAAAGCGGTACTAAAATTAGTAAGACTGAACTGTGGCAAGACTAGGTCGTTTTTCTATTATCAGTCAGTGGTAAATCTCTGCTTTCGAGAGCGATCACGCACCCTAGAGACATAATACCCCCTAGTTGTCGCATGCAGGGGGGGTCTCAACATTAGTAAGAATGACGTGTGGAAAGACTAGTTCGTTTTTGTATTCTCTGTGGGCGATAAATCTTTTTTTCCAAGAGTACTCAAGCACCATTGACACATCTTACACCCTGGCTGTTGCACTGAACTGTGGTAAGACTAAATCATTTTTCTACTAGGGGCGATGATAAATAAGGTCTCCATGGCTGTAACTTTTTTATTTGTTAACTGATTTACAAAATTCATTTTGTATCTTATACTCACAATTGTCCTCTATGTAATGCACTATTCACTTTTTGAGATAGTCACATTCCTTTCCAAGCATTGCGCCAACGCGTGACAAGTTGGGTGAACACGTCTGAGAGGAATTCCAGAGTTGTTGTCAACATCAGGATTGAATGGCAGCGTTTACCTGGTCGTCAGAACTAATTCATGTCCCTTAAGGGGCTCTTCTTCTTTGGGAAATGGTGAAAGTCGCAATGTGCAATGTCTTTCATTTTTGAACTGCAATTTTTCATCTTTGAACTGTAGACACTGCGACGGTTCTAGAGTGTGGTGACTCGTGTGTGGGCGGACGTTATCATACTCCAGAAGAGGGTCCAAAGCTGCCATTCAATCATGGTGTCGACAACAACTCCGGAAGTCCTTCTCCGACGGGTTCACCCAACTAGTTACGCGTTGGCGTAATTCGTGGAAAGGAATGGGGACTATGTCTAAAACTTTATAGAGGACAAATGCTGACGAGCTCTAGAGACAAAATACCCCCTTGTTGTTGCATTCAGGGGGGTGCAAAAAGTACAAAGACTGAACTGTGTCAAGAATAATTCGTTTTTCTATTATCTGTGGGGGTAAATCTCTCTTCCAAGAGCGCTCACGCAGCCTGGAGACATACTTGCCCCTGGTTGTTGCATGCAACGGGGGTGCCAGAACTAGGAAGACTGATTTGTTTTTCTACGAGGGTTGGGGCATAAGTCATGGCAACTATTTTTTTATGAGTATTCAAGCATGGGTGGAAAATGTGATTTAACAACACGCCAACACTTTGCTTTTCTTGTTTTTTAAGGTAGTTGACAACATTACAGGTTTCATGTTCTGGAGTCATGATGCCAGTAATCTTTCATACGTTTCATGCTTCTGGAAAATTTATCCTCGAACATGATTACAGATTTCATTTTCCAGAATAAGTAACAGAAATAGAGAATGGCTGTTTTGATATACGAGCCTTGTTCAACTCGGGTTACATCCACTTTGCACGGCGGTTGACTAAGAATTGATTTAACATTGCTCTCTGCACAACACCAGGAACTCTCTCGAAGCAATCTTATGTTGTGGAAACATACTACTAGTCACAGCTTCCTTGAAACATATGACATTTTATGATACCATCCCTTAGCTCTGAGAAAAAAAAATAGTTGCCATGACTTTAGCCCCAACCCTCGTATTATCTGTGGGCGGAAATCTTTATTTCCGAGAGCACTCACGCACATACATACCCCCTGGTTTTTGCAAGAAGGGGAGTGCCAATAGTACTAAGACTGAACCGTGGCAAGACTAATTCCTTTTTCGATTATCTTTTGGTGCACTCACATGCCCTAGAGACATACATACCTCCTGGATGTTGCATGCAGACGGGTGCTATCAGTACTAAGATTGAACAGTGGTGAGACTAATTGGTTTTTATATTTTCTGTGGGCGATAATTTTTTTTTTTCTGAGAGCGCAAATATGCTCCAGAGACATAATACACCCTGGTTGTTGCATCTATGAGACTGCCAAAACTCTGAAGACTGACGTGTGCGAGAACTAATTCGTTTTCCTATTATCTGAGGGCGGTAAATCTCTGTGAGATTGCTTGTACGTCCAAGAAACATACATGCCCCTTGGTTGCGGGGCCGGCCTGAACAAAAGCAGGGCACGGTGCAAAATTAATTTGTGGGGCGTGAAAGTGAGTTTCATACAACAAAATAATGATTTATTGTTGCAACATTCTACAATAAGGTTACAATATGCAATATATGTTTCATTTTCTTACATGTTTTACAGCAAATTTTTTGATAACATCTTCATAATTCAGTGTTTTTGCTAATTCAGATTCAATAGATAAAATGGCTAAGGAGGTAAATCGTTCCGGACTAATGCTAGATCTCAAGAAATTTTTTATTATCTTTAATCTTGAGAAAGATCTTTCTTGATACGACGGAAATTGGTGAAGTTAATATAGTATTCAGAACAGTAACAAAATTTGGATACAATTCAAATAAATTATTTGTAAGCAGATATTGCAATATTTGTAATATTGTGATTCTGGAAGGCAAAACTCGACGACAAATTTTGATTACATTAAATAAATCAATGCAATCAATATCATCTTGCAAGATAGCATTTAAGTCTCTGCAACATTTAAGTTAGTTTCCTAATGTTATCCAAATTATATAAAAGACCATATGATACCTCATGTTTCTGATAAATTTCGAATCTTTTCTTGAAAGAAATGATTGCACTATCAATTATGACCAGAAAATATTGAATTCGGAAATATTCCTCGCCAAATGAAATCAGCTGATCGGTTCCTTCATAACAAAATTGTTTCACTTTTCGTCCAGTTCTTTGATTCTTAAATTCAGGTGTCCATTTCAATTCTTCAGCTATTTCCTTTTCAGTTATCAAAGATGATTTGAATCCCGATTCAGGATAATGTCCATTTAAATGTGAATTTGCAGTGCCATTTTAGATGTCCGTTTAAATGTGAATTTCCAGAGCCATTTTCACCGCTGCACCATTCTCAAACGACGGCGCAAATGCTTTTGGTTTTTGGCTTGAAGCCTATAATAGCTATAAATAAACAATAGGAAAGGCCAAATTGGCATTAAAAGACGCGCTGAATGTGGCCTTACGCACTAAGTTTCACAACGAGGGCGGTGCTTAATCTTGTAACCGAATGAGTGCGCAATAACTTTTGTGATCCAAAATTTACGAACTAGACAAGCGACTCAGTGATTAAGGTTAAGCCACGCGCTCGAGCGGGAAAGTTAGAGAAAGATATGAGAGAGAGGAACTAGTCTAGATAAGAGGTCGTCATTTGCTGACCAAAACTTGACCCACCTTATGTAGGGCACGAAAGCTCCCAATCCATGAAGCCAAAAGGCTTCATGCGTCCATGGGGTAATCCAAATGCAATATCCTGCCAGTATCAAAGTGGGGTCCAAGAGTCCAAGCTGTAGAAGAACTGCGGAGTCCAAATATGCTGCAACGATCAATGTTCTCAGGGCATTGGAGTCCTTGTAGCCGGTACAATACTCGTGACAGTCCACTTGGAAGTTACCGGGAAAACGGGCGTCTCAATATCTGGCGACGTAGCAGACGTGGCGTCGGGTATGCTGTCTTCGTGAAAAGCCTTCTCGTAGTCCTTGGTGTCTTGAGCGGGAGCTTCGTCTAAACACGCGGAGCTCGTCAGTCGCCTCCGACCTTGGCAGTGTTTCACCTCGTCGTTCGTTTCGAGCTCGACACGCTGATGGTGGAACGGAATTGATCATAATTTACCTTCCCTTCGGTTCCGTAATCTCTCTGCTTGATCATAATTTTCTCGCTCGCAATCTAAACGCTTGCGTCGCTTTTTGTGCCGCTTCCGTTTTCCTCTCATACGACACTTTCTCTTATACGAAGCGTCGGATAATTTGGGAGTAGCGGGCCTGTTAGCAGCAAAAGCATTGTTCCTAATGCCAAATTTAGTCTGCTGTTTGCTCTTACTATTTAGTTGAGACCTCCCAGCTTTATTTGCAGAGGCATAGTACGCGCTCTGCCGCTTATTATTAGTAGAGGAGTCACCAATTGACCACTGGATGTTGTTAACCACCCCCATCTGGGATCCCATTTATGGGGGTTTGAGTAGATATAGCAAACTGTGTAGGCGCTTTTAAATCTGCTTGTCTTTTTCCCCATTCAGCTTCGATGGCTGAGACTCTTTTTTTCTAAAGCCTCCATTGCCAACATTGCTAACTGTAATGGGTCATTTACTAGCCCCTAAAGGTCTACATGACCTGGTGGCTTGGGCTCCGTGATCTGATACCCTCTTGTGCTGGTTGTATAATCGGCTATAATATACGTCTGCTACTCCTTCTCTAAGGAAGGCTTTGAACTAGTTTCCTTTTGCCCGGCGTTTGACTTTATGATACCAGGCACTTTATCTATTTTTATCTTCTGCTTATCATTACTGTAAGGACTACCGTTATACAGGTTGTTTCAGTCAATTTCTGACCATTTCACTCGAATGAACAATGCATTAGGGATAAACAATTCAAAGAATATGAGCGGAATAGTTGGAGTTTGTATTGTTGCAATGGCGCTGCATGAAAATCGTATTGTTGAAAAATGGTGCCCGGTTTATCAATAGAGCAGAAATGCAAGGTTGTCGAATGGTATTTCGAGACAAAATTACTTGTAACCGTGTAAAAAAAGTTCCAGAAGGAGTATAAGTGTCCAGACGCACCAGGCAGGCAAGCAATCATGAATTTTGTCAAGCAATTTCGAGCCACTGGATGTGTAAGAAGTAAGAAAAAAGGCAGGAGCGAAACTCGTGTTCGAACGGCCTAAGTTGTCGAAAATGTTCGCACAAGGTTGGTTGATTCCCCTACCAAAAAATCTGTTCGCCGCCTATCTACTGAAGAAGGGATGTCATATACCACGACGCGGCGAATTTTGAGAAAGGCTTTACACCTGTTCCCATGTAAGGTCCATGTTTATCAGGAGTTAACAGACACTGGAAGACCGAAGCGACAACAATTTGCGAAGGTGTTTGGAGCAGAAATGGAAGCCAATCAGGACATTGTTGACAACCTGCGCGTGTCAGATGAGGCCTTCTTCCATCTATCAGGTGATGTTAATAAACACAAAGTTCGTTTTTCGGGTTCCCAGCACCCTCGTGAGATCCATAAGCCACCTCTTCATCCACGAAAGGTTATGGCTTGGGGTGCGATCTCAAAAAGAGGCATCACTAGTCCACCTTTTTTTAGGGCACCGTAACGTCACAGGCTTACCTTAACATGTTGGAAACCTTCTTCATCCCCGAGCTGCAAAGGAGGCGTATACCACTTCGACATCGATGGTTTCAACAGTATGGGGCTAGGCCTCACACCCTAATGAAGGCCTCCCTGAATCAGAAATTCGGAAATCGTATCATTTCAAACAGGTTTCCAGATCTCATTCGGGGGTAGCTTTCTTTGGCCCCCTACGAGTCCTGACCTAAACCCATGTGTTTTTATCTCTGGGGGTTCCTTAAAAACAGTGTGCTCACTACCGCATCAAGAATACTAGACCAGCTGGGACAAAGCCTCCTCAACTGCTGCACCCTTGTGGATGCAGAAATCCTAGATAGAGTTATGAACAACTTCACCTTTCGGCTGCGAGCAGTTCCAAACGTTTGTGGTAGTCACATTGAGCATATCCTCAAGACTTTTCCATGGGAATAAAAACTCCGAACTGCCTAAAATACTGAAATGTTAAGTTTGTACACATTAATGGGTCAATAAATCATAGTATTGAAATGGTCAGAAATTGACTGAATCACCTTGTAGTTAGGTTAAGACACCTTCGCCGTCTCGGCTGAACTGGCAATATCATCTTGTCGCCCACCATTATGGTCTGACACATACCTGTCTGTAAGCGCTGACGAAGCCGCCGTATCAAGTGCCGGAGGATGGACTCTGGGACAATGAGTTTGATACGCGTAATTTTTACAATTGCATTTAATACTACTAATAGAGTGCACCAACCCATTTGAAGAGCACTTAATCCCCTTTTCGTAGGGAATGCTCTTCACTGTCACGAAACCCTAAACCAGTCGAACATGCTAGCTTAGCCTCATTGCCTTTAACATTTAAACCCGTATCTGCTTTACCAAAGAGCGGGGGTATGACCATGTTCGTTGCTAGCAACGCCAAACTCCTCAGACGCCTCCTTCCTCGTTCTGAGGATGCTGCATGCGGTAGGGCTTTCGTCACCTTCTTCTATTCGTTTTTGAGATGGAACCTTCGTGGCATTGGGCACGCTGTCTTCGTGAAAAGTCTCCTCGTAGTGCTCGCCATCTTGGCTGATAACCCTTTTCCTGTCGAGTCTTTTACTGTTTCAAAACAAATAAACCGTGCTTGTCTACTCACATCATTTTCAAAGTCATTTACATTAACATATCTTAAAATAACTGATAATTGATGGCTTACTTCTGGAGTGAAATCTAATAAAACTGTGAAATACCTAGCTTTCTTAATTAGATTTATTATTTCCTTCCTAACTTTTTTTACACAAAACAGAAATCAGTCCATCTTGTATTCGATGAGATAAATAAGAATGCGATGCTTATTCTGCACAACGGTCCAAATGTTGTTTCATAATTGGGTCAAATCTTGCAAGTGATTCTATTAGACCTCAGGAATTACCATTGTGTAATTCTATTAAATCTAAAAAAACATTTGGTCATCCGAATAAGCGGAATACTCACTCAGTTGAATAATCTTTATTTATTTATGCTTTATTATATAAATAAGAAAGATTATAATTTATTAAGTCTTTTTAATTTCGGCCGAGAATAATTTTAGCAGCCACAGGACCCCTGAAAGCACGCCTTTAAAAATAAAGTTTAAAAAAAAGATTTACCAATTTTTAGAAAGAATTAGAAAAACAATTTATTTATGTAGTGCGGTGCGGCGCGGGAACCAAGCTACGTAATCTATACATTGTCTAAATCCAGTCCTACTCTCTGACTAGCAAGATCTTTCATTACCTCGAGAGTTAAGCCACGATAATTAGGAAAGGAGTTAATATATTAACATAACAATATTATGGAAACTTACCAACAACACGAGCAGTGCAGCATGAAGACTAGTGCAAAACTAGCAATTATTTAATTTTTTCAGTAGTTGGCGCAAAATTAGTCAGCGGCGCAGGGCCTTCAGATGTGCAGGGCCTAGTGCAGTTGCACTGTTCGCACCGCCCTCGGGCCGGCCCTATCTGGTTGTTGCATGCAGGGGGCTGCCAACAGTAGTAAGACTGATCTGTGGCAAGACAAAATCGTAAATCTCTGTTTCCGAGAGCGTTCAAGCATCCTAGAGACATATTGCCTCCAGGCTGTTGGATGCAACGGGGTGCCAATAATACTAAGATGGACATATGGCAGGACTAATTCGTTTTTCTATTATTTTACGGCGATAAATCTCTTTTTCCGAGAGTGCTCACGTGCCCTAGAGAGATCTTACCCCTGGTTGTTGCAAGCAGGGCGGTTCCAACAGTACTAAGACTGAACAGTGGCAAGATTATATCGTTTTTCTATTATCAGTGGATGTTAAATCTCTGTTTCCGGGAGCACTTACGTGCCCTAGAGACATACATATCCCCTAGCTGTTGCACGTAAGCGAATGCCAACTGTAGTAAGACTGAAATGTGGCAAGACTAAATCATTTTCCTATTATCTGTGGGTGGTAAATCTCCGTTTCCGAGTGTGCTCACTCTACCTAGAGATATATATGCCCCGTGGTTGTTACATGCAAGGGGGCAGCGACAGTACTAAGATGGAACTGTGGAAAGACCAATTCGTTTTTCTTTTATCTGTGGGCAATGAATATCTGTTTCCGAGTGCACACACTTTCCTAGAGACATACATACCCCCGGTGGTTGCATGCAGGGCAGTGCCAACAGAAATAAAACTGAACTGTGGCAAGAATAATTCGTTTTTCTCTTATCTGTGGACAGTAAAACTTTGATTCGCAGAAGGCTCATGTGCCTAAGGTTCACTATACTCCCTAGTTGTTACATGCGGGGCAGTGATAACAGTACATAGACTGAATGGTGACAAGACTTAGTCGCTTTTCTATTATCTGTGGGCAGTGAATTTGTTTCCGAGAGCGCTCACGCACCCTAGACAGATCCGTGTCCCCTGGTTTTTGCATGCAGGCGATGCCAACATACAAAGACTGAACTGTGGCAAAAATAATTGGTTTTTCTATTAACTGTGGGAATTAAATCTCTGACTCTTAGAGCGCTCACTCGCCGTAGAGACATATATGCCCCGTGGTTGTAACATGCTGGGGAGTGCCAACAGTACAAAGTCTGATATGTGGTTAGAATAATTCGTTTTTCTATTATCTCTGGGCAATAAATCTCTGATTCTGAGAGCACTCACGCAATCTAAACACATACTTTCTCCCCTGGTTGTTGCATGCAGGGGGATGCCAACAGTAGTACGATTGAACGGTGACAAGACTATTTCGTTTTTCTATTATCTGCGGGCGATAAATCTTGCTGCAACTTATGGAGTGCTCATGCACCTTAGAGACACGATACCCCCTGGTTGTTGCACGCAGAGGGTGCCAATAGTACTAAGACTGAACTGTGGCAAGACTAATTCGTTTTTATATTATCTGTGGGTGGTAAATCTCTGTTTCCGAGAGCACTCAGGTGCCCTGGAGACATACAAACCCCAAGGTTGTGTGACCATCCCCTGCGTGGGAGGTGCCTATTTGAAGACCCAGAGCAAAGCCAGCTCTGCAAATAATAACAATGGAAATACGTACACTCATTAACATAATGAGATGCATAGTGCATAAAAAAGAACAATTAACTTTTGTCACCAATAATTGAACAACTTGTTCACTTATAAGTGACCCACTTCAATAAATAGCAATAACTCAAACACAAATAACCTTATAATATCTGTTACCCATTTTTATTCTTCGTTATTACAGGCACCCCAGGACAGTCCCCCACACGAGAATTTGACAACACTTTTAAACAATGTCATCCTCAACTCTTTGGAAAAAGAGATTTATAGCCCACAGATAATAGAAAATTTAATTAGTCATGCTACTGTACCATCTTAGTACTCTTGGCACCCCTTCGCATGTAACAAACACAGGGCATATATATCTCTAGGGCATGTGAGTGCTATCGGAAACAGAGATTTACCACCAAAATATAACAGAAAAATGAATTAGTCTTGCCACGGTTCAATCTTAGTACTGTTGGCACTCCCCTGTTTGCAACAACCATGAGGAATGTATGCTCCTAGAGCGCGTGAGAACTGTCAGAAACATATATTTACCACCGAAAGATAACAAAGAGGGATTAGTCTTGCCGCAGTTCAGTCTTTGTATGTTTTCTCCCATCGGCATGCAAAAACCAGGGAGTATGTGTGTCTCTAGGGTGCTTGAGCGCTCTTGGAAATAGCAATTTACAACCAACAGATAATAAAAAATAGTCTTGCCCCTATTCAGTCTACCTAGTGTTACCACCCCCCAGCATGCAACAACCAGGGGGTATTATGTTTCTAGTGTGATTGAGCACTATCGGAAACAGAGATTTACAACCCACAGCTAATAGAAAAATGACTTAGTCTTGCCACAATTCAGTCTTAGTACTTTTGGCACCCCTTTACATATAAGGGTGAATGAGCACTCTTGGAAACAGAGCTTTAAAGCATTCAGATAATATAAACACGAATTAGTCTTGCCACAGTTCAGCTTAATTATTGTTGGCACCACCTTGCATTAGAAATGGATACCTCTAGGACGTGTGAGCAGGCTTGGGAACACACATTTACCACTGACAGATAATAGGAAAAAGAATTGGTCTTGCTGCAGTTCAGTCTTAGTACTGTTTGCCCCGCTCTGCATGCAAAAACCAGGGATATGATGTCTCTAGGGCGCGTGAGCACTCTCGGAAAAACAGATTTATCGCTTACAGATAATAGAAAAACTCATTAGTCCTGCCACTGTTCCATCTTAGTAATGTTGGAACCCCTTTACATGTAACAACCACAGGGCATATGTCTCCAGGGTTGGTGAGAACTCTTGGAAACAGAGCTACAAAACTTTCAGATAATAGAAAAACGGATTAGTTTTCGTAGTTTTGGCAGCCCCCCTGCATGCAACAACCAGGGGATTTGTATGTCTCTAGGGCATGTGGGTGCTGCCAGAAACATAGATTTACCACCAAATAATAATAGAAAAAAGAGTTAGTCTTGCTGCAGTTCAGTATTATTACTGTTTCCGTAGCCCTGCATGCAACAACCACGGGTATTATGTCTCTAGAGCGCGTGAGCACTCACGAAAAAAAGAATTAGTCCTACCACTGTTCCATCTTTGTTATATTGGTGCCCCTTTGCAAGTAACAAACACGGGGCATATATTTCTCTAATTCGAGTAAGCACTCTCGAGTTTTAATGCCCTCATATAATAAAAAAACGAATTACTTTTGCCACAGTTCAGTCTTAGTACTCTTGGCATTCCCTAGCATGCAACAAGCAGGGGGTATATAGATTTAATGCCCTGAGATGATAGAAAAACAAATTAGTCTTCCCACAGTTCAGTCTTACTAATATTGGCAACGCCATGCATGCAACAAACACTTGGAATGTATTCCTCTAGGGCACGATAGCACTCTTGGAAACAGAGATTTACTGCTGACAAATAATTTAAAAATGAATTAGTCTTGCCACAGTTCAGTCTTACTACTGTTGGCAATGCCCTGCATGCAACAACGATGGAAAATGAATGACTGTTGTGTGCGTGAGCACTCTCAGAAAGAGATTTACTGCCCTCAGATAATAGAAAAATGAATTAGTCTTCCTCCACATTAGTCTTCTTTGTCTTGACACCCCTATCCATACAACAACCAGTATGGCATGACATTTTTACTACGAAGCGATGAAATGGCTGAAATGCTGTTTCACTAGATCAGCGAGGTGGGGTGGAGAATTAGCTCCTCAAGTGGCGAAAAATGGTCACTTGAAATTTGGAGTGGCAAACTCTCTTCACACTCCAGTATAACGCGTTACTGATGAGATGAGGGCAGATCTTCCCTTGAATGCGGTCGCTGGAGTAGGAAACCTTACTCGACTCGACTCTTTCAGCGCCTAGAGATTCGGCCCTTAGTCTTGCTGCAGTTCACAGTTAGTACTGTTTGCACCGCCTGCCTGCAACAACCAGAAGTATGATGTCTCTAGGGCACGTGAGCACTCGCGGAAACACAGATTTACCACCCTCAGATAATAGATAAACGAATTAGTCTTACCAAAGTTAAATCTACTACTCTTGGCAAC
>JAHWFO010039520.1:340-28874 GCA_023313115.1 Rhysida immarginata | reverse complement strand
TTGGCGGGATGGACGCAGATGCTGTTGAAGAATGTTTATATAGGCAGCAGAGTTAATAGTGCCCTCGCAAAAGTGAAGCGATCCTGTCCCGGCTGCACTCATGCAGCCCCACACCATCAGCGATGCAGGCTTCTGAACTTTCCTCTGGTAGCAGTCGGGATGATTACTTTCGTGCTTGGTCCTTAGCACCTTGCGACCGTTGTTGCCATACATCACTGCAAAGGTGAACTCGTCGGACCACAGAACACTATTTCACTGAGCAAGGGTCCACTTTAGATGGGTTCTGGCCCATGCTAACGGGCGACGCTTAGCTACAGTGCTTATAAATGGCTTACTCTTTGTAGCGTATAAGTAATAGTTGCATCTTCTGATGTAACGGCGGACTGTGCTTTCGGATATGGGTATATGAAAATATTCTCTAGCCCAAACAGTCATTTCACTTATGGGAGCATGCCTGTTTTTCACAATGTAACGTCGAAATACTCGTAGGTCCCTAACATTCAATAATCGCTGCTTGTGCATTCCCTGGTTCTGTTTTCCCGATTTCTCTGAAACGCTTGATGATCCCATTAACAGTAGAGAGAGAGAGTGGAACTGATAATTCATGGGCAATAGCTCGCTAGGATTTGTTATTCTGGAACTGCTGTATAATATTTTGCCGTATACACGTTTCTACTGGTTTACCACATCCCATGGTTCAAAACAACACGAATACTGTGCTCTGTCGCGTGGACGGTGCTTTTAAAGCCTGATGCAAAGCATTCTGGGCGTTTCTACAGCCTGCAGGAAAGTTCTATATGCTGGCGACCCCTTGTGTACGAAGTTCTTTGAAACCTGTTGACAACGCAATTTTACATAAATTTGAATAAATTATTTCACACCATTAAATCGATTCTAAATCGATGTTGATATTGTTCCATCTACTCAGTAAATCTATTTTTATTAGCCTGCAATCCTCTGTATGCACTTGGTGTCTGAAGTTTATTGACGCTAGGTTTGTATTTCCTCACATATGATCTAGAATTGCAGTTTACTCACTTACGTATATTTTTGGTGTGTGTTTCGTGTCCAGAATCGCTTTTAACTATCGGGAAACCCAGAGGGCAACATATGAAAGGCCCATTTAGGCGCCACTTTAATTACGAGCCCTGATGTCAAGTCATAAGGCCCGCGGCCTTAAGTGGCAGGGAGTAGCAGAGGAAAAGCAATTTCCAGCCACATCCACAGATCCCTATTATTTTGGGTACAAAGGAAGATGCTCAGCAGAAGAACTTTTGCCTTAGGATCCAATGATGCCATTTTGGAGTAATTAGAGTGGCGCAGGAAGAGTTTGGTCTTGCGGAATTCGTAAATTTTCTCGAGAAGTTTGCTTTTCTAATGAGATAATGGAATTTTGTATATTAGATTATTGTTGTTTTTATCATCAACTTGAGACTTTTTTGTTTTGTTTTTTTATCAGTGGCGCTTTATGGTGATATTATCCATATATTGTTTTCCGTCTTTGAGAATTTGTTCATGGTTCATCTCGTAACAGATGCAATATGTTCAAGGTCCGCTTTTATTGCAAGCTCGGTTTTAATAAAACCATGAACCATGAAATTTCGCTGAATTTGTTTTATAGTTTGAGAAAGTTTTGCAATAGAAATAAATAAAGGACACAAAAAAATGTTTCGTCCCGGCAACGACGAGAGGCCTAGGGAATTTCCATCGTGGCCAGTCGAGTGTAGATAAAAAGATTTTTGAAGTAAATAATAAGGAATTTAATGACATAATAAACACTCGAGCCCATTCACAATTCTTTTGTCGATAATTTTATATTTTTCCTTTGCGAAAGCAATTGAACAATAAAATGAAATAAGAGAACCGGTTAACGACCGAGGAACGGATTCGGTTAACTGAATTCACGGTTAATCGAATCATGCGAAAAGAAAAAAAAAAAAACTTTTAAACTTGTCAGTCATTTTTTTTTTCACTAGGTACATAAGGAGAAGGGTAATTTAATTCGATCGAGTGCATTTTGGAGGAAAGAGCGAGAGGGGCGATTAAAGTCGGGTTGAAAAAAAAATAACATAATTATCGAGTTGTTTTGAGTCATTTAGAGAAAAGAAAAAAAATGCCAACTCAAAGAGACAGTTGTCGGAACCATTAGAGAAGAAATGGGATCCGTGCTTGCTTATACCAAGGATTCGGAAAAAAAATTAAATAAATTGTAGGGTTGCTCATTTCATGCTTATCAACACACCCGCAGCCTTTTATTGACGCTGCGAGAATTGAATTTTGTAGCAAATCTACAAGCTTCGGTTTAAGAGTATTTAGAAGCAGCAACGTATTTAGTGAACGAGATGAAATTTGGTTTTTAAGTTTCGAGATGATTAATTAAATTTATAATTTAAAAAAAAAAAAAAAGTTAAAGGGGTAAAATTGCTAGTAGCTTCTTTGTGGGCGCTCGTGTATCATTCAACAGATGACATCTGGCATCCATCTTTCTTTCCTTTGACGGGGCTGTAAAACGTGGCTCCAGGAACGCGTGATTGATTTGCTTCAAATCCACGGCAATAGCAGAAATCCCCAGATTACAAGGGCGACATGCTTAGGCGCCAAGATTTATGCTTTGGGCCTCGTCGAGGCCCTTCGGCAAACCTACTGCCCGATATCGATCACATTTCTCTTCTCCCGTTAAAAAAAAAAGAAAAAAAAACTCGCTACCCCCTTAAAACCTCCCTTTTCTCTTTGCGTTCTTTATTTCATTCTTTTTTTCCTAGAGAAGAAAATGCCGGATGGAGTGGGTGCGTTGTTCTGGTAGGATGGCATGGCCAATTGAACGAACGCCAGACGAAGGGAGAGAAACTGTCGTCAAATTAAATAAGAAGCGAGGAAAAAAGAATTGGCCTGATACGAAGACTCGTTCAGTGCTTCCATTCGGGTTTGCTTAAGGTGACCTTTCGAGTCGCTTTTCTTTTCATTTATTTTAATATCCTTCTCTTTTAGCTTTGTTCTTCTCTGTTTAGTGAAGCAACAGGGTAAAGTCCATTCCCAAGCTTTGCGTTACTTTTGACTTTTCGGAGGATTGAATAGAATCCTACTGTCAGCGTGTAACTTTGAATGGGACACACAAAATCTTGGATAGTATCATGTTGGAATCAAGTTTTTCACAAGACGAAATTTGAATGACCCCCTCCCCATCTTCTTATACAGACACTGACCAACCGAAATGCCCAGGACCGATCGATTTCAAGGAATTCGAGGACAAAAAAAATGCATTTGTTTTCTAACGAACGCCTTTGGTTGTTAAGTTTAGATGAGTTTGCTAAGGAAGCCTCTGGTTGCTAAGGCAAGGTGAAGTTCTAACGGAAATGTGTAATTCAAAATGAATAAAAAGTTCCCGAAAGTTTAAACGTAGAGTCTAGGAGTTCTGTATGCAGTCGAACGCCCGCTCTTAACGAAGTTTTAAATGTCCGGAAATTTGTTCGTTATAACTGTATTTCTTTATAAACGTATACTGCATATATCGAATTTTTTTATATCCGAAAATCAATGTTTTTAACTTCCCTTTTTCTTTTATGATCTTAACTTTTTTGGTGTCGAGATCTAAACATTTTCTTTGGTGGTGGTTTCTTGCAAATTCTTTATTTGCAGGGTCTTTATAAAAAAAGTTCCATTTTGACATAGCTATAAAAAAAACTACTGGACCAAAAGCTATAATACTTGGTAATATTATACAAGAGGGCATGGGAAGTTCATACCCACCAAAAAAAAAATTAGTTCAAAAGGTCACCACCAGCATGGAATGGCGCTCTATGCAATATTTGTATACGAAATTAGACACAGTAATCCGGTGTAACCTGCTTTCAGTAAATGGTGGAGGCCACATTCAACATGTAACTAATTTTAGTAACGATTAAAGACTTGTTAACCTGTCTTCGTGTCTACTTTCGTAAACGAATATTGCATAGAGCGCCATTCCATGCTGGTGGAGACCTTTTGAACTATTTTTTTTTGGTGGGTATGAACTTCCCATGCCCTCTTTTATAATATTGCCAAGTAATATAGCTTTTGGTCCAGTAGTTTTTTTTATGGTCATGTCAAAATGGAACTTTAATTATAATGACCCTGTATTTTGGATTTGCAAACGTGGGTTATGATCAAAGGACGATGACATAGAAGGTGTTTTATTCCAACCCTATCAGTCTCCAAAATATTAAGACAATTCAGTATCTAAATACGAGGGTGGGCTGAAAAGTAATGCCTCTATGGCTGTAACTTTTTTTATTTTTTAACCGATTTTCAAAATTCTTTTTGTATCTGATACTCACATTTCTCCTCTATGTAATGCACTATTCACTTTTCGACGTAGTCCCCATCCCTTTCCACGCATTGTACCAACGCGTGACTAGTCGGATGAACCCGTCGGAGAGGAATTCCGGGGGTTGTCGTCGACACGAGGATTGAATGGCAGCTTTGGATCCTCTTCTGCAGCACGATAACGCCCATCCGCACACGATCGCCACACATCAGAGGGGGTTGCAGCGCCTACAGTTCAAAGATGAAATACTGCAGTTCAAAAATGAAAGACTTTGCACCTTGCGACTTTCACCACTTCCCAAAGAGCACCTTAAGGGGCATGAGTTGCGTTCTGACGACGAGGTGAAACCTGCCGTTCGGTCTTGGTGTCAACAACAACCCCGGAATTCCTCTCCGACGGGTTCACCCGACTAGTCACGCGTTTGTACAATGCGTGGAAAGGGATGGGGACTATGTCGAAAAGTGAATAGTGCATTACATAGAGGAGAAATGTGAGTATCAGATACAAAAAGAATTTTGAAAATAGGTTAAAAAATAAAAAGGTTACAGCCATGGAGGCATTACTTTTCAGCCCACCCTCGTATATACTTCAAAAATCAAAATTTCAATATCAAAGTTTAAAGATGAAAATTTGATATTGAAATTTTGATTTTTGAATTTAGATACTGAATTGTCTTAATATTTTGGAGACTAATAGGGTTGGAATAAAGCACCTTCTATGTCATCGTCCCTTGATCATAACCCACGTGGGCCCCCGAAGACCAACCTCTCCTCCACGTGGTGGGAGCTGGGCAACGCGCTTGGCGGCTAACGAGGCTCTGGCAAACTTCTCCTCGGAGAGGGTAGGCTGGGACCCATAGAGGACACTCCCCTCACCTGTCTATACCACTACTGGCTGATCACTAGTATAATGAATCTTACTTTATGATTTTCAGAACACAAAAGAAATTAAACCGATTGGATGAACATGGAACGATATTTGGAACGGCAAAAGGTTTTCGACGAGAGAGAAGGAGGAGGTGTCAATGGAGAATGTGTGTGTGTGGACTGTGAGAGGGCGTGTCAAAGAGTGTGAACGAGACTGGTCGATGAAATGAGGAAGTATAGACTGGATGTCTTGTGCGTGAGTGAGACGTTTAGAAAGGGCTGTCGGTTTGATAGTGTGAGGGATGATATTGTAGGACTGTGGTCTGGGGTGGAGGAGTGTGAACGGGCAAGAGCTGGTGTAGGTGTGCTGCTGAATGAAAGGACAAAGAAGTGTATGACGGAGTACAAGTGTGTGGATGAGAATGAAACTTCGGATACATAAAATCCTTATGGTTGTAGTGTATGCGCCTGTGGATGCTGCGAGTTTCCATTTTGGTACCATTGGAAACTTTCAAAGCTAAAACATGGCATGTAAATAATAGCTTCCTTCGAACAGTACATGTTTATGTAGAAAAGCTTTAGCAATAGATTATGAAGAAACAATAGACCCTTACACAGAATGTTTCAACAATTTACGCTCATTTCATTAAATATGAATGCGTAAAAATTAATGCACTCTTATTTGTTCGAAAACATAGAGAATTACTACTCTTTCCATTTAATCTTTCGGGTAGTTTATTGATTTTGAACGACGCATTTCCGTTAGAGTACGCCTTGCCTTAGCAATGAGGGGCTTCCTTAATAACCTGATCTACCCTAACAACAAAAGGCTTCTTTAGAAAACAAATGTTTTCCTTTTTGTCTTCGAATTCCTGAAAATCTTATCGGTCCTGGGCATTTCGGTTGCCTGACTTGTCGTAGACACGTGTCGCCAAGGACGAATGCGTCGACCAAATGCGAAGTTGACGCCTACACTATGTTTTCGCGAGGAAGTGATTTCCGCTTGTGTCTGTTTACCTGTAAAGCCAATGCCAAATGCGAATGACAGTTTGCCCATTAGAGAGGAACGAGAGTTTGGTTCGAGTTCGCATCGCTCCGTCCCTCCCCGTCCGACGATGCTTGCTTGCCCTCTGACCCAGCCGTCGCTTTCGTCGCCGCGCCAATTAGACAGCTGACAGTCGGCAGTGACAGTCTCCCAATGGAGGATCCGTGTCTCTCCACTTCCGCTTATTATCACGTTGGAAACGAAGAGTGAAATTTCATATCGGTTCAGTGTTTCGATTTTCGGAGGAAAAATTGGATTTAAAGAATGCGCATATTCAAAACAACAAGTGGTTGCTGTTTCAAGGTGACGTTGGAACTTAAAGAGCAGCCCCCTATTGTATATCCAAGAGGGTCTTTAATTAAAGGACGCCGTTGGAAAAGCAGCGAAACGTTAACAAGCGAACATGTAATGCCCCTTTTCCCCTCTTCCTTTTGGTAGCAACAGCAGCAGCAGCACTTGATATGGGATGTTACGTGACAGCCTTTGACACTGAGTGACATCAGCATTTTCTGCGGGGAATAAGCGAAACAGACACACACACACATGCGACGGCTGGGTAAGCTTTCACTCAATGGAAGGGTGATGACACGGCGTATCAGACTTATACAATTTTTTTTTAGAAAACAAACAAGCAAACAAACAAAAAACAGCTGATTGGATAAGCGTCTTCTTAAAATAAATTTTCTACAGAACAATAGAACTCGTATAAAAAGGGAAATAGATAACGACAGGTGATTCGAGCTCTTTACGCCATGTGGTGATCGTCATCACCTTTCTCGTGTTTCACGTGTCGGGTGGTGAATTGTTAAGTAAATTAAATGGGTGGAGAGAGGTGTCCATGAGCCCAATTACTGTCCTAAGGTTTCCGTCTTGGGCTGAGCGATCAGATAACCAAAGTTGGCGACATCTTTTCGACGGGTGGGTTTTTATTATGGCTTCACTTGCAGGGGCTGGAGAAGGGAATTCGAGAGTACGTGTAAATTAAAGGGCAAAATTTGTGCTGTTTACGCTTTGATTTCTTGTAGAAGAAAACCTAACAATTTAAGATTGGCCTCGAGGAGAGCGGTTGGGATGAGGATTCTGTAGGAACGATTTCGCACTAAGAGAGCTTTCAATGTAGTTACATGTATTTTCCTAAAAAGAGACAATGTATGTCGATAGCATCCCCATTTCACTCAAATGACGTGCATTAGGCTAAACAATTAAAAGAATATGAGCGCCATATCGAATTTCTAAGTAGTTGGAAATCGTATTGTGGAAAAAAGGCGCCCGCTTTATCAACAGAGCAGAAATGCAAGGTTGTCGAATAGTATTTCGAGACAAAATCACCTGTAACCGTGCAAAGAAAGTTCCGGAAGGAGTATAAGTGTCGAGACGCACCAAGCAGGTAAGCAATCATGGATTTTGTCAAGCAATTTCGTGCCACTGGATGTGTTAAAGGCAAGAAAAAAGGCGGGAGCGAAGCTCGTGTTCGAACGGCCGAAGTTGTCGAAAATGTTCGCACAAGGTTGGTCGCCTATCCATTGAAGAAGGGCTGTCTGAATACCACGACGAAAGGATTTGCAGCTGTTCCCGTATAAGATCCATGTTTATCAGGAGTTAACAGACACTGGAAGACAGAAGCGACAACAATTTGCGATGGAGTTTGGAGCAAAAATGGAAGCCAATCAGGACATTGTGGACAACCTGAGGGTGTCAGATGAGCCTTCTTCCATCTGTCAGGTGATGTTAATACACACAATGTTCGTTTTTGGGGTTCCCAGCAGCCTCATGCGATCCATAAGTCACCTCTTCATCCACGGAAGGTTATGGCTTGGTGCGCGATTTCCAAAAGAGGCATCATTGGTCCGTTTTTTTTTTGAGGGCACCGTAACGTCACAGGCTTACCTTAACATGTTGGAAACCTTCTTCATCCCCGAGTTGCGAAGGAGGCGTATACCGCTTCGACATCAATGGTTTCAACAGGATGGGACTAGGCCTCACACCACTAATGAAGTGTAGACTTTCTCAATCAGAAATTTGGAAATCGTGTCATTTTAAACAGGTTTCCAGATCGATTCGGGGGTGGCTTTCTTTGGCCCCCTACGAGTCCTGACCTAAACCCATGTGATTTTTATCTCTGGGGGTTCCTTAAAGACAGTGTGTTCACTACAGCACCAAGAACCCTAGACCAGCTGCGACAAAGCATCGTCGATAGCTGCACCCTTGTGGATGCAGAAATCCTGGATAGAGTTATGAACAACTTCACCATTCGGCTGCGAGCAGTTCAAAACGTTCGTGGTGGCCACATTGAGCATATCATCAAGACTTTTCCACGGGAATAAAAACTCCGAACTGCCTAAAATATCATACTGAAATACTAAGTGTGTAAACATTAATGGGTCAATAAATCATAGTACTGAAATGGTCAGAAATTGACTGAATCACCCTGTAGAAAAAATAATCAAATATCTTAATTACTGTGGATGCCAATTTCACAAAAATTATTAAGAAACTAAAGATTACCGATTGTGTCTTACTAAAGGATGATAAAAGTAACCACTTGGTCATCTTTGAAAAAATAATGTGATAATCAATTATTGAAAGATGGCCCTTTCGTAAAACTTCCTCACGATCCTCTACCTCAATTAATTAGAAAAATAGAGACTATATTAAAACCTCTGATACCCTCTTAAAGATATCAAAAATTGCAACCTCACGTAGACCTGGTTCTGGACACCCACGCACTACTGACCCACGCCAAGACCGCCGAATCGCACGGGAAGCTTTGAGCAACCGTACGGCAGCCACAGCAGAGATCCATTTGCTAGCTGCAAGGACCCCTCTGGCCAGACTCCCTCTTCCACAAGAACACCGTGCTGGGCGGTTGCAATGGTACCACGACAGAGCCGACTGGAGAGCCGAATGGAGGTCTGTGGTATTAGTGATGAGAGCAGATTCTGTCTGTACACAGTGATGGACGTGTACGTGTGCGGCGAAGAGCAACAGAGCGCCATCTTCCACAGTGCATATCCGTCTACAGCACACAGATCCAATCCCAGTAGGCCTTCATGATGATGTCACAATGTATACAGTTTTTGTCCGTAGGCATTCTTCCTAGAAGGTGTTGGTCGATGTCGCAACTTTGTTGGTACTCCTCATTGTTGCGTCTTTTTCATTAACTCGAGTCGCCCCCTCCAAGCGAATAAAGAAACTAAGTCCGAGTGACTCCGAGCGCGCCTTGATTTTGGGAGTCAAGGGAGCTGCCTACGAGTGAATAAGTGAACGCACCCCTAGAGAAAAGGCCTGCGCACAGAAACGTGCATAGATTGTTACGTCATCTTAAAATCATAGTAAATCTCATTTCAACCAATAATAAGCCTTAAATTATGACTTTTTAAGATGATGTAACTATGTATGAGGTTTCTGCGCGCAGGCCTCGTCTCTAGAGGTGTTGTTTTGAGCACCACCGCAGCTGACGAGAAAGACAGGCCTGGCCATTCTCAGGTGACCATAGCAAAGCGAACACACTCCTAAAGAGATGTTTGTTTGTTGCATCTAAAAACATTATCATGATTCAATGCTTCGGATTGCAGATTCGAAACTAAGTTACCTTTTTCTTCAGATTCAACTTACTTACTTACTTACTTTTCAAACCCGCTTATCCTTTAGGGTCGCGGGGGCAGCAGCCCTATGGAGGATCTCCAGCGATCGCGATCAGGCGCATGTTTTCCCTGGTAATATCCAAGCGACTCGAACCCAGATTCTCCATGTAGTCTAGTCACCTGGTTCTAGGCCGACCCCTTGGTCTCTTACCCACCGGCTTGGAAAATAACTGCCTAGGAAGACTAGTTTGCGGCATCCGTATCACGTGACCATACCAGCGCAACTGAGATCTCTCAATGCGGAGAAGTAGCGGCTTGACACCTAAAGATTCAATGCTGTACACTCTATCTAGTAGGGTAACACCTGCCACACCTCTCAGAAATCTCATTTCGGCCGCTGGTACACGCGATCGCACTCTTTCGGTCATTACCCAAGCCTTAAGACCATAGGTGAGAATGGAGACAAAGATAGATTTGAAGACAGAGAGCTTGGCTTTGTTACCCAGCTCGCGTTTCGTTACCACAGATCGCCACAGTTCACGTCTGACACAGCTTGCTGCACCGATCCGAGCATCCAATTCTTTCTCCTGCCGTCCATCACTCGTGAATGCAATCCCGAGATACTTGAAGTTCTCCACCTGTCTCAATGAGGCTCCCCTAACATGGAGATCGCACTGAGCAGGCTGTCTTGAAAGGACCAGAACCTCGGTTTTAGCCACACTGATCTTCATCCCAGCTTCTTCAAATTTGGCTGCAAACCAGTCTAGTGCATGCTGAAGGTTCGTACGAGAAGACCCAAGGAGGACAAGGTCGTCAGCAAAGAGTAACCTCTCCACCAGGCAGTCGCCCACACAAACACGCTCATCGCCTCGGCTGCCCCTGTCTATCCAGTCCATAAAGATAATGAACAAGAGGGGCGACAGTACGCACCCTTGGCGGAGTCCAACACCCACGGTGAACGGTCTTGACTTAATGCAATTTATCCGGACACACATCTCAGAGCTTTCGTACAGAGACATGATAGCAACCAGTAATTGCCCATCCACTCCATACTCTTGCAACACTTGCCAGAGCTTCTCCCGAGGAACTCTGTCATATGCTTTTTCAGATTCAACTTAATATTGAAATTGAAAAACAAATTTAGTATAGACAGGCGTAAGTTGTAGGCGACTGGGTGGGGATAATAGTTAACAAACTCTCCCGAGTTAGTCTATTATTGTTAGATTTAATTTAAAATTTAAATATAATAATAGAATTTAATCAATCAAGACAAACGATCAATTAATCGCATGCAATCGGATCTTCCACCGATGCTTCTAACAATTTCAATCTTATTAATTAGCGGGAGCGGTGGGAGAAGTGTGCGCAGTCCCAAGGAGAGTATTCTGTTAATGTTTAAATCCTACAGGTGAATAACTTTAGTTCTCCCGACCAAATATCTGATGCTTTTTGTACACACCTCGTATATTCAACCAACCCAAACGAAGCCGGATATTGCTCTAGCTTTTCTTTAAGTTGTGTGGAACAAATTAATAGTAGTGGTGTATGTACTTCCAATATAAATGCTTGAATCCCAATAATTAACACTACTCTTCCAGTTCACCGTCCATAGTTTATATGCAAAATATAACTGTAAAAATAATTTGTATAATAATTACTACCAGAGTTCACCCTGTACATTAACGAGACGCGACTATTGCCTCCCCCGTATAATCAAATGGAAGGAGACAATAAAAAATGTTTTATGCTTGAATGGTTCGACGCTGTTTTTCTACGTCATTTTTTTCCACAACAGGACAACACTTGAGCTTGACTAAATTGAGTGTGCCGAATCCAGAAAAACCTTCATTTTTCACAATCACGTCAGACTTTCTCATAAAATGCTGGCCTGTGTTTTATCACTACTGAGATACCTTCATGAAGTTATCAAGCAATTTGAAGCGAACAATTTCATCATTTTTCCAGTAAGAAAAAAACGTATTCTACTTCATTTTTTATATCTTTAGATACGTTTAAGTTTAAGAAAAAAAATTCCAAGTTTCCTAGGCATTGATTTTAAAACAAGTTTCTCTTCTTTTGGAATATAAGATTGTATATCATGAAGCAATAGGATAGAAATGAGAAAAAACAGGATTCTTGCCTACATTAAAATCCTTTTTGTTTCCTTCTAAAAAAAAACAGTAACATAATATATAATTCTTGATTGTATATTTGAAATTAGTGTCCTGAGTATATTTGAAAATATGGTGGGTCAGCTATATGCCGGTGACGTTCCAATGATATGATTTAATCATAATATGCAAATTAGACATATACAAAATGTATCTCATAACGCGTAACAGATAAAGCTCAATTTCCAATCACAAATATATTCCGCATTCAATAATCTGGCTAGACCATCATACGAGCTGAGCAACGATTGGGAATATATATTTTATTTAAAAATAATTATATCATGTGTATTAGAGAGTATACCATATTCCAAAAGCGTTTTCATTTAGGCGAATGATGTTCGGTTTCATTAAATTCCAGGCAAGAAGTCGAGTTCGAATCATCAGGTTGGAGGATGCCATTTATTGTTTCTTAACAATAGGGATAGGCATAATGAGTGACGTTCAACTGTTTTTGAAATCTGGTTTTGAGTTTTTATATAGAAAAGTATTTCTTTATTATTAATAAATCAATGCATATTATTATTTTAGCAAAAATGCAGTATAATAACGTGAAAACTTCACGAGGAAGAAAGTGATAAGTTGGCAAACCACCTTCAACACGAATTAAATCGTTAATTGTTTTTCATGAAATAATCAATAGTAATCGATAATGAAAATTAATTTTGCTGCAGATTTAATACAAAAAATAAATATTTGATAAATATTAATCTGTGAACGGGACCCACGCGCAGTTTGCGCGGTAATTAGTTTTATCAATATCATTTCATTCAAATTGTTTCGTTTGACGGACTTATATTTTCGCCAACAACGCTTAAGCGTGCAACAACAATGCAAAACTGTTTCCGTGACGAACTCACATGTTCTTCTTTATTTATGGACTTTGCTCGAGGCCAACGAGATAACAATGCCTGGAAGCGAAAAAATCACCTGACCATCTGGGTGCTAGCAACCAATGACGTTTATTAAAGATAGACTCCGAATTCTATTGTTAACAGCGGCAAAAAGTAGAAGCGGCTAGCGACACGGTGGAACATGACTTCATGGCAAGTCCCTGTAACCGGCCGAGGGGAAACCAACTGCCCCCTGTAACCAATTCGGTTGGGGTATATATCAATTATTTACCCCTGGAGGGGACGTCGTAGACAGAACGCCGAAGGCGTTCGAGTAACGGAAAACCTAATGAATGAGGTCCGCAGGGCCGACGTAAGGCGCGAAGTGCCGAGAGTGGTAAAAGTTTGTTAAATTTAAACACGGCCTGCCAGATAGTAAAAGGCCTGTGCGATAGAAAAACTTCTGAAAAACTGCGCTCTCCCTTCCATTTTTCGCCATGACGTCATGTTTTGCCGTGTCGCTAGCCGCCAGTCAAAAAGTGAAGCAAATTGAGCCATGATAGTTCTGGGCAGCGTTAGCCGTGGAGTAATTAGCTATCTGGCTACTTTGTTTTTGAAGATTTTGGGCCTGAGGAATAATTAATTCAAAACCATTTCTCAAAGTTAAACTGCGTACAAATGAACAAACTGACAAGAAAAAAGGATCAGGAATCATTTTCCACAAAAATAAATCAAAAATGCGTAACTAAAATGAAAATACGTAACTGAAAGACAATCGAAACGAAATTGAAATTGAAACCATGATCGAAAAATTGTATAGAAAATATAATAAAATACTCCAAATACAAAGTAAACGAAACGATAAACTTATCACTCCGTGATCGGCGTGTGAAAGAATCATTAATCAGCTACTCTCGTGTTTAGCCATGTGTTTTGCATCATCTTCACTCACTTTCGGGCCATGACAGTTCTGGGCGTGGAGCTTCCCAATTTGCTTCAAGTTACAACAATAGGATTCGGAGTCTATCTTTAATATACGTCATTACCAGTAACAATCCAACCTTCATTGTCTCCATCAGTGTTTTTTCGTTTGTTGGAAACAATGAAGGGTGGATTGTTGTTAGCACCCCGATGGTCAGGTAACTTTTTCGCTTCCAGGCCTTCTTATCTCGTAGGCCTCGACTTCGCAAGCAGCCTACGAGAAAGACAGTCCGCGGCACTGAAAAGTCCCTGACCAAAGTGGGGTCTGAGCAACAATCCAATTTTTATTGTCTCCATCTTGGATTTTAACAATCAGTGTTTTTTCCTTTGTTAGAAACAATGAAGGTTAGATTGTTATTCGGATTAATATGGTCAGGTGATTTTTCAGTGCCGGGGCCTGCCTTTTTCATCGGCTACGGACTTCGCACATAGCCCACGTGAAAGACAGGCCCTGGCGCGGAAAAGTCACCTGATCATCTTAGTCCGGATAACAGTGTACCCTTCTTCATTGTTTCCAACAAACAAAAAATTTCTGATTGTTAAAATCCAAGATGGAAACAATGAAGGTTACATTGTTATCCGGACTAAGATGATCAGGTGACTTTTCCGCGCCAGGGCAACACCTACAGAGAAGGCCTGAGGACAAAAGGTGTATACATTGTTACATTATCATCAAGCGGCTATTGTTACCGTATTTCTACCAATAATAAGGTCTAAATTTGGCCGCTTGATGATGATGTAACAATGCATACACCTTTGGCCCGCAGGCCTTCTCTCTAGGAGGTGTTGGCCAGGGCCTGTCTATCTCGTGGGCTACAACTTCGCACGAGTGACGTAACACTTAGCTCCACCCCTTGGCAACGCGCCATCTTGGTTCCACACATGTCGTTGCTAAGCATTAGATATACTGATTCTGAGAGTAGTTTGGCTACATAAGCGATCAGAATGTATGCAATAAAACCATATTTTATTTCGCTTGGGTATTACTATTGTGTACATGTGATGGCGGAAAATCTTTAGCGCAGCCCCTGCGACCTTAACGGATAAGCAGGTTTGTAAACTAACAAGTAAGAGAACATTTTCAGGCCTCGCTTGACAGCGACTTATTTACTATTGGTAGTCCTATCACAGACAAAATTTTATAGTTAAAATCGAATTTACAGATTCACCTGTTGTAGTACCGTCATATGACGGGCTTGATTGCTAGTATATGATAAAACAGTACAGTATTTTATATATCAAAAAAACACATATTTATGCAGCATACTATATGTCTTATACAGGGTCTGGACATTTTAATATGACCACCTGCTAGTATCCGGAATATCCACCTTTGGCGGCAAGCACAGCAGCTAGTCGACGTGGCAGAGAGTCAATAAGTCCTTGGGAGGTGGTTGCAGGTATCTGGGACCATTCGGCGATCAGTGCCATCACCGTGCGTGGTGGAGGGTCCAGCTTGCGGACATGGCGATCGAGATGGTCCCACAAATGTTCAAAAGGGTTGAGGTCCGGGGAGGTTGGTGGCCATGGGAGTAGCTTGAATTCATCCTCATGCACCTCGAACCAGTCGTGGACAATTTTGGCAGTATGGCAGGGAGCATTATCCTGTTGAAAGGTGCCATCACCCTGAGGAAACACTGTCGACATGAAGGGGTGTACCTGGTCCGCGACGATCGTCAGGTAACGAACAGCATTCAGTATACCCTCCAGCGGTATCAGTGGACTCAGACCATACCATGAAAACATCCCCAAACAGTTACACCTCCCCCACTAGCCTGTCGTCTGCCAGCGATGGTGTCAGGATGCTTGTTCTCAGATGCTTCCCGGTGAATTCTCCGTCGTCCGTCCAATCTGTTCACCAGAAACCGCGATTCCTCAGAGAAAGCAAACCTTTGCCACTGAGCCAAGGTCCAATGGCGATAGTCCATTGCGAATTGGAGGCGTTTTCGGCGATGCACAGGCGTCAACATGGAGGCTGTTACCATACGCCTGCTCCGGAGCCCCAACCTTAAGAGGGATCGTTGCACTATCTTGGTGCTGACACGCCTAGTGGCCCCACTGTTCATTTGCTGTGTCAGTTGCTCAACAGTGGCATGCCGATTGCTCTTGGCCAGGCATCGTAACGGACGCGCGCGCTTCTAGGATCGATGGCCCGTCGGGCCCTACAGTTACCTCTTCTTTTGTTCGAAACTGTCTGGTTCGTCCAGTTGCGGTACACCTTGACAACGGCAGTCCTAGAGGTGAATTTAACAATGCGTTTTTTTCATTTGTTGGAAATAATCAAGGTTGGATTGTTGCTCAGACTACTATGGTCAGGTGACTTTTGAGTGCCCAAGCCTGTCTTTTTCGTTGGCTAAGTCGGTAATCCGCACGCTAGGATTTCTGGGAGGAGAAGTTGTACTTTCGAGGACGCCGAAGCTGAAATGGCGAGAACCTGTTTTTATAATAACACAGTGATGCATCAAAACAATCTCTTCTCACGGCATGTGTGACTTAACATAAAAGTCTAAAAAGCTTCCTGGGATCATGCCTGGAACAGTGCTTTCGTCTTTCATCGTGCTTTAAATCTCAGATTAAAAAGAATAAGCCATTAAGAAATGACATGAACCATATTTTTCAACTGCCCTATGTTAACATTGAAAGTTCCAATGAACCATAATGGTTTCACAAAACCAGGTGCCTTTGAACCAGTTGCCACTATCAATAATTTTACGTTTTATTCATTCATGACACATCATTCCAAGTTGTTTGATATATTACATGCCATATCTTAGCATTGAAAATTCTTGAGGGTGTCATAAAGGTACCACTGGAGCACGTGCCATTGTATCGATTACAACCATTTTCAAAATGGTTCATTCGCGGAACCATATTTGTCAATTGGCAAAAATAGTAATTAATAACCGCGTCTATCTCGACATCACGATTTGTTTGATGTATTACTTACTATAACTTACCATTGAAAATTTCTAGATGGGATCTTGAAGTTGCCATGTGTGCACGTGCTATTGAACCGATTTAGATAATATTTGTGATGGTTCGTGCCATGAACTATATTCATCGACTGACGAAAACAGATTTTGAAAATCTTTCATAGCCTTGGAGGAGTTAGAGTTACAGACAGACAGACAGGAAGGGGGCAATACAATAGTATTTTTAGCACATTTTCATAGAAACAATTCCACCGGTGCATTGGTTTGGCAATGAGGCGAGTGGGCATAGTGAATTGTTGAAAAGACGAATCATCTTGGCATTGGGGGAAACGCGTGCTGTGCACTTCGTTTCGGCATCGCGTAGACTCTATACGTTGTTGGCATGGTGCGCGTGCAGGATGCGCGTGATAAACGATTATAGGAAGGGGAGATCGGTGCTGATTGCCTAAACGGTTTTCTTTATTAGTAAAGAGCTCATTACTTTTATGATAACTTGAACACGTCTTAACTTTTTCAAACTCCATTTTCGACAATTAATAAACATGGGACAGAGCACGAACAAGTTCGAATGGGTATAAGCCTCTCTCCTCTTTCCTTCCTTCCATTCCATTGGTACATTGCCAACCTTGCGTATTCAGATAGAGCAGCCGCGTATAAGCCTCATGTCACGAAGACGAAAAAGTCTCAAAGGCTCAATTGGTGTTTAGATCATCTTAACTGGACACTGGACCAGCGAACGTCAGTTCTGTGGATTGATGAACCAAGGTTCATACTGTTTCGTTCCGATGGACGTGTATGGTTGTGGCGGCTAACAGAGGAACGCTTTCTGCCAGAGTGCATAGTGCCTACCAGGAAATTTGGTGGTGGTGGCATTATGGTATGGGGGTATTTCACGTACTATGGTATCGTGGTAACATGATCTCACAGCCTGTTCAATGAAGCGGTAGATGTGAATATCGGGTGGTATGAAAATAACAACGTTCAATGATTCAGAGAAACCCGACCTCACTTCCATTGAGCTTCTTTGGGACGAATTGGAATGGCGAGTAAGGTCTCGGGAGTAGTCACCAACTTCCATTATGCACTTGTGTGAAATTTAGCAAGAGGATAATTCCAATTAAACTTAGTTTCGAGCACTCCTCAGAGTATGGCTGCTGTTATAATCCTCATAAAATCCCAGAAAAACATTTTGTGTAGGTGCGTAATTACTTTTTGGTGGATAGTGTAATTTTCATTTGTTAATTAATTTGGTTTATTGGTTTATGAACATTGAATTTTGCTTTTCACATCAAATCCCCTCTCTCTTATAGCTAATATTATGAAACTGTGTTTTATTTGCCGATTTAAATTAGCCTTGATCCCATTCTTCACACGAGTTGATGGTGCTATACCTGCGTGAAATTTCTTTTGAACTGTGATGGAAGTGGGGAGGGAAAAGGGGATTTGCCTTTTCAATCAGGCCCTAATTTTAATAAATGTTGACAACAAGCGAATTTCGCTCCGGATCCCTTCCTGCGAGTGAAGTGACCAAGCCTTGAGCAAAGACCGTGAGACTCTGGTTGCACCTGATCCAAAACCAATAAAGGAAGGAAGGAAGGAAAGGGAAGGAGGAGACATGCGCACGAAGGACGTTAGGGGGTTGGGAAGAAGGGGTAGCGGTTCCCCCTCTATCGCATTTCATTCGCCACGAAACTGAGACATGATCCCCCCCGAATGACCGGAGGATTCGTCACAGCCATAATCAATAGAGCGCACGGGCAGTTGAAACCGTCGCCGGTGACGTCATCTCGAATCGGGCTGCTTCTATTTTATCTGGGAAAGTTTATTAGACGTGGGAGATAAACCGAAAACGGCCAATTCATTATTTGCCGTTTGCTAACGTTAATTTTCTGTTTTATTCTGGTTATAGATGTGGGGGATTAAGAACGACTGAAATTCTCAATGGAGTTTGATCTCGTTACACTTGGCTAATCCCGCTGCCATATGGCCACACGTTCAGGATTAAAATTTATTGGAGACGAAACTAAAGATACATGGCCTTTGCTTTTCCTTTTATTATCTATCTCTCTTTCTCGGTTACATTGTCATTCTATTCGCATTCTTCGACGCATGATTGTTTTCCTGTAGAGGTCTCATTTCCAGAACAGATTGATGATCTTCTACTAGGACTATTTTCAATTTGGGTTCATTAAGTTTATATAAACTGAAACTTGACTACGAACCTTAATGCATACAAAAATGGATTATCAGAATATTGTCATATAAACATAGAAAATAAACCAGAAATTAACCCCCTCCCCCAAGGAGGGTATAAGAAACTAGTGGGAATCTTGAGTTCATCTGTTTATTATATGCTGAAAAGCATATATTGGTTTCGCTCTGTTTGTGTGTCTGTCTGTCTGTCTGTCCGTCCGTCCGTCTGTATGTCCGACGATTTCTCGAGAATGCTTTAACTTTTTCAAGTTCTTTTTTCGCTGTTCGATAGAGACCCTTCCTGAGCTCACCTGATTAGTTTGTCGTCGAAATGGGTCTAACAGTCACGTGACTATTGAGACCCCCCCCCCATTAAATTTTTTTATAGGCAATATAAGGCATGTAATATATCATTCGAACGGGAATGACGAGTACAAGACGAATATGACATTCTTTTCGATTTTCGAAATGCTACGTCCGAGAAAATGACCCCCAAAAAGTACTTCAATGACCCCTTATTACGAGCTTTAGCTAGAGCTATATATAAGAATACAAGCATAATCAGTACCTTTATGTGCCCGGCCAGCCATCGTTCGCACGAAAACATGAAAATGGAAGAACTTAATTGCGATATATCCACTTTTGATGAGCTCTCGTGGACCCCTTCAAGCACGTGCACTAATATTAAGAATATGAACCTAGGACATGTAATATATCAATCGAATCCTTCTGACAAGTCTTAAGTGAATACAGTGTTACTTTTTGTTTATCATTTAAGCATTGTTGATGGCAGCTTGGAGCACGTACCCGTTATGAAGCTTTCTTGATGCATGTGCTCATTTCATTTTAAAATTCAGTGCTATTAGGCCTATTGTTAAAAGTGTTAATTAATATTAGGGCGATGGTTAAAAATGACTAATTAATGTTAGGCCTATTGCGAAAAATGGCTAATTAATGTTAGGCCTACAGTTAAAAATGACTAATTAATGTTAGGCCTACTGTTAAAAATGGCTAATGTTAGGCCTACTGTTAAAATGACTAAATATTAGGCCTGTTGTTAAAAATGGCTAATTAATATAGGCCTATTGTGAAAAATGGCTAATTTATGTTAGGCCTAGAGTTAAAATGACTAAATAATGTTAGGCTTATATTTCAAAATGGCTAATTAATCTTAGGCCTATTGTTAAAAATGGCTAATTAATGTTAGGCCTAGAGTTAAAATGACTAAATAATGTTAGGCCTATTGTGAAAAATGGCTAATTAATATTAGGCCTATTGTTAAAATGGCTAATTGAAGTTAGGCCTATACTTAAAAATGATGTGAATGCATAGAATCACAGGTATTTCCACTGTTTATTTAAAGCAAGTGCAAGTAAAAGTGAGATATTCAAATTTAAAATTACATCTGCGTCAGAGCTAAAGCTCCTTGGAATGCTTAAAAGATTTTTCCCGACAAAGCTTTGAAACAATGATTTTTCTCACTTGACATTTATGATAACTTAGATCTAGCAGTGGAAAGAACATAGGCCCAGTAGTTTAAAACATTTAGACGTGCGAGGATTTCATTCTCATTGAACGCTGCAATCGAATACGTAAATTTACATGCAGTTTTCGCCATTGTTGTATATAAAAATATTATAGTAATATTAAACAACAAATTTTTATATTCTTCTTTTCAGCATATTTGAAAATCGTTTTACGAGTTATATTCTTGTTACTTTTTCACTTCGTCGCTTTTTAATCCGTATTTCTTAAATCAAAAATTGATTTTCTTCAACGAAAATGGAAAAGAGCTCAATTTTCATTCGTTTCTGATCATCTCTGATCGAATGACATGTCACATGCCAAATGTTACCATTTGAAAACGTTATTAGTCCTATACACCGCGTGACCACTACCCCCACATCTCTGATCTCATTAGAACAATTTGGCCTAAATTTCATAGTAATGTAGATCTTACCTAGTGGAATCTGCATATCGAATTTCATTCCTTCATACAGAGGGTTGATTCAGATAAAATGAGACGACTTTAAACGACGCGTATGACCTTGACGGAATGTGATTTGCATGACTCGTCCACTGTTCATGGGGATTAGCTTTGTATACACTTGTTGCTGTTATTTGGGACATTTCGTACTGAAACATGGCTTCCAAAATCACAGCTTTTTGGTAAGGGTATATGTTTGGCCTTTCCGACGCTAACTTCGGTCTTTCGGGTATTGTGGAATTATGCAAACGAAATGGTATTGTGCTATCCAAAGCTACTGTGGGTCGAATAATCAAAAAGAACAAAGTGCGACCATCTAATGAACGTGGACGAGCAGAGAAGCAGACCAGAAACAAGAAAGCCCCAGCCAACACGCCCAGCTCAGTTGGTGCGAGAAATCCGGTATGAAGTGCTGAAAGAAAAAGAGAAGTCTAGCCCAAAGGAAAGGTATTTCACAGGAAACAGTCTCCAGAATAATTCATGACAACGACGTCATAAAGCGGGTGGTCACAGACTGTCGGCCAGGCACGTGCAGGAACGATTCACCCACGCCAGAAAACTGTATGAAAACCATCTTGCAGGTGACGATGGAAGTGGGTTGTCTCCTTGGATGAAGCTGGGGTGTACCTCGATGACACCAACAAACCCAGGGCAATTTACTATCGCGAAAGAGGGGGCAAGGCCAGGTCCGATTTTGTCCGAAGGTGCAAGGAAAAGTTTTCAAAGGGCTTCATGGTGGTTGCCGGATATTGCTCACGTGGACTGCTCACGATTCGTCGAGTTCCTGGAAACTATATAATTAGTGCAGCGTACTTCCAGAGTAATGTAATGGATCACATATATCGGCAGGATATCCCACGTCTGTACCCTGGTGAGCAATCAAAAGTTTGGATCCACATGGACAAGGCATCAAGCCATACTGACAAGTCATCTGTGGCTTACTAAAAGAAGATGGAATAGGAGACGGGCATACGAGTTATTCCCTTCTCTCGTGTGCCTGTAAAATCTCCTGACGCATCACCGATGAATTTCTGTGCTTTTGGTCTCTTGAAACGACGGCTCGGAAGTTGCCGACCAAGAACCGTTGATGGGCTATGGAAAGTGTGTTAGCAGGTGTGGAACGAACTTCCCATGGAGTCCCTCAAACTCAGCCTACTTCAGTGGAAATTACGGTGCCGGGCGATAGTCCAACAGCATGGTTCTCACATCGAACACAACCGATGGTGGCGCCATGATATTACACCATCGTAACAGAACTGCAAAGTCGTCTCATTTTATCTGAATCAACCCTCCATATACTACAGAGGGTTGAGTACGTTACAACTAAACGATTTGCAAAAGTCTGAGAAACACTTCCGCCGTGTTCGGTGATGTTCTATATGGGCCCCACAGTGTCTAACTATGGCTCTGCATCGCAGTTTCCATTCAATAATACTTCATCGGAGAAAATTTAGGTCGATCTGTGCCCACCCCTCTTCACAGGCTTTCCATAGACCGTGCAATGTACGGGGTCGTCTACTTCCAAGGGGGATGCAGTCCAAAACCGCAATAATCCATGGGGGATGCGTCTGGAGATTTCAGGGGTATGTCTTCAAACGGAATTGAATGTATGCCCGTCTCGCAAATGGGCGACCGTTGACTTGGACGTATGACTCGCAGCTTTATCCTGATGCACCCATACAAGGTTTCGGACGCTTAACCAGTCGGAGATTTTTGTGGATTATGTTGCGATACCCATACCTTATTTGCGACAGCCCTTTGGGTTTTGGGATTTTCTGCAGAAATGAGACGCTTGACTTTGGCTACAACCTCCGGTGTTATGCTTGGAGTAGTCCAATGTTGCTGGTATTGCGGTTTTTCTGTTTTTATTTAGTATGTTACAGACTTCTACTTTCGAAACGGTGAGACTCCAGGATTTGCATTGTTTTATAATCATGGAATAGGACCACTTCGCGTCGGAAAGTGCATTTATATATCCTTACCAATGTCTATCGATTTTTGGCGGCATTTTCGCAGCTAGCGTTTGTACAACGATTAGGAATGATGAAGCGATGTCCCTTTATAACTCCTCACGACCGCGCGGCCCTATCAACCTCCTGTATATGCAAATCGTTTAATTGTAACGTACTAAACCCTCTGTATATATTATAAGTGTGTACCCCTTACCTCCCAACCCAATTCAAAACTACAACCTGTGGCTATTAAATACCTGGACAGAGGTCGCTGCGTAAAATGTAAACAAAAATTCAACATGTCAAGGCACTGCAGCTGCAAAGATTTTTTTTAGTAGCGTTAAGGATTCGTATTCAGCGCGTGTTATACCAACGCATGTGAACAAGTATAGTCGAAAAGGTAATGTCGATTGCTTATTTGACAATAAAGGTCTCATTCATCATGAATTTGTTCCCCTGGCCAAATAGTGCAAAGAGTTCGGAAGTGAGGCCAGAGTTTCATGAATCAGGAAGTTGGGTTCTTCTTCACGATAACGCCCGGCCGTATATTGCCATAAGTGTGAAGAGATACACTGGTGGCCAAAAGTTTAGACCAACCAGCAAAATCAAGAAAAAATGAGTTTTTACCAAAAATATTTTACACCTACAACTCTAAGTAAACATGAAACAATATTCAGGGAAGAAACAAGTTTATTTCTGAAAAAAATTTGCTGAAATCTTCCGTGTGATCTACAAATCTTTATCAGAATTGTTAAAAATGTTAATTGGAAAATAGGACGGAAATAGGACGAACTTGTGCACTGACGCGAAGAGACAAATCAAAAATTAAGAGACATGTTAGACATATTATATCTGGGCATGTAGTCAACACCACACAAGTCATACTTTGTTTGCAACTTGCTGCCTCAAGAAGAACAATTCGCAGCGAACTACGTACTGAGAACTTTGCCTATGAAATTTAACCCAAAAAGTTGCCACTACCATAGAAACACATGTAGGAGAGACTGGTGTTTGTTAAGAGAGACTTCCAATTGGTTGAGTTTTCTGATGAAAAACGAATCAGTTTGGATGGTCCTGATAATATAGCTTCTTATGAAGAGCATCGTGAAAAAGAAACACTTGTTCCACTGCGAATTAAGCGGCAAATGGGTGGTAGTGGAGTGATGATTCTGTGTGCCATTGGAAGCACCGTAAAGTTGAAGATTCACAGTATAGATGGACATTGCGCAACAGCTCAGTATAAAAAAACATGGATTTAGCAGCAGGACAGTTCTTCAATCTATACTGCACGAGTTGTGAAAGCCTTGGACTGCTCGAAATCGAGATCTCAATATTATTGAGAATATGTAGCATCTCACGGAACAAAAAATTTACCAAAACATTTAGTACAAATCTCGAGAACAACAAATAGCAGCCATTCAGAAAGCTGTTAAGCCAAATGTTATTAAAGCTTATTTAATTCTATTTCAGGTCGTTTGTCAAATATTGTAGAGTCAAAATGATCTCAAATATCAAAGTAATTCATTAGTTAATGATGTAATACTTTTTTCCCTTTATGTGATACATATGTGGTCCAAACTTTTGGCCAGTCTTATTTTGATTTTAGGTAATAAGAAACCAACAACGCAGAAATAAATTTGTTTCTTCCCTGAATATTGTTTCATATTTACTTAGAGTTGTAGGTGTAAAAATCTTTATATATGCTAAGCGATTATATGCCCACCATCTTTCATTTTAAATGGAGTTGTTTGTGACCAAAGAAGTTACGCTTCAGGAGAGACGGTTCTGCATGATGTCGGTCGCACTGGTACAGGCAAGGTGAATTTCGCGCTGACGTAAAGTTGTCCATGTTGATGTGGGTTACATGGAAAACAAGCATGTGTAAACGAAACAGTCTTTTATAAAAGACTTTCTGTTTCCAAGTTTTATTGCCCTTTTAGATTATCCCACTCACACATAATTGAAAAACCACTTTTCTCGACCATTAAAGGGTTAAGGTGAATGGAGCCGTGTTGTCATGGGCAACGAGAACCCCATTCTTCTTCCTTCGAACCGAACCCATTTTTTTTTTCTATTAATTATTTTTTTTTCGGGATACTTACATATTCCTGGAAAGTTTTCTATCAGTTTCAAACCTTAATGGGCGCTATGAGGACAAATTCGCAGAGCGGATGGGTTACGAATAGGCTTTCATCTCTTATATTTTATTCACACGTGGAAATGTAATTAGGGCCAGAACCGTTTTTATTCAAAAAAAATGAACCGATTTATATATGAATAATTTTTTTCCAATTGATATCTGATTATTCAAGTTTCTTTCACATGACACGCACGGACTCACTCAGAACCCCCCCTCTTTGGAATTCCATTCTCAACGAAATAAATAAGTAGGAATAAAATACATAAAAGAAAGAGACAGAGCAGTAAGCCGTCGCAGGATCTGTCCCCATGTCTGTCTGGGAAAGGGAACAAGCCCGAAGAAAAGGAGAGGATAAAAACGTGTGGGAGGATGGAGCCTCTTGTAAAAAAGAGGAGGACGCCATGGAGAGAGAGAAAGGAGGAATAGCGGAAGCTATAAAATTTTTCTTCATATATATGAAAATGAAGGTGGATTAGAGGCGAAGGGGACGACGGCCACCTTCTCTCCAACTCTCTCTCTCTCTCTCTCTCTCTCTCTCTCTCTCTCTCCTCGACAGCTTTCACAGAAATTGGAGATTGTAAAATTTTATGAGAATTGATCGAATTCCCAGCGCGTTTGACGCATGCTCACTGAAGATTTTAAGAGATGGTGGCTCGGCGTTTTTGAAAAAGGGGGGATGGAAGCTTCATAATTCACCACTTGACCATGCGCGATAGGGAGAAAGAAAAAAAATCTGCCTTTGGAAGTAGAGGAAGAAGCCGACGGCCTGTCGGAATGAAAGGGTTAAACTCTGGCCCAACAAACAACACGGGGAACCGGAAAACGAAAATCCTTCTTGCCACCATCCAATGATACTCTTTCTCCTCGCTCTGTCAAGATTGGAATCAGTTTTCTTACTTAAAGGTCAGCAATTCAAATTGGTATAAGTAATAGAATAGTAATACTGATAATAATAACAACAACAGAAAATTTAACCTCCCCCCCCCTTCCCCCAGCGAGAAATGTGATTGCAAAGTGGAAGACTCTCAGGGAGCAACAACAGTGCAACCACAAACTGCCAGACACCATGACATTGACAGATAGAGATAGTCGAGTGCTTCCACGATAGTCGACCTGGAGCAATCGAAATGATTCTTACAGAGTTTAGAAATTCTGCTTCCTGTCGGGAACTCAATTTCCCGGGTTTACACGGTCGTGCTGCTGCTCACAAGCCCTTCATCACTGACAACAATTCCAGGCGACTTTAGGAGTAGCGCAAAACTCTTAGAAACTGGACCATGAAACAGTGGAAACGGACACTCTTGACCACTATGGACTGAAGAAACATAGTACACGCTCTAGCAATCAGATGCATGAAGTTGGGTTTGGCGGATGAAGAACGTTTCTTACTCAACTATATGACTGGTTTCAAGACAACGGGATTGAATAAATGCATTGGCCTGCCCAGAGCCCGATCTCAACCTATTGAACACGTGTGGGATGAATTGGAACGTCGAATACGAGCCAGACCACGCCGTCCTTCATCCGTGGCTGAACTAACCAGTGCTCTGAGGCAGTAATTGAGGGAAATCTGTTGGAAACTCTTCTTGTTATCTGAAAGCTGCGACGCAGAAATATCTAGATTAATTCTAGAGGAATGTACATATCGAAACTCGCTCCTTTATATACCTAAATATCATGTCGATCACTTGGTCCCCTCTAATTCCCATCCCCCCCCTTAACTCCGACCCCTGCCGGCCAATTCATAACCAGACTAAATAGTGAAGTAGAACATGCATATGGTAAGCTACATCCCGAGTTTCAACCTTATACGTCAAAAAATATGTACAATATTTAGGGGGCGGATAGACAGACAGACGGACATTGTAAAACCAATAACTGCTCCATTCTTCCTCTAATTAATAATGAATAATTAATAAACAATTGCTAAACAATATATACATATATACAGGGTGGGCAAGAAATAACGTGAGGTGTTCAGAGCTCGCTAGCGGGAATTCTATTAGGCCAAATGCAGTACATTTTGGTGTATATACTTAGTGGAACATGCAGTTTCGATTTCTGCGAAAAAAAAGTACCAAAAGTCGCCATAGGGGGCGCTTATTTAAAGAAAACAATGAATACCTAATTGTCAAATGAACAAATACCGTACAAACCAACTTTAGTAACAACAATAAACAATGTTTTATTTTTAATTATAAATGTGTTTCAATATGACCACGAGTTCCAATAGCTGCATGCGGTACACGACATTTTCTACGGCAGCTCGCAGCATATCTGCATTAATTAGTCTGATATGTAACGTTATTTGATCCGTTAAGGTTGAGAGGTCAGGAACATGTGCTTGATACACAAGGCTTTTCAAATATCCCCATAACCAAAAATCACAAGGGTTGAGATCAGGCGACCTGGGTGGCCATACCATGGGAAATGCACGACTAATTATTCTGTTGTCTGAAAAACGTTCTCGCAAGATCTGCTGCATCAGACGTCCGATGTGCGGTGGCGCACCATCCTGCATAAAAATGGTAGAATTCAGACAACCCTTTTCCTGCAATCGTGGTATCACAAAATTCTCAAGCATATCGGCATACCTAGCAAAATTGACGGAACAAGTCACCGGTCCACGGGGACGGATTTCTTCAAAAAAGTACGGGCCGATGATGAAAGAAGCAGTAAAGCCGCACCATACTGTTAGTTTCGGTGAATGCATAGGAGTTAGCAGACACACTTGGCCATGGCCATGTATCATCCAAAAAATGTCAATATCTTATGCAATATTTTCCTCACCGTCGAATATGGGCTATCTGTTTGGCGTGTTATTGCGTGTGCACTGCTGGTACCCTGCACAGTAGTCATCTCCTGTTCCGCAACAGCAGTTGCAACTTCTTCAACATGTTGCTGCCTGATTCGTTTGCGTCCCCGGCCTGGTTGCACTCCTAGAGCTCCGGTAGATTCAAATCGTTCAATCATTTTCCGTAAGTTAGTTATGCTCATCGGTCCTCTTCGTAACGTTTTCAATCGCCGGAATTCACGAAGGGCAGCACTTGCATTGTCGCTCTTCTGATAAAACAACTTGACTAATAACGCCTGGTCAAGCAGAGTAAGCGTCATCGTCAGGCCATTCGTTCGTGAATGATGGGAGATCCTCAGCCTTGCCTGTTATTGTCATGATTGCTCAACACGGAACGCGCTTATGCAAATGTATTCATTGTTTTCTTGAAATAAGCGCCCTCTATGGCGACTTTTGGTACTATTTTTTTTTTTTTTTGCAGAAATCGAAACTGGTGTCAGCCCTGGTGTGATGACGCACTGACCAGGCTTTGTTTTTTAGGTGGCGTTGACAAGAGGTGCATATATTGTTACATCATCATCAAGCGGCTATTGTTAATTGTATTTCTACCACGGTCTATAGATATTCATGGTCATCGAGCTTCGGCCATTTTCCATTGTTTCGAGAAGCTAAGGAAAACAGATCGCGCCAGGTGCCGCATAGATCGCACCAGGGCCGACCGTGACCTGCGATAGAAGTTTTTCACTGAAACT
>JAHWFO010039519.1:6686-42449 GCA_023313115.1 Rhysida immarginata | reverse complement strand
AGAGATGGCTATTCAGTTAGAAGATTTTTGTTGTTCTTGTTGTCCAATCTTTGATTAAGATTTCACCGGGTTGACTCCGGTTCGCCTTCGTGACTTGGTTGTGCGTAATCCTTCAATATGAAGTTGATCGTAGTTTGTTTGCCGTTTTTTTTTTGTTCTTATACTGTCCCAGTGATTGGTTGAGCTTCAATTATTCTTCGGATCGTCTAACGGTTTTATTTCAACGGACTTAGGCGTGACTTGCCCCGTCCAAGATAAGATGTGTTCATCACGATTCCTGCGCTGATGCTTTCTTGTCGCCGGGTCTGGATAGACCCGCTTGTTCGTCATTAGACTTAGATTTGTGTGTAAACCCTCGTCATGCAGTGTATTAGTCTACTACGGAAAACAAGCCCTTCTGACGAAGTTCTATTGTCTATGTTAAGATTTCTTAGTTGTGTTTAAAAGAATTCCTTTAATTTTTTTTTGACTTTATTTTAGCTTATGAATTTTCAATAACTTAGGCTCCTTATTTGTATTGCCCTGAGCTCACTAAATGAAAACTTATAATTCTTTGTGATGCGATTTCATTTTTTTTTTTTTCTAATTTTCTTGTTTCTATTTCAGGACCTCATCTATGTTGTCTCCGTCTTGCCTAAACAATGCCTTTCGTTATGTGTATCCGCCCTTCGGTCCGTCTTGTCCTTTCTTCCCGTATTGATCCTCTCCTTACTGTCTTCCTCGTTTTTTTTTAATTTAGCATAATTTTGTTATTCGTCCTTACGATTCCTGGTGGAGGAGGTCCATGGTTTGTTGGTTATTATTACTTTAACCATTACCTTCTATTTTTTTCTTTTTTTTTGAAGATATCCTTATTTATGCTTTTATATAATGTTTATTTTTTTTTTTGTAGTCCTCTGAAAAGTTATGAAAATTTGAATTTTTTTATTTTCCAATTTTTACTTTCTGCTATTTTGCTGTCGGTTGTTTTCTATTTGCAGTGTGAGCAGCGTGTCCTCGTCATTTAGCAGTTCGAACTATGATTTTAGCACGAGGCCTTCCTTTCTTTTTCTGCTGTGTCATCAAGTCCCTCTTCGTTGTTGAACTTTGAATTTCTCCTTTACTGGGCGTGTCTGCAGTGTGCCACTTCAATTCTCTCGTCGTTCAACCTTACACTGTTTAACTTACTCATCCGATGTTTCGAATCTGTTACTATCCGTATCTCCCTCGTTTCTGACAGCAATAAAAGAAAATATTTATTTGGATTCCCTCTCCTTTTTATTCCTTGACGTTGAGTAGTCTTGGGGTTGGGAATTAAACACTATCGTTAATTAAGAATAACGTAGTTTCTAGTATTTCTTCTTTTGATTTTTCTCGAAAGAACGCGTGATCCTTCTAGTAAAGTATTTATTTTTCTCATTGTTAATTGGAATTAATATAAGTTTTTCCGGTTTTCCTTTTACTATTCTTTAGAGAACCTTTTTGTGTCCTCTCTGGTTAACTTATTACCTTTTACGCTATTAATCTGGGTTTTAGTATTTATTGTCTCGTTTTTGTAAGGGAAAGGTTTTCTTTTAAGTATTTTTTACGCGTCATTTTTGGGGCGTTGGCTGTGCGTGCGGGTAAACACGTCCCGTCTTTACTAGCACGTTACACTGTATACGTAAAAAACGTTTTTGAAGTTTAATTATAAGGTTTTTATTTTTCTGTGTGGTCGATCCCCATAAACATATTCCAAAGCATAAATTTGTATGAATTAAGGTAAAGTATAAATTTAATAAAATATTACGTGGAAGATGATTGACTCTATAAATAATGCCTAAAGAACGGGATAGTTTGGTAGCTAGATGTTTTATATGAAGGCTCCATGATAAATCAGGGGTAAAATAAATTCCTAAATATTTATAGGAAGAGACTCTAGTTAAGACTTTATTATTAACACAAAGCTTAATTTTATTATAATTAATTAATTTATTGCGTTGATGATAGATCATATAGTAAGATTTGTTTAGGTTAAGTGGAAGTTGATTTATTAATGACCAGTTACAGATTTTACTTAGTAAAGCGTTTAATACATTTTCAAGTTCTTCTTCGGAATCAGCTGAGGCTATAAATGAAGTGTCATCAGCAAATAATATGCATTGTGCATCGCCAGCAATATTGGAAATATCATTGATAAAGAGTGAGAATAATAGCGGCGATATAATAGAGCCTTGTGGTACTCCCTGGTTACTGATTAATTTTGGGTGAAAGAATTGAATTAAGACAAAGAGAATAATGCCTATCTAAAAGAAAAGAGGCTATCCAATTCAGTGGCAGCCCCCTAATACCATACAATAATTTTAATTTGTTTAATAATAATGTATGGGGAACCATATCAAATGCATTTTTTGAAATCAAGAAATAAGGCTAAAACTTAAGGCTAAAACTTAAGAAATAAGGCTAAAAAATAAGATAAAATAAGGTTTATTAATTAGTCTTAATAATGTTTCTGTAATCCACGGTTTTTTGGATAGGATGGGGTTCGAGAAAAGGTTTTTAGAGGAAAATATCTATTGTAACCATTCACAAAATGATTAAAAAAAATTTCAAAATTTAAATCGGAGTTGTGTTCTTTCAAAAATAACGTATCCCAGCTAGTTAATTGTAGGTAAGAAGCAAAGATTTGCGTTCTGTGTAAAGTATATAACCTAGAAGTGAAATTCTGGGTAGGATACCAATTCTTCATTGCGTAAATTAGGAATAAGGGGAGGTGGTCAGTAATTAATAAATCAATTGTTCCACTTTGGATGAAGTTCATGTTTTTAGTAAAAATTTGATCAATTAGAGTAAAGGAATTATGGCTGATGGAATAACGTGTAGGGGAAGTGATAGTGGGTGAAAGATCAAAGCTATTGAAAAGACATAAAAGTTCAGCCGTATTTCTAAGTAAGGGTGGCAAAAATTCTGAATTAAAATCACCTAGAATTATACATTTTTTGGCCGTAGGACGCAAAGACTCAAGAAGGGATTCAAAAAAGGTTAAAAAATTATTAAAATTAGCACTTGGAGGGCGATAGATATTAATGATAAGGAACATATTATTTATTAATAAAGTAAGGAATTCGTAATCGTCATTAATACACGTTCCTTCATCTAAAACATTCACTGTTAATTTATTATGGATATAACAACAGATACCTCCACCTTTACGTGTCTTTCCAGAAATTGAAAAATTATTATAACCCGAAATATGAGGAATATCAGAATTAAAAACGGTCCATGTTTCAATTAATGTTAAAACAGAGGGGTAGTTAGAGAGTGAAAGCAATAGTTCATCCAAGTTAGCATGTAGACTCCGAATATTTAAAGCGAAAATAGAAAAAAATTTTTTGTCTGATATGGTGTCAATGAAAGCATTGAGGGAGATTGAGCCAGGGATATAAGTATTCATAGCTGAGATATTAGATAGATGTAACTATATAATTAACTTATGGAAATAGAGTGCAATATAGATTTTTCTCCAAAATTAAACCTATTTCCATACTTATTGATTTGAATGTAAATAGAATAAGTTAAATATACATTGTCGATAATCATAAAGTTAGGGGTAATTAATTTATATTAACTCAATATCATATTCAGAGCCAAGCTCAATGACTGGGCTCTTTTCAGATTTTCTAACGAATACTTTCCCATTTTCAATCCAGACAAATTTTAAATCACCAGATTTTTGCTTGGCTTTCGCCTTGACAAAAAGAGACCTAAAAAAAGGGCACAAATGCTCATTTAAATACACAGAATACTCTTCACCACAAATACAAAGTTCTCTTGTATTCAATCTCTTAAAGCAATTCTTTTTTCTTTCCAAAAAAACATTAACCATCTTCTTTCTTACAAATTTCACTACAATAGGTCGTCCAGTCTTCCTATCTTCTCTCTTTTTTCCTATTCTATGAATAGTGTCCACATCAGTTTTAGAACATTCTATGTCCATATATAGGCTAATTTTTGAAAGGATTTCATTCAAATCTTCGGTTGGGGTTTCAGGTATTCCATTAATAATTATGTTTGAGCCGTAGGAATATTGTTCAAATTTAGCCAATTGAGTTTTCATAGTAATCATTTCTACCTTAAACTTTTCATTTTCCAGATGAAGTTGGTCATTTTTCAATTTACAAACGCTTACTTCCTTTTGAAGAACTGTAATAGATTTTTCAAACATATCAAACTTTCCAGACAAAAATTCCAGGGAACTGGACATATCCTGAATTTCTTTTCTCATTTTTTTTAGATTTTTAATCTCATTTAAAACTTCACAAACTGTTTTCTGCAATTTTTTTATTTCTTCCATATTATTAGTAAGCAAGTCTGACTTAGATTTAATTATATCTGACTCCTTAAATCTATTAATTAAGTTCTCATGGTGACTCTTATTACCTTTTCCAGCTAATCTTTCTCGAGAATCACATTTTTAACATTTCCAGTCTGTATTTTCATCTTGATAATATTGATACTCAGATATAGATAAATTTGCACATCTCACCTCTAAATGATAAAGTTTTCCACAAGATCCACTACATTTAATACTCGCTTCTGCACTTTTTATATAAATTTTGCAGGAGCCGCATTTTCTTGCTGCTGACATTGTTAGCCATTTTTAGGTGAATATAAAGATAGTAGGAGATACGACAGGTGCATGGGACAAAGGGTAGCTAGATGATAGTAAAGAAAAAATTAAATGGTAAGAGAAATATTAGAAAACTTAGATAATGTACTATTTTTGTTTTGGAAGTGGCAACAATGTTATTGTATTGTTGATGGCATTATTCAGAGTTATTATTGTTGTCTGAAGTAGAATTATGGAATGGTGAAAATTTTGAAATGATGCTTATCCGGGAAATCGGTAAGAAAAAACAGATTAGTGGAGTATCGAACAAAAAGATCTGCGAATGGATGGGACCTCTGCATTTAACAATAGCGCAGAACCAAAAATCAAAGCAAATTATTATATATTTCCACTTGAAATCGATGGTAAAGTAGAGAGCCAAATGAACAGATGGCTAACAATAGATTTAAATAGAATGATGAGGAACTTACCATGTTCTGAAGAGCAACAATAACAATCTGCTTACAGACTATCCAAACGTTTAACAGCGAACAAGTATATGTTTAAACTTGAACTACTCGAATACAGTAAATAGACCTTAAAAGAATCTCCACTGTAAACTATTAAAATCGATGAGGATTTGACACCAAAAAAAAAACCCAACAGACAAACTAATTTAATGACGTTTTCACAAAAAAATAAAAATGAGGAGCATGTCTTTACCTTGTCTTCAATAGGATCACGATCGGTGTTACAAGCAGATCACAATCCACGTGGAGGTAATAGCTTGTAATGATTCAATGATCCAAGCATCTTCTCTAAACGCTAGCCAAGTGAACCATAATTTTCAGTTGTGTGCGACATGAGCAGCCATGTACATTCCAATTGGAAATCAGGATCTGCTAAAGAGAAAAGGAAACAAATGCTAATGAGTAATTTGGAAGGAAGAGAAAAGTAACATGAATATCTGTTACACGCCTGATTAATTCGCTTGCTATCAGTATCACAATTATCAACGCACACAGTATGTATAGAGTAATTTCTGTTTAATAGTAAGCTCTAGAGACACGATCTATTCAACTGAATTAGTCATTCGTAAAGACAACCTTATCCTGACACAGCCCAACACTTTAAAACGCATGCTGCCTTGTCTCATCCGGTTTAGTTTGGTAATAGGGATAGCTCTACGCAGCAAGATCTCTAATTGAAACTTAAAACAAACATTATTAATCTTTACTTTAATTAAAATTAATATTCTCGAAACTACGACAACAACAACAATCTTCCCTTTCCTTAGTTCGGAAATTTATTCCAAAAATGCCCGCCCAATCGAGCTTTCTCGCATTACAACAACGCTGAGCAGACAAGAACAATGACACTTAAGACGTGAATTGAGACAGTAACTGTGTAGTTTTTATTTAAGTTTCACTATTTACCTCGTTAATTGACTGATTTTGGTTTCTTATTCTACTGGGACGCCTAAACAACTCCTCTACTACGTGTCCATACTCTCAAGTCAAGTTAATTCGTGTAAACAACAGAGCTCTCGATTTCCTTTCCGAACAGCAAAAATGGCGATTGCTCTGCTTTCGTATTCTCCCCCAAACAATGGCGGCACATCCGGATTTCGTTCCATTCGCAGTTCATTCCCGCTTTGAGTTTTGAAGGATTCTAAATCGGCTCAATTTTTCTTAAAATTTATTTTAAATAAACTGACAATTGTATTTGAAAATTTATAGTTATTTTGTTTTAAGCCATTCATCATTTTGTAAAAAACTTCGTAAGTTCTCTAGAAAATTGAACAATTGTGAATTAGAACTGTTCTCACAAAAATGAGGCGATCTACCGCGTAGAATATAGCCAATCAATGAGCTTGATACAAAAGAAAGAGAATTCTTAGCTGCAACTATCCAAAGACATCATGCGAATAATTAAGTGAATCTTATCTCCTGGGAATAATAACAATTTCTTCTTAATTCCGATTACTAAAGAGTAAAAATTGAATAAAATAAATAATTTAACCGGAGAAATCCCCCCTCGTCAAAAGCAATCGAACTTTCCCGCTCTCAGCTGGACGAGTCCATTTGCCACGCAATCGAGAAGGGGAGGATCGAATATTTTGTCAATACGTCATTGGTAAACAAAATTCTCGAGACTAATTTTAAACAACTATCTCTCTAAAATGGATTTACTGGCCTCTGGTTTATTCAACAAAATTCAAGCCACCGAATCAGGGATCAAAGAAATTGACACCCGGCTTAACAACATCGATATGATCCTGTTAAATCTGTTAAATCGATAAGACTTAATCTTAAATCTTCAGTTCCAGCTGTCAATATTCCATTGCATGATCAATTTTTTGAAATCTCCAAATCTTTGGTTTAGCGGAGGAATCATCAGAAGACATCGCCAGTAAATACTTGGATCTCTTCTCCGCTCGCCTGGATGTGCCTCTCAATCCGACTTCAATTTCCGCAGCTCATCGGTTTGGATCGCGTCGTTCTTCCAGATCTCGACCTATAATTCTCCAATTTGTGTCTCCAATGGACAAAGACTTAATCCTCAAAAATCGACTAAAGCTCCCTGGATCGTCGTTTCGTATAAAGGAGGATCTCCCGTTCTCCCGTTATCATCTCCTCAAAGAAGCCAGATACCTGCTTGGTCTTCGGAAGAAGTCTTTGGTGGTTTGACGGCAGAATTCTTTCTAAAGACTCTACCGGAAAAATCATTTTATTAAAGAATTCGCACGACCTCCAACAACTAAGCGCCAACCGTTCACTTAGCCAGTCTGTTATAGCCTTATTTATAACTAGTGGATTGCTCGTGTCACAACGGGTGGCTTTAAAGCGAAATAAAGTTTAGTTTACACGGTTCAAAAAAAAGAAAATACTTTATGAAAGCCATTGTATTTTTCTCTTAGAATCTAACTCTTCCTGCATAGGATAGCAACAGGGAAAACTTTCTTTTTCTAAAAATTCAACTCATATCCATAGATGTAGTATACCTTGGAAGCAACCCGATTTTTTGATATTTCATTATCCTGAAATATGAATCGCGTTTTCAAGTGTGTCTTTATGCATTGTAAGAATAGGACGGAGTTGGGAGTTTTTCCACGGTTTTGCCTGTATGAAATTAAAACCACCTCTCCAATAGTGTAGACCTTGCCTCGGTGCTGATGATTTAAACAAACAGAAGAAAAATGCTCATAAATTTTTTAATGAAAATTAAACACGATTACAACACTTCATTATAAACAATGTTGGGGTAAAAGCTTGGCCATCAACAAACCCCTGTCTGTCAGTTGCTTTTATAAAAACTTACACATCTTGTAACCTTCTTACACGCGAGAAAGCTACATAAAGTTGTCCGTGACTAAACACAGCAGCGGGTAAGCAGATTCCAATTTTGTCAAAGGTCTGTCCCTGCGATTTATTTATTGTCATTGCAAACGAAAGCGTTATCAGAAATTGACGTCGTTTCAATGTAAAAGGTAATCCGGTCTCACTAGGAGCTAAATCGATTCTTAGTATAAAGGTTCGCTCTCCAGCACATGGTCCCGTTAGGACTACTGTATCCAAATATAGCCGATGAAGCTACTTAACAATCATCCGCGTGCCATTGCACAATCCTCTGTTTGTATTTAGATTTCTTAAAAGCATTACGATTGCACCAACTTTTAGCTCAAGCTTATGAGATGGCATTCCAGATGATGATAGAGAATTTAGAAACTCCAAGGGGTAATTATTATGCTCTTCTTCGTCATCGCATATTATACTGTCTATACTAACATACGTCTTTAATTCACCCGGTAACTTTTTAACCACCTTCGAATTTATTTCAGCGTTGTGTATTTGACGTCTGAGGTATTATACAGAACCGATTCTACTGTAGCCAGAGCCATGTAAAGAAAAGGTGTATGGCCCTCTTCCAGGAACGTCTTCTCTCAGACTAACTTTTTGGGAAGCAAATGCGAAAGCACTATTGTACTGTCGTAAATGCGTACGAAAATTTTCCGAAATATAGTCATTTCCGATATAGAGATTAATCAGCTCGTGAGGCACTTCCCGTAGTCTTGATTTTCTTCCAAAACAACTTTTTCTTTTTGATAGCAAAGGTTATAACCCTGACCAACTTTTTTCACCGACAAAATGTAGTGCATCGCAGTAGCTTCTCGTCATTTTCTACCGACATTGAACTTCACGTCATTCGGAGTTTCTCTAGCAATTGGAGTTGTCTGCACAAATTGTAGCACGTTTCGATTTCTATTATCACGTACTGTGCGCGTTGTACCTTCGGCCCGTTTTGATCTGGGTCTCCCACGCAGCCTTGGCATCTGCAAAAGCAATTTTAACTTTAGAGCCCTTTGAATTTACCATAAAACTTAATACAGGTCGCACACGATTTACTAAAAATTATTAAAGTATGACGTAACACCTGTTAAAACGATGTAAATAATTGCTATTTGATTTTAAAAAACTATTCAAAAATAGGCCAATAGGTACGCTGTGTATAGATGGGGGGGGGGGTTCTAGAAATTAAGGCGTCGACTACTATGGTCATTTTGCGCCTTATACAAAAGATATATCTGTACGCAGCCCGGGACAAACACAAGAATCCATGCCCACAGCGGGATTCGAACCCACAGCCAGGCGGACTCGAGAACTAGAAAGCCTACGTTCTAGCCACCTGGCCACCGTGAATAGATGGGGGATATATAACTTATATATATTTTGGTGGTTGAGGTGAATTTAATCATTTTGAAAAAATCGGACACACCTCTTTTCACGTTTAGCCCAAAAAGAGGAAATACCATCCCAGTTTGGGTTTTATTTTTATTTAAGCTTATATGCCAACTTGCATATAAATTATCCCCCATCAATGCATTACCTTTCTAGAAGTAAAAAAATATATTACCTAAAACAAAGAAAAAGCACCTACTCTCATAGAAAAGGAAATGTAAAAGGAAGAAGCTTGGTTACTCAGCTGTTTTGTAGTGAACCGCGTTGCTCGCCATCTGTTCGAGCTTTTTTTTTAAAACAATCCCTGGAAAATCACTTTTTGGTTAACTGTAATTAATTCGGAGACTTTTTTAAAAAATAACTTATTTATTGCACCCCTTCACGGTAAGATCTTTAATTTAAGACTATTCTGAATCTTCTATGTGCTCTAGTTTTTGTGTAATCGTGTACATATTATGCTATTATTATATAAGATTTGTTTTGTCTATGGAAGTTTTTGTTATTTTTACGTTACTTTGCTCCCGTTCACAACAATTTTATCGGATTTTCTAAGGTACGCTATTTTTCTCCTTTCTCCTTACTTGTTCTCTAGATTTTCTTTACCTCTTACTTTGCACATTCATATCCACTCTCATGACGATTAACCCTAATGTTACATCTATTTCTGTCTTTAATACTGAATTGAAAACCAAATTCTCTCCTCTTTCTTCTTCTTTTCTCTTCCTTTTCAGCCTAAACATAAGTAGCCTTCAGGCTAATCACTCAATTATTGGTCTCCTCCCTTACTTCACTTTGCTGCTTCCCCGTATTATATCAATAATGGAGTCCTGCACGAAATCTTCTTCTGATATACCGTTTCTCAATAATTTCTCCTCCGTTGCGATTCATGGTCCCGTCAAAAATGGTGGCGGGATTGTCCCGAATCAATTACACTAGAAATTAAAGACGGATTTTTCTTGCACGAATAGCAATTTCGAAATTCTCACTATCTCGATAAACACTAAACTCCTTATTATCTCCATTTACCGTCATCCATCTGGACAATTGGCGGCTTTTTAAATCATTTTTCTTCATTACTAAAGTCCGGTCGAAACTCCGACCGCGTAATGTGCTCTGTGATTGGTCACCGTAATCACGTGATTTCTTGGGGCAGTTAGCAACGTGCCGTGATTCAACAAATTTGAACCATTCCCGATATATCGATGTCTATTTTGATATATCGGCACGGGAGTTTTATGTATTATTTTAATATTAAACTATAAATTTATAAATTTAAAAAAAACTGGAAAAAACTAAAATAATTAAAACATATGAAATGCTCGCAGGAATCAGCAAACAGGTACTCGCAGGAAGTGTGAATGAATTCAGTGCGCATGTGCAAAATTAATTTAATGAAATAAAGGTAATTAAAAGCATTTTCGTGAATGAAATACGCCATTGATTTCACTGTAATAGCAATTGGTTTGTTTGAAAGAACAATACGAGGCCTGTGAGAAAAGTATCCGACCTTCGGCCGGGAAAAATAAAATTACACACCTGGAGCATTGGAAACCTAATCACCCTCAAAGTAGTCTCCTTGGGACTCCACACTCTGCTCCCAGCGGTGCCGCTATTGTTGGAAGCATTCCTGGAAAGCGTCTTTCGGAATGGAGTTTTGCTCGGCTGTCGTTGCAGCCATAATGTCCTCTCTTGTCTGAAATCGCGTTCCTTTCAATGGCCTCTTTAGTTTGGGGAACACCTAAAAGTTGCAGGGGGCCAGATCAGGAGAGTAAGGAGCCTGTTGTACCACGGGAGTCTGGTTTTTCGCCAAAAAAGTCGGAATCAAGTTTGGTTTTTGAGGCGCCAATTGCCTATTGACCACAACTGCGGTCTCTTGCGCCGCACTGCATTACGTAGGCGACGGAGGACATCCCTGTAGTACTCTTTGGTGATTGGTTGACCCTGTGGTGCGTAGTCGTGGTATACCACACGGCGAGAGTCAAAGAAAGCAGTCAGCATCACTTTCACATTGCTGCGCACTTGGCGGGCCTTCTTTGGTCGTGGTGACGAGGAATGCTTCCACTGTGACGACTGATGGTTTCCACCTGGCTGTCGCCCAGTTTCTGGCAAAATTTGATGCAGTAACGCTGCTCCAGTCGTTCCGTCATTTTCCTTCAAATCAAAAACCGACGAGACCACAACACACTACCTCCCTCTAATGCTGATTGCCAGCAACTGACGCTATTGAGAGGCGGGAAAAAATTCACGCATACGCACAAAGGTTCAAGGTCGGCTCATGCAAGCGCGCGCTATTCAAATCCATCAGGTTTTCGCAAAAAAAAAAAATTAGGTCGGATACTTTTCTCACAGGCCTCGTACAATTACTTTCTCATAGTTTACTGAGGAACTACATAATGATGCAACAAGAACGCGGATTTTGAAGGTGACGTCAGAACCGAACAACTCCCGACCAATCACAGAGTACGATACGAGTTCGGGGTTAAAGTCGAGCGGACTTTACATGATATTAGCAGGGAAGAGGGAGAACGGGAAGCGAAGTGATGCTCTTTTGTTGAAACACAGATACACCTAGCGATCCTAACGTTCGGGACATAAAACGTTAGTCCCTTTAACCTTAAACCCAGAGATCGTTAAAGAAAATCTCTGCTCTAACCTCTAACCCAGATAAGAAAAGCACCTTTACTTTCGATATGGAAACGACTAACTGCCTGCCTGCAACTGCTGTCAGTACAAGCACGAAGGAGATATAATACATCTCCATCGTGAGTGCAAGTGAATTTGTGCTGTTTTTATAATATTTATTGATGGCATTGGTATTTAGCAAGGTATTGTGGAACGAAAATATGCAGAAATTCCTATCGGAAAGCAGAGATTGAAAGAAGCTAATTCAAAGAGGAAAATGAAAATAGAATGGAGAGAACAGCCAGGGAGGAGGGAGAACAGCCTCCTTCTTGCCTGGAACAGCCACCAGATACGTTATGGAGGGGGTTTGACGTAACAGCCGATTAACTCATGTCCCAGACGTTGAGATCAGTGGCGCTGTTTTTATTAACACTTAAATAGCATTGAATCAGTTACGAACTTCGCTTCCCGTTCTCCCTCTTCCCTGATATTAGTCTCCACTCCAAAAGACAAATTGAAAATGGAAGTAAAAAAAAAAGGGAAAAGGGGTTCGAACCAGGGACCATGCCTATCGCTGGCACTGCTCTTACCAACTGAGCTATCGGGGATATGAACCGCTTTGCTGTTACAAAATATCCAAAAGGACTTCATTGAAGCCACATACCTACTCAATCGGCAGAGCAGGCCCCGACTCGAAGATCTGGAATAGTCCTTACCCTTTAACCATCAAATAAATTGATGAAATTTTACTTTCCTTTTCGATTTTACTTCCCTTTAACCCAGGTCGCGGAATTTTACTTCCTTTTTCAATTTGTCTTTCGAAATCCTGGAGATGTTTCTTCAGTCATTATCTTATATTTGTTCACTCCAAAAAACAAATATAATTATCGGTGACTTCAACCTAGATTTCCTTAAAGTCAATTCAAACCTACATTCCCTCTTAGATATGGCGACATTCACTGGACTTTTCCCGTTAATTTCTTCATTTACACACTATTGTAATATTGATCAATGTGTTGCATCATCCCGAGAAAACTTGTTCAGCGGATCCCTAGATCTCGAAATATCTGGTCATTTCCTTATCTTCTCATTCCAAGCACTATCTCATAGTTCCCAAGTCGTTCCTAACTTACACGAAATTCGCCGCGTTACATTCAACAGGATTGCTGCATTCAAGTCTTTTTTTAGAAATGACCAACTGCTCTGACGTATTTGAACCTGATAATGATATCCAAATATACGTGGCATAATCTATGAACAAGGATAAGACGGGATTGTTTAAAGCCATGTTGGAGACATACATTCCGTTAATTCATAACAGGCCGTAAGAGTACTGCATTAAGGAATGAAGCCATGCTGAGAAGAAGAAAGACATCCATTCGTAGACATGTAAGAAGATAAACGCTTATGAAATATGTATTAAAAATTTTAGCGAAGCAAAGTAAAACAGCGATAAGATGATAAAGTTGATATAGTTGCTGAAGTTGGTAAAATCACCTGACTTAAATATTGTCATGATTCTCGTCGGTTTAAGACAGGATGGATAAAAAGGCTTGTGTTAGATTGAGAACCATGAATTAGGTTATTACTTATTTTCCATTTTTGTTTGTTATTTGAAAAATTATTGAATGCGTGGTGATAATAAGAAGCTTTAGCTTTATTGATGACAGATTTCACGTGATTCGAGAAGGAACGGAAATTAGTGATTGGTGGGGGAACGCCTAAATTTATGGCATAAAGATTTTTTGTGTGCAATTAAAGAATATAGAATGCGGGCACTTAACCATGGTTTTGTAGAAATATGTTTAGGTTTAATATTAGGAGATGAAACTTTAGGAAAATAACTGTTTAAGCCAATTTGGTTATGTGATAAAAATGAAGGCTCTATTTTCATTTGTTATTTTGTTTTCATTGACTTTTTTATATTGTGCATTGCGTTAGTAGAATCCATCGACTGGTGAGCTTCTCCCACGCGCTTTAAAAGGTGTGAAAGTTCTTACTCAAAAGAGTTTCACATTGGCAGTGTTTGTTTGTACATTATTATAATATAAAGTGAGTATTAGGGAGTATAAAAAGCATTTGGTTTTAAGCCTTCATTACTACAGGTCTTATCGATTAGCCTTATGTTTCCATTCCCATTGCAGATGATGGTTCGATTTCTCCCAAGTATTTAACCCTAGAATGCTAACCATACGTCTTGTAGACGTAGTTAAAATTTTAAACATCTGCTGCTGCACTTGACCTTGAAAGAGCGCCCTGTAACTCCAGGTATGCTTCATCAAACATGTATTCTTTCGAACAGTGGTGTTTCAGTTGTCCAGCTTGCATATCAACAGCGTGTATTGCGTATTTTCGTAAACATAGAGCGTCTGTTAGACGTAGAGTTAGTATTCAACGTAAATTTTTGTACGTCTCTTGGACGTAGAGTTAGTATTCAATGCATATTTTGTACATCTCTTGGACGTGTTGTTATGAATGATGGTGCGTATATATATATATCCTCTGAGGCATATTAGTTATTATTAATTACAAGTGTTATATTAATACAAAATTCTATTGTTATGGTTTCAGTAGAAGAAAAAGAAATTAAAAAAATTACTGGAAGTCTAAATATAAATTAGTCTTCAGGAATTGATGGAATTTAGGCAAACAACATTAGAAATAATGGTAAAAGTTTTGTTATCTCATTTATATAATGTAATATTGAAGACAAATGAATGGCCAAAAGAGATAAAAATGTCAAAGATTAGGCCAATCTCTAAGAAAGGTAAAAAACAGATTTAAATAATAATCGACCAATATCAAACTTTGTATTATTACAAAATATTTTTAAACATTGGATTAAAAAAACTTGAGGAATTTTGGGAAAAGAACAATACTTTTGGTAAAGAAATATATGGTTATAGAAAAAAGAAGTCAACCCGAAATTTGAAATGATCAAAAATTAAATAAATGCTTCCATCATGGTCTTAATTCGGCAGTTATTTTTTGGATTTAAATAAAGCTTGGGATTTGGTTAATCGTGATATTTTGTTTTTAAAATTAAAACAACATGGTATAAAAGGACAATGTTTAAATTTGTTGAAAGGAATGCATACGAATAGAATGTAAAAACTAAAGATAAATAATCTTGAAAGTTCAGTTTCTGAGATCACAAATGATATTCCTCAAAGGTCAATATTAAGTTCAATTTTTTCCAAATTCTAGAAATATCTCTTTTCGTTTGTCTTTTAAAACATTTTAGACAATATAATTCGTTTTATTACATATATTTTTTTCGAATATTCTTATATCGAATGTTTTTTAATATTGTTATTTTACAGAGTTGTTAAAAAGTTAATGAACAATTTTTATAATAAATGTATTGTTCTAAAGTACTTATTCTATAATAAATAAATACACAACACTCCTTATTTCAATCAATACAACTAATCATAACTGCATTTCAATGTGATGTACGTCTTGGAGACGTACAGTCTGTAACATTGCTATGGAATCGATGCATAATTTTCGATTACGTTGTATATTTATTACATATTATAACCATTACCTGTGTACAGCACTCTTAGCCTATTAACATTTTAGAAAAAGTATTAAAAATTCATTTTCATCAATTTCAAAAACAATACACAAAAATGTCAGTTTTTTAATGTAACAATTCTATGGAATCAGAAGTGAAAACCTTTAACATATTGTATCTACCTTCTGAAAATGGAACTGAACCATATGCAAATACCTTTTATTGCTTGCAAAAGTTATTTATGTTAGTGGAAAGTAGATGTTTTCTTTCACCACAATGCCAGGCGGTTCAGTGTTGACAGAGCTTGAAATCAGAAAGATCATCAAGTTTCATACTCAAGGATTAAGTCAAAGAGCAATTGCTAAAAAGATAGGAAGATCTCAGAAAGCAGTTTATAATTTTTTGTCAAAGGGTGACAATTATGGTATTTCCAAAAGAAGATCTAAGGCTAAAAAGCTAAACACTAGAGATCACAGAAGAATATTTCGTATGGCAACGAAAGAACAATTATCAGTACGACAGATTGCAGCTGCTCTACCTGTAGAAGTGTCTGGAGAAGTCTTCACGACAACACCAACATCAAGTATTCCAAATGTCTTAGAAAACCACGACTAACAGAAGCTCACCGACATGCACGACTTGAATGGGCTAAAGATAAGATCTCCTGGAGCAACATCGTTTTCTCTGACGAAAAGAATTTTAACTTAGACGGACCAGACGGAAAAGCATGTTACTGGCATGATCTGAGGACGACTCCCAACATTCAGTTCAGCAGAAACTTTGGAGGGGGATCTGTCATGGTGTGGGCAGCATTTGGCTACAACGGAAAATCAGATCTTGTGTTTGTGGAAGGAAGATTGGACTCCAAAAAGTATCAGACATTGCTTTATGATCATTTAATACCGTTTGGCCCTTTGATTGGTGGCCCAACGTGGAAATTTCAACAAGACAACGCAAGCTGCCATGTTTCAAAAGCAAAGAAAACATGGTTCGTTGATGAAAAAATTGAAGTAATTAATTGGCCATCATTAAGCCCGGACATGAATCCCATAGAAAATTTATGGGGTATCATGGTATCGAAAATTTATGCTAAAAAGAAACAGTTTGATCATGTTAACGAGCTGAAACTCGCTATTTTAGAGGCATGGGACAACATAAAACTTCCAGTTCTCCAAAAGCTAGTTGAATCCATGCCTAACAGAGTGTTTCAATTAATTTCAGCAAAAGGTGGTTCAACTAAATATTGAATTGTAGTTTTCTTTAAACTTTTATTTGTGATTCCATAGAACTGTTACAGTTAATTAATGGATTTTTTTGTTTATTGATCAAACAATGTTTTTTTTTTTTGTTTGTTTGTTTCATTAAACATCTTTATGGTTTACAAACATATGTAACATTCAGCATTTTGATATATGGATAAATTGAAAAGTTACTTTGAAATATGCCTTGATTCCATAGCAATGTTACAGACTGTATAGTTAGTAACAAGGTTATGCTGCTCATGGTTAGTATTCTAGGGTTAAAGTTATTAAGTACATAACAGATGCTGATTTTTTTTTTAATTTGAAAATTGGTAAGTTATTAACGTAGAATTAATGATTTACAAATGAAATGCCTCGAAGTCTTTATTTCCAAATTTCAATAATAAAATAAATGCGCCCCCATTTCCACTATAGATGGCGATGCAAGACGGCCCCTTGATGACGTGAGCCAGTTTCGAAGCTAGAGTTTCAATTTCTCTTAAGAAGTACCGGAAGAATTAAAAAGGCTTAATGGCCTCTGAAATTAATGTCATGGCTTCATTTAATAACCATGTTAATGCTTTGAAGTGGAATGGACGAAGACAAGCTAGAAGAATGTCCGGAGGTGAGTTATTAACATAGAAACGAATACGTGGCTCGGTTAATGTGAAGCGCGCTCTCGTTATGTTGAGTGCCAGTGAACTGATTTGAATTTTGTTTATTTGCTTCTAATGAATAGCATTCCCAGCCTTGTTGTTGTTTACTGCTATGGAATTAATGTTGGTTTTGAGCAGCTCATTATAATTGAGATTATAGCGTGGCAAGGCGCTTACCTGTAATACGTAGTGTATATTTACTTTTGCAGTAGAGGCCTCGGCTGATTGACGCGGGAGAAAGTCTCGCTATACACATCGAAACATTGGTAAGCTTGTTACTTGACATTATCCTTAACATTAGTATCTTTATTAAGTAAATACAGGATGAGGGAGGTTTTAATTGGACAATATTCATATATTAGAAGTCGCATTATTAATGACATCTTGTTATTTTTCACCAGTCCTCCGTTGCCATGTTTGTTTTTATCGTTTAGCGATCTCTACCCATATTTGTATTTCAAATGATATGTTAGTATAAGTGAATTGAAATGAGGTCTTATTAAATTCGCATATATTCAGTTCTTGGTGTTTTATATTGAACATTACTCTAAAAGCCGCTACTGAAAACGATTTTGAATAATTAAAATTTTAAGTCATGGCTAAAGAAAATCTGGTTGCAATAAAAGTATGAAAATATTTTTTAAAATTTGATAATTGACATATTTTGGAAATCGGGAGCTAAGTCATCATATCCAAACAATATTAATTACGAAGGTCCGTAACATCATAGAGGAGAAATAAGATAGAGAGAGCATTCGCAGTGAACGATTTCAGATGCCAGCATCTAGGCGAAATAGCCATCTGCGGTTTGGTGACGGGTCAGAGCGAATCAGTACAAATAACAGGAAGTGGCATAAGGAGAAAGTGACGACTTTGCGCGCTCTAATTTATGGTAACCTCTAAAAATTAGCGTGGATATACCAATGATATCAATACAACTACTGGATCGCTTACCTAATGAGCAGAAAGCGTTCCAGAAATTCAAGCAACCAGGAACGACAACTCGATTACTTTCTACCCACTGAGGCAGTTATATTTAAGGCTGTAATTTCGGGAACGCGAAGGAGCTGTTTTCTGATCATTGATATCATTGAAAGTTACTTTGAGCACCGAGAGATGGCATTATCAGGATATGCCCAACAAATTATGAGTGCATCTGACTCTATCCCCTCTCCTGTTTCCAGTTGGACTTTCAGCACATTTCTTGACAATAAGATGTAGGCCTATGCTTAATTACAAAATAGCACAGAGAAATAAAGTTATAGATTAACCATGGCAATAAAATGTTCCTGGTAATGAAATAAGCAATGATATCATAACGGTATCTTAAAGCTTCTTTGTTAAATTAATTCTTTAGCCCTTTTTTGTACCCTGTGTTTTAATGCATTAGTATAGGGGAATTTTTATGCTGAAGGGCCTTCAATGGCTACTCTCATTAGTGAGTCCAGGGACTCTTACTTCAATATATTTCTGAATGAGATTTCGATTTTATCCATCTTTGTATAGTCCATTTGGCATTTCACGCTATGGATGGATATAATCTTGTTTGGTTTATTAGAATTTTTGGCGTCGACTACAAAGGTCATTTTGCGCCTTTTACACAAGTTATATCTCTACGCAGCCCGGGACGAACACGGCGGGATTCGAACCCACGACCAGGTGGACCTAGGCCCTAGCTCTCTCCGCCATCTGGAAGCACTGCAGTAATGCACAAACAAACCAGGTGCCGGCAAATTCAAAATTACGTTACAGGTCCTGTTATAAGGATAAAACTTCGTACTTTGCGTGTGGGCTAGATGGTAGGTCGCTTGCGAGAGTGAGTCGGCATTTTTTTTTTTTTTTTTTTTTTTTTTTTTTTTTTTGTGGGTCGGGTATAACCCGCTCCGACCCTCGTGGACACATCTCTGCATTATTAAAAAAAATAACTTGTAATGAAGGAATAATACATTCGCACAAGCCTACCACCAGGTTATTCATGAGGTATGAAATTCCAATATGTGATGTCTGTTGTAAGGTTTATATGACATTCCTATGTTTATTTGTTCCTGAGTAATAAACCATTAGAATTGTACGTAATTGACTGAATCACCCTGTACACAAGTAAAATTGGTATCAGGTAATTTGGAAATTGCTTTTAACTCATTTTTCGATCAATATCTCGATTTTATTTTGCAGACTGTTTTTAATTCTTGAAAAAATAAAAGATTCAAATGCTGTGTAAAAAAGAAATGGAGTGCCCTTATTAAATTTATTAAATGTTTTGCTATCTCAATTGAATATACTGCTGCTGCTGCAAACAAATTTCCATTCGAAATGGTCAAAAGTAAAATAACTTATCAGAGTTGTTTTTTATGGATATGCAGAAAGAAAAATAAACATGGGAAGTTCCAGTTCTAACTGACCACCTTTACGAACAAAAAATTCCACTCGACCGAAAAATATTAACAGCATTTTTTGAGTTCCACGCTTCAAAGTTTGAAGTAGCAGATAAACAATGCTTTTTTTGTAACTGCCAACAAACAAACTACACAGGCTGACAAAAAAGTGAAGCACCCAGAAGGAGTGATCCAATCTTATCCTATTTCGATACACATGCATACCACTGATGTGTGAGTAATCGATTAGATTCACAAGACTCTGTAATGTCTAGAACGCTCACCAGACTGCATTCATCACTACCATGTTGTTAAGTTGCTTCCAGTCAACTGCTGTGAGTCCGAACAGTTACGGAAGACGTTCAGAGAGTATTACTGTACTGTACAAAGCACCCGCGATGCTCGCAGACGCGTGACACATCCTATCCACCAATTGACAGCATTTGACAAGGGCCGCATTGTGGACTGTATGAGGCTGGTTGGTCGTATCGTGCAATTTCCAGCCATGTGGGCCATTCAGATGTCACAGTGGCCCAATGTAGGAATCAATGGGTACATGAGAGCACCCATGCACATCGTGCAGATTCGGGGCGACCAACAAACACTACCCCAAGAGAGGACCGTCGTATGGTGCTCCAAGAATTAAGGAATCCCTTGGCATCGGCACCCACCATCCGCGAACATGTACTGGAGACTCTACAACACTTCGTGAGTTCTCGCACAGTGTCTCGACGACTCGCATCCACCGGATTGTGATCCTACCGCCTCATGCGTCGGTTGCCATTAACACCACAACACCAACGCCTGGGTTTAGAGTGGTTACTTGTCCAGGAGACATGGAGGACGAATGGGATCGAATCATGTTTAGTGACGAGTCCCGCTTCTCCATGACCTCCGATGACCATCGTGTTCGCAGATGGCGGCGTCGAGGGCGGAAGACACAGCTCTCCCATATTTTGGAGAGAGACACAGGCATAACCCCTGGCATCACTGTGTCGGGGGACCATCGGATATGCGTTCAGGTCACCTCTAATAGGCCTTCAGCAGACTTTGACGGCACAACGATACGTGACAGATATTCTGCGTTCGCACGTCCTACCCCTTCTGGCACAGTACCCGGGACACTGTACCAACAAGATATTCATGCCCACACACAGGACTGCCTACAGCATATTGAGTTCCTCACGTGGCCAGCAAGATCCCCGAACCTCTCCATCATTGAACACGTGTGGGATGACATTGGAAGGCGACTCCGTCCCAGTACCAACCTGCGGGATCTGGAGGGACAGCTGCAACAACTGTGGACATACTTGCCTCAGGAGAAAATCGAAAGGCTGTTTGACAACATTCCGAACCGCATAAGGGCATGCATTGGAGACAAAAGGGTGCACACCCTATTGACCTAGCGCCAACATCCCACCTGTAGTGCCAACGGCGTTGTCAGTTTCATCCTATATTGTAATCAGTACAATAAAGTCTCATGTTCTTTCATCGTATGTCGTTTCATTCACTTTCAACTAATACTTCTGGGTGTTTCACCTTTTTTATTAGCCAGTGTGTATTGAAATTAGACTGCGATGAATCATTTTAATAACATAAGATGGGAGTTCCTCGAATGCTATCTTCAACGAAAAAACTCATGTTGGCCACCTAATCTCTTTCGCCGCCTTTAGGATTTTCATACTTACTTACTTCTCAAACCCGCTTATCCGTTAGGGTCGCGGGGGCAGCAGCTTTATGGAGGATCTCCAGCGACCGCGATCTTCCGCCATCAGACGCATGTCCTCCGTGGTAATACCCAAGCGACTCGAACCCAGATTCTCCATGTACTCTAGCCACCTGGTTCTAGGCCGACTCCTTGATTTCTTTCCCACCTGCTTGGAAAATAACAACTGCCCAGGAAAGCCAGTTTGTGGCATTCGTATCACATGACCATACCAGCGCAACTGAGATCTCTCAATGCGGAGAAGTAGCGACTCAACAACTGAAGACTCCCTTATTATGCTGCTGTGCATTCTATCTAGAAGGATAACACTTCCCACGCCTCTCATAAATCTCATTTCGGCTGCTTGTACCCGCGATCGCACTCTTTCGGTCATTACCCAAGCCTCATGCCCATAGGAGAGAATGGGGACAAAGATAGATTTGAAGATGGAGAGCTTGGCTTTGTCACCCAGCTCGCATTTCGTTACCACAGATCGCCATAGTGCACGTCTGACACACCTTGCTGCACCGATCCGAGCATCTAATTCTTTTTCCTGCCGCCAATCACTCGTGAATGCAATCCCGAGATACTTGAACTTCTCAACCTGTCTCAGTGGGGATCCCCTAACATGGAGAGCGCACTGAGCAGACTGTCTTGAAAGAACCAGACCCTCGGTTTTTAGCCACAATGATCTTCATCCCAGCTTCTTCACATTTGGCTGCAAACCGGTCTAGTGCATGCTGAAGGTTCGTGCGGGAAGACCTAAGGAGGACAAGGTCGTCAGCAAAAAGCAACCTCTCCACCAGGCAGTCGCCCACACAAATACGCTCATCGCCTCGGCTGTCCCTGTCTATCCATTCCATAAACATAATGAACAAGAGGGGCGACAGTACGTACCCTTGACAGAGCCCAACACCCACGGTGAACGGTCTTGACTTAATGCCAATTATACGGACACACATCTCAGAACTTTCGTTCAGAGACATGATAAGCAACCAGTAATTGCCAATCCACTCCATACTCCTGCAACACTTGCCAGAGCTTCTCCCGAGGAAATCTGTCATATGCTTTTTCGAGGTCCACAAAGCAAGCGTAGACATCCTTTGCATACTGCCAGGATTTCTCAAGGATTTGCCTTAGAGCAAAGATGTGATCCGTCGTGCTTCGGCCAGGTCGGAAACCACACTGCTTCCTCGACAGTTTAAGCTATTTCCCGACTTCTCTTCTCCAGGCACTTAGCGTACACTTTTCCTGGAATGCTGAGCAAAGATATGCCTCGATAGTTGTTGCAATCTCTCTGATCTCCCTTTTTGAAGATAGGGATCACTATTCCTGTCTGCCATTGCTTAGGGGCCTGTTCAGATATCCAAGCAACCTGACACACTCGAGTCAGCCACAGGATATCATCCCGATTTAAGGCTTTTAACATCTCGGACCGGATTTCATCATCACCTGTAGCTTTGCCAGTCTTCACGGACTTAATTGCCCTTCTGACTTCTGCTTCACTGATACTACCGTGACTATTCTCTGCTCCAAGGTGCACCTCATGTGCCTCAGCTGTTGCTGTCACCGGATTAAGACGAGATGTAAAGTATTCCTTCCACCTATGCAACACGCTCTCCTCCGTTTTCAGAATCCTCCCATCTTAATAGTTTGTGATAAAAGAGACTTCTTTCCACAGCGGCAGCGCACGGTCTGCTAGAATACCTTGCTTGCCGAACCATAGTCTGCCTCCAATTTCTCCCAGGTCTTGGATTTAGCTGTTGATACTGTCTTTGCTGCTACTTTTCGCGCCTCAGTGTACCGCACTCGACTCGAAGTTGACTTATTTGCAAGCCATAGCAAATAGGCTTCCTTCTTTGCCTTGACAGCTTCTTGGACTTCAACGTTCCACCATGCAGTCCTTTTCTTACTGCCCTGCACCACACTCAGCTGCTTACGACCACAGCACAATGCAGCCGAAGTAATCACAGCAGTTCTAAACAACTGCCACTCCTCTTCAACAGAACCACGATCACTGGGTAGTTCTTTGAAACTTGAAGATGTTATCTGCAAAGGTCTTCCTCACAGCTCTATCCTCCAATGCCTCCCATTTGATGCGCCAAATTTGTCTGAACCTAGTATTTCGCCTGGTTAGCATGGAATCAGAGAACCGCAAAGTGCAGACAACAAGGTGGTGATCAGTTGATAGTTCTGCCCCTTTTCTCAGACGAGTATCCAACACTTATCGGAATAAGTCGGCTGAAACGACTAAAAAATCAATCAGTGACTTCTGGTCCATTGTATCCCTTTGCCAGGTATACTTATGGACGTCCCTGTGTTGAAAGAAGGTGTTTGTGATGGAAATTCCATTGTTGCACCTCCCATTCGCATTTGAATCGGCGTCACCATTCCTCCCAATCATGCCTTTCCACCAGGATGACAGAAGCTGTACTCCCTCTCCTGCTAAGAGCACCATCAACTTTATCTAGATAAAGTGGGTGCTCTGTGACTGCATTCGGAGCATATGCATCTGAAGCCTCAGGAGACAGTCTTCCACCTAAGGGGGTCCAATCTGCAACATAATCTGCCAGCCTGGGACTTGCGAGTATCCCCATTCCCGCCTGGGCAGTCATGTTAGGGTCGACACCAGAGTAGAAAAGCTTCCACCCTCCTTCTAAGTCTACAGTTCCAGAACCCGGACGTTTCTTAGAGATAATATCTATGATATCCAGTCGATACCGCTTGGCTTCCTCCACTAACTCTGATTCCTTTCCTTTCATAGAGAATACGTTCCAAGTGCCGATTGACAGCACCGATCCCGTTGTCGCTCCACCCGTTTCTCCTCCTGGGTAAAGGCATGCGCTGCCCCCGACCGTTTCCCCAAGCGCATAGCGAGTGCACTGGTGGGGCTTCTGGGAGGCATTGCTCCGAGATAACAGCCGGGAGACTGTCGACTATTTTTCGAACGAGAGCCTCTGCCTAACTCCCGAACGCGGGTGACTTTAACCTGCGCCACACCCGATGCAATATGAATTCTCTCATTCGTCGACATCATGAGATATATGTTTGTTTGGATACTCTTCGTCTCACATCTCAACCATGACCTTTCTGGTAAGGGTGACCCTAAAGTAGCAGTGATACAACCAGCATAGCTCACAGAATCCCTGAAGTACCTAAACCCCTGACCCACGGTAAGGGGGCATCCACTCAGGGGACAAAATGTGGACGCTTGAGTGGGGCACAAAATGTGGGACGCACAAAATATGGACGCCTGGGTATACAAAATTATAAACCCAATGTAAATAAATAATAATGAGTGGGACCTCCTTTCTTTTCAATAACTTCAATCATTCTTGAGTGCATGCTTTCGATTAATTTTCACAACTGCAATTTGCTATAATTTGTCCCATTCCCTGCAAATTGTGATTTTGAGTTGATTCACGTGATTAAATTGTTTATTTCTTATTTAAACACCTCGAACTAATAAACCAAAAGTATTTTTCATTGGGTTCAAGTCTGGGGAAGAGAGGGCCACTCAATAACATTAATTTTCTCCTTCTGAAATCAGTTCTTTGTGGACTGCGATGCATGAACAGGAGCAATGTCCCGTTTGAAACTTCCACTTATTACCACCAGTGAACGGTCCAAATGGTATTAAATGTTCGTACAACATTTTTTGATACTTCAAGGAATTCATTTTTCCATCCGTGAACAAAATGTCAGATTTTCCTCCTGCTCCAAACGCCGCCCACATCATTGTCGAACCACCACCTTGCTCTCGGCTGAATTTACACTTGGGCTGTTTCCGTTAATTATGCCAATACGAGTTGTATCCATCTGCACCATCAAGGCAAAAACGATTTTCATCAGAATTAACCAATTCGTCCCATTCTTTATCCCATTTGACATGATTTTTAGCGCATTCCAACCTTCTCGCACGATGCACATCACTGAGCTTCGGTTTCGCCTTCACTTTTTCATGTTCACGTGTGAGTTTGAATTAATGCTCCTCCAAACAGTTTCGTACGACACTAGAGTCGGTAAAATCCTTGCAATTTTACGGGTAGACATGCTTTCATTAGTTGCAAGGCATTTAATCTCTCTCTGATCACGGGTATTAAGTTTTTGTCGACGTCCACTTCGCTTTTTGGTTCCATACTTCTCCCCGTCTTCTATATATATAAAGAAGGATGTTTGTTTGTGGGCGGGTTTGTTTGTTTTTTATACAAATCTACAGTTTTATTCCGATCTTGATGAAATTTTGCATACTTGACCTTCAAAGCATGAGGAAAGTCACTGTCTACCTTGGATTTCGGAAAAATAATAAATATCGATAAAAAATCGATATTCATGGTTATGGCAAGGCATATTAATGAGAAATATCTCATGACCAACAATGCAAGGCAAAGTTTGTACAACAATAGGTATCAACAATGGTATCAGCAAGCAAGTCACAAACACACTGCATGGACCAACAATATATATTTCAAGACCAACAATGCAAGGCAAAGTTTGTGCAACAATAGGCCCATCGTGTTCGCATCAACAATGGTATCAACGCGCAATTCACCAATAACAATGAGTAAGAAATTATTTAGACTAGCAGTGGCATCCTTGGAGAGGTCCAGCCATTGTGAGCCTTTAAAAAAAATTAGTGTGAGGTGGCGGGTTCGAATCCCAGTTGTAACAATTTTTTTTCTTTACCCAAATAATTATTCAATATATTATATTTACAAATTTATTTGTGACAACCAACTTTTTTCACAAAATTTTCCTTTTCTCAAAATTATTCTACTTAGTTTTATTGTTACAAGTGTTTCTGCAAAATATTTTGTATAGAATCAACATTTTAAACGCAATAACTATTTTATTTTATTTTTTATTTTATTAAAAAAAATTATTTCGAGGCTACCTGACATATTTATCATATAGTGCACAAGGTAGGCAGAGCGCAGAGAGGCACGTGAGAAGAGGTTTGGAATGTTCTAGATCTTTCTCGCGCCATTGGCTCTCGTCAAGTATGAGCGGAGTTTGCCAAGCCGTTACAAAAATAAGCCGTTTTCATATATGAAACTTCGTCAATTTTCTCATCAATCCCCGAAGAGCCAGCAAATTCTCCGCTCCCCATTTTCAGAGAAAAACGTTTTTATTAACTGTTTTATGATTAAAACTCCATTGTTGTTTCACTTAACTGGTCGTCCCTTCGTGGAGTTGTCCCATTCCCTCTGCCATGTGATGAAAGCCTCCCTGTACAGGGAGCTTTTCAGATGGCTGACCGGCGGCTTAATTCCATGAATCAGGCCCGCCGGGTAAATCGATGCCGCCTTCCTTGCAGTTGCGTCCGCTAGTTCGTTGCCAGGGACGCCTGCATGAGGCTTGACCCAACGTAGGGTGATCCTACGTGAGTCGACTGCCTGCAGTAATGCAGTTCTGGCAGCGATGGTCTGCTCGGAGGAGCTCCTGTTGCTCGAAATTACTTTGAGAGCTGACAGCGAATCTGACAACACCGTGACCGACTTCTCTGGCGTGACTCTCGTGACTTAAGCCACGCGAGCGCTTCTCTGATGGCCTGGGTCTCAGCCTGAAACACCGAACAGTCAGGTGCCAAACTGAAAGTCTGTTGGTGGGTCACGGTGAAGCCCTTCAAAACAACAAAGGCTCCGCCTGTTTTACCGCCAATCTTTGAGCCATCTGTGTATATTTCGATGTCGCTGCCAGGGCTGCTGTTGGCAACACACAGCACCTCAACGCTTCGGCCTCCCAAGGCGGTGGTTGGGAAGAGAATCCTGCTGGTGCTTCGAATTCCAGAAAACCGCCGGTACGGTATTTCTGGAATCGGTGGCGGAGGAGTGCCAAGAGATGGAGGGGTATGCAGCCATTGATGACCTGCAGGGTCTCAGTGGATACCGTGCGATAAGCTCTCGCTAACGACAAGAGTAAAGGTCGCTGTGCGGTCTGGAGACGCCGCCTAGGGTGTGTTTTGTTCGCCCTATGACCGCATATTTCAGCTCCGTATAGAAGCATGGGGTTAATGATGTTGTTAACCAGGTCCTTGCGTGTCCTGACAGAGAGACCCCAGTATTTCCCCGCAAATATTAGTAGTCTGGTGCCGATGACCGCCACCCTCTTGCAGAGATAGGTGATGTGGCCCATCCAGCTACCCCAAGCATCCATGATGAAGCCCAGATATTTGAGGGAATCTGTACATTGTACAGTTTGGTCCCCAATCATTACTGAAGTAGGTCTCTCTCGCAAGGCTCTATATGTTGGTACATAGAGGCAGCCAAATTTTTCTGTGTTATACTCCAGACCGCAGCTAGTTGCCCATTGTTCACAGCGGATCCAGGCTCCGGTGAAAAGGACTTGCAGCCGATGCACTGTGGGGGCAAACAGTATCATCAGCTGGTCGTCCGCAAGGGCCTGGCATCTGCCCTGTCCCAAATCAGCTTCGCTAATCTCATGGAACCATCCCTCCATCAAGATGTTCCACAAAATAGAACCAAGAGAGGAGCCCTGTGGGCAACCCCTGGCCATCACATGTACAATGCCATTGCTGGTCACTGTTCGATTCCTCAGGAAATCAATAGCGATTTCCTTGAGGTAATGCGAACAATGAGTTGCGCGAGTCCTCCTGCACATACTGGCGTGTGTTGGTGAGTTGAAGGCGTTCCGTATGTCCAGGGAGAGAATCAGGGCATGATGCTTTGCTCTTTTGATCTCTCCCAGGGCATCCAGAACGCTCTTCATCGCCTGGATTGTGCTCCGGCCCGGTCGGAACCCGTATTGGAGGTCGCTGAGATCATTGTTGGTCTCCAGTTCGTAGACCATTCGCCGTGCAATGATCCTGTCCAGCAATCTGCCCAGTGCTGGCATCATGCACATGGGTCGTGTGACGCCGTTCTGCTTGGGAATCCAGTACACCACACCTGCTTTCCAGCAGGATGAAAAACAAGATAAAGCGAGTGCGTGGTTTAAAAGTTGCTGGAGGAAGTTTCCACAAGCTTGAAAAATATGAGAGACGGCCGCCACAGGTATATGGTCTGGTCCAGAAGCCTTATGCGAATTTGGCTGCCGTCTGAGCTATCGGACCACTTACAATCAAAGAGGAAAACTTTCCCTTATATATGGTGCTCGAAACTTTAAACCGTCTTTTTTTCAAAATTGGCTGATCAGTGCGCCTTAATATTTAAGTATATTAACATCCTAAAGGTACACTACAACTATACGAAGTCTCGTATTAAGCTAAAATTCCGAGGTCGTAATATCCCCTTGTTAATATTATTAGGACCGATAGGTACTTATGTTTTCACAATGTGCGTCCGTCCGTCCGTCCGTTGGTGCTCTAGCAGTCCGAATTTTCGACTTCCGTTTTCGCCATTCTGTCGAAGCTTAGGTAAATCGGAAGACTGAGGTGGAAAAAATCGGTGAACTACTTCCGGTTCAAAAGGTCACAAATAATATAGGGGACCACGTTTTTCATTATACAATCCTACCGGTCCTGGGCATTTCGGTTGCCTAACTTGTTAATATTGCTATTTCGATGTGAGAGTCATCTTGTGCCAGCTTTGAAAGTCTTTAAGCTCTGTTTTCACCGAGGGGTCTAACACTCAAGAAAATTATGGCAAGGATTCATGAATCTCGATAATTTGATCAAGATTCAGGGAATTGTTAACGAATTTGCCAGATTTCCCCGAATCCTAAAAAGATTCAGAGATTGATTATGGGATTCAAATATTCGTATAAGATTTACTTAATAACACTAAATATATCCTCCAAATTCGAAATATAAATTAGCAGTTTAAGATTGAAAAAGCAATAAATAAAGGAAATATAAAATATTAAAAAATTAAATCACAATGAATTTTACTTATTAAAGAACATCCTCCCCTCCCTAAGCATAAGGAATGTGAATGGCCTACATGATATGGACGATAGTGAAAGTTTCATCGAAATCTGTTTTTTTATACTCTGTTTAATCTTGTTTTGAAGTCGGTTAAAACAAGTGGCAACAACTGGGCAGCTAACCCTTATCTACGAAAATAATGAAATTAAAATAAAAATTGTAATATAAGATAATAAACTTAAAATCCCAACCCAGTGAGATAGCCCCCAATTTGCAAAGGGGCATCACAATATACTCGCGCTCTGTAAATTTCGGTTCCCATAGAGTAAATTCGTATCGCTGTACTGAGAGCAGCGCTCATCTTACGAAATCACTCACTAACCTGAATATGGGTCCATGATTATCCATAAGCGCTTGGAACGTTAAGTAAGGCTCTTTTCCAAAGAATGGCATGTATTCAATAAGGCGTAAACCCCTGACGTGAGGGGTCCCTGTTATGCCCATCGTAAGTAAAGGTAGTAGAGTACAAAACGCGATAGTATAGTCACAAGAAGGCTGATATCGAACATATTCAAAGACAAACGACTTGCTCAGCCCGTTTCTTGTGAATGGACCCAATCAGCGTAGAACTAAGCCAAGGGTAAAGGCCAAACAACGCGCTCCTCCTATCAGCTTCATCTGTTTTTGTTTTTATTATTTTTTTTATTTGCTCTTGTCTGTTGACCAAATTTCAAGTTATCAAGAAGTCGGATATCCGATTTTATCAGGACTTTCCACGTGATGAAGTTTTTCCGTGTTTCTATTAAGGTTGATGGCTTCGAGCATCTATAGTGGCGTTACGCTTAGTTTTAGTTTAGCACCCCAATCTGTAGACACGCTAATGGAAGGAAACGCTATTGTGTTTAAAGCAAAGCAACAACGAATGAAAAGCAGACGATGATTCACTGAAGGAAGCTAATTTCGATGATGAACCTCTTTCGTTTTTGTTTTCATAATTGAATGGTTTTCAAGGTTGTACTTTATAAAGAAATCAACACAGACTTTGTACTAGAGACGTAACATTTTCAACTGCAACAAGGAACACGAGGGGCTCTCTAAAAAAGACTTTCGTATGAAAACAAAACTTCCGAATTCAGTTTTCATAGCGGGGCGTCTATCTTGGTGACGTCAGCTGAATCATGTTTTTGCTTCACAGTGTAAATTAATACATCGCCCGCGAGATTAATCATCATCATTACATAGATAAATAAAATAAAATAAAATAATTTATTAGGTCTTGATGATGATTATCTCGAAACCAGGCGTACGGCATAGCTGTATCCTTACAGAAGTCTTCCTCGACGAGTAGAGGCTGCGAAACTTGACCCCTGGTCCTGTTGAAAAATTTACTTTCTGTAGTCCAGAAGTATCAGTAGGATATTCTATTTCTAAAACCAAGAAGAAAATGAAATACCTGGTTATCCATTTTGAAATGAACATGGTGGCCTGCATTTTGAAATACAGGTCGAACTTAGACCACTTATTAGAATGGAAGTCACTATTTATCAAATGGAAAGTGGGTCAAGTGATATATCAATCCACACTGAATGTTTCTCAGAAATTCATTCTTACTGTCAGATTTTTCACGTACTTGTCACGGTTTGGAAGCTAGCGTCATTATTCAAAGTTTGCGCGACATTGCTATTCCATGGTAAACAATATATCGAGCCACTGGCGAACAATTGTCCAATAATGAAAGGCAGTGTCACTCAACAGTTCGAAGTGTCATTTAGATTTATGGGTGCTTTTAATGAAAATTGGTTCACATTGAAATCTTTGAGAACGCTAGCTTCCACACCGGAAGAGATAGATAAAATTTGATTAGTGGAATGAATTTTTGAGAAAGTTCTCATGTTGATTGATATGTCACATGACCCACTATCCATTTGATAAAATTTATCTGCAGCCAATGTGGCTGATTTCAAGATGACGGATAAAAGCCTCGTGTAGGTCCCCAAATCGATGTATTCAGATTTTTGGAAATAAAGACCTCCACTGGGACTTTAGAACATCTTTTTGGAAAGGTACTTTGTAATGTACGTAATACAGAACACAGTTTATACAGAGGTTCTTTTTCTCGGTACAAAACTGTTTGTTTTTGTGAGGATATTACTCAGTTTATTGGTTTCGAACTGCGAAAACAATCTCGTAAGGAACGGGTCTACGAATGAGACTCTTATCGTAGACGCAGGCCTTGGCATTGGGCCTTGAACCTGGTGGCAATCGCAGCTCAAATGCTTGCAGGATGGACGTCAAGTAGAGAAAGAGCTGCATCTCGGCCACCTGTTTTCCTGGACATAGGCGTCTCCCTAGAAAAGAATTGGGCATCAGCATATGGGATCAACATTCCCGCAGTACATACATTGGAATAAGAGTTACCAAAAGAGAAGGCGCTGATGTACTCGTAGGACTTGAACTTCTTCTTGTCGTCCAAGTGCCTTTCAGGGTCGAATGTATAAGGATCTGGGAAATACTTTGGGTCGTGGTTGACGGTCCAGAAGTTACAGATGACTGCTGAGTGTTTGGGAATTTCGAAACCCTTCAGAGTACTCTTCGCGTTATTGCTAGTCAAAGGAGAGTAGGTATTTGATTAATGCATTATTGGGTATATCGGTAATGGGTAAGCATTTTAAGCGTAACCTCACCTGTGGAATAGTCCAAACGGTGCAACACACGCCATCCTGTGCACTTCTGCGAGGAAGGATTTCGTGTATTGCATGTCCCCAGCATCTTCCAACATAGGCTCCCTGTTTTGGCCTATGTATTCATCGATCTCTTCGTGCAGCTTCCTCTGTATGTCCTGGTAGAGTACTAGGTACAAGAAAGCCCATAGCAGAGTCGTCGAGGTCGTGTCTGAGGACGCTTCTACGAGCAAGTCCAGGTGGTTTGTCAAGCTGAAATCTAAGAAATGGAAGTTCGTGTCTGCAATAATCCAAGTTGTTTGCAAGAGTGGTTACTATTCTGAAGAGTTGGGTTCTTCATACCTGAGAATAGTTTTTCGTGGGGGTCGTGGATTTTAGTTCTTTTGTCTTGCTCAGCGTACCAAGAATGGATGAAGTTGTCCTGTTCAGTGGACGAAGAGTAGGTCGTTTTGAGTGGTCGCGTTTCCTCTTCAAGTAACGACCAGAGCCTGTACTTGAGTGTCCTAAAGGAAAGAAACGTAAGTTAGATTAAAGGGATCACAGGTCATTTTCAAGTGCTTCTGTCGTTGTAATTGGAACGTTGACTTGGAAATAAAGTTCAAAGTGGTGTCAGAAAGTGCTAGTCTCACCCATATAATTGCGACCTTAAAAATGAGATTGACTGGAAGGGCTGTTCAAATGAAACCTATTATGCGATACAGCTGACAGGATAATACTAGAATTCACAAGTTCTCGTTATGCACAGATATGCTTAACCTTGGGCAACAATGTTGTGGTGCTGGTGCCAGTAAAACACTATAAGCATTCCTTGAATTAATAGTCTGGAATCCATCTTACATATGTTTGCATGGAGGATTCACTAGGCCTCCATCAGATGGATTCATAAAGGCGATTCCTTGTGCACTACTCGTCCTCTACGAACGCCTGAAACATGCGTTTCATTTAAACACCTTTTTTAACACATGAGTCTTGTTTCATTTGATCGACCCTTATTAGGTGAACAGTGTTTCTCTTTGAGATGTGTTATGTCCAGTTACCTGAGAATCCTCTTCTCGAAGAGCCAGTTGATGATAGGCAGTTTGCGGATCCACGGGAGGAAGTTGGTAACATCGTGCGCATGTATCTTCATGAGCGTAGCTGCAGTCTCGCTCACCTGACTCGCCCAACCTGAACGGTCGTACCGTTTTCCAGTGAATAAGCTGAGAATGAGTGACGTCATACTCTTGGACAGTGCCTCGTCGACGTTCACTGCCCTTCCTTTGTGGGCCTTCATTTCGTCGATGAAATTCTGGATCTCCATCTGTTATGTTAAGGACATTGAGATACCTGTGTAAGGTGAATGCTACAAAGATAATGTATTACTAAAAGCCTTATATGAAACATTGTGTACTGAGTGGACTTATATTAAGCTAACCATTCACGTGACCGACATGTATGTGACCTAGCACGTGGCATATATTTGGCGACTAAGAGGGGGAAAGTCAAAAATTCTAGATAATGGCAACAATCAATGTCAAACGATCTTCTCCGCATTTTCTGCAACTGGGAACTTCCTGAGTAGGTTAGATTGGTTAGACTAGTTAAATTAAGTCCAAAAACAGTCCTATGATTAGCTAGGTTAGGTCCAGTCCCACTTGTGTGATAAGGTTATGTCTAAAATCGCTTCTATGGTTAGATTAGTTTAAATCCAAAGACACTCCTGTGATTAGGTATATTAGGACCAATCGCACTGGTGTTGTTAGTTTAGGCCCGAAAAAAGTTAGTTCTGTGCTTAGATTAGGTTACGGCAAAGACATTGGAGAATATATATTAGGTCCAAGTATCTGATCCAGTTAGCTTAGCGACCTAAGATACTAGTGTAGTTAGGTTCAAAGACACTCCTCTGATAAGATATTAGGCTTAAAACAGTTGAGTGGTTAGATTAGATTTGGACTAAAGATACTCCTATGATTCGTTTACATCTAAAGACACTGGTTTAGTCAGATAGGACCGAAGACACTGTTCTAATTAGATTGGGTTCATAGTCACTCCAGTAATTAGTTCAGCTCTGTGACCAGTGATTAGATTAAGTGTTTAGATTAGGTCCAAAAACACTTCTGTGATTAGATTACATCTAAAGACACTGGTTTCGATAGATTAGGCCCAAAGACACAGATTTTAATTAGTTAAGGTCCAAAGACACTCCTTTGAATAGATTGGTTTGGTCCAATGTCACTCTTACATAAGATTAGGTTGTCTTCTAAAACACCAAATTAATACGTTAAGCCCAAACGCACAGGTATAATAAGGTAGGTCCAAAGACATTTCTATGATTACATTAAGTTAAATCTAAAAGAATTGGATAGTTACATTCGGGCCAAAGACGCTCCTGTGATCAGATTACATTGTAAGACACTTGTTTAGATAGGTCCAAATATACTGCCTAATTAGGTTTTGTCCAAAGACACTCCTATTTTTAGGAAGGTTGGGACCAAATACACTTGTATGATTAGACTAAATTAGTACTAAAATCATTCCAATGATTAGATTATGTTTAAAAACATTGGTCTAATTAGGCTGGATTCAAGGACACCTATGATTAGATAGGTTAGGTCCAAGGTCAATTTTTTGGTTAAATTAGATTACTTCTGAAGATAGTAAGTTAGATTAAGTCCAAAGACATTCCTCTGATGAGGTTAGGTAAAAACCGTTGATGTTGTTAGAATTGGTCCAAGTAATTGGTCCAAGTTAAATTAGTCTTGTAGATTGGTGGGGTCTAAAGACACGGGTTTAATGTCGATTGATCCAAAGACACTCCTCTGATTATGTTTGCTTAAGTTGAAAAAGTCTGTTATGGTTAGATTAGATTGGGTCCATAAAAACTGGTCTAGATTTGATTAGATTAGGTCCAAATGCATCTGAGATTAGATGAGTATTGGGTCTAAAGACAGTCATTAGGACCCAAAGAACGCCTTTGATTTGTTTAGTTAGTTCCAAAGATACTCTTATTGTTAGGTTAGTCCCGCGAAGAGGCCTCCTTATTTAGATTAACTCTCCAACCCAATTGCGACATCATTCTTAAAATAGGTTGCAATAAGATACCCTGGAAGCAGGTAGTAGAATAGCCCAATGCAGTATTAGAACATTTCCCAGTATTGATAGCTTTCTAGCCCTCTGTTATACGCGCTGCTAGGAATGTTTGCTTAACAACTTAGCTACTTAGTAATGCAATGATGGTATGATAGTGACCTGTACAAAGTTTTTGGTGAAGTTTTTTCCGAAGCCGAGATTTTTGAGAGTGTTCATGGTAAAGTTTCGTAGCACTTTCCATTGTTCGCCGCTCTGGCAAGAAAAGGCTGGCGAAATGAATAAAATAGTATTGTAATTAGGGTAGTTAATAGAGTAAAGTGCAGGACTGGATTATTTGGCTTACCTATTTCGTAATCGAACACCTTGAACGACAGTTCTGGCGGTCTGTCGCTGAACACGTTTCCTTTCTCAATGAAGGCCTCGTGGACGAGATCGTAATTGCCCAATATGACGCTGTAATGGGATCCTAAGTACAGGCTGTAGAGTATAGAAAGCAAGGAGTATATACTGTATAGTGGATTATCATGTGATGCAATTCACTACTAGACGTACGTATGTTGATGTACTGGTGATAGCGTCGTGGTCTGAGAGAACATTAGGGGCCTACGCTTTTTGGTCATCCTGGATGTGGTCTTAGGTTATCAGCTGAATACTTCTGGTTGTTTGAACAGCTGAACGTTGAAGTACGAGGGTTGTTCAAGAATTTTTGCCTCCTGGTCCGTAATTTTTAACATGATAATGTTTTAAGGCTGGACATCTATCT
>JAHWFO010039518.1:18459-31860 GCA_023313115.1 Rhysida immarginata | reverse complement strand
TCGGCAGCGTCCGTCCCTTTGTGGCCGCATTAGAGACGGACGGCGGTCGACAAAACGCCCGTCGCTCTTCGGGGGCCCGAGAGCGAGCGGGGCCCCTTTGTTCGGCTGCGGTTCGGACACGTGGCTGCCCACTCGGACGATTATTAATGGCGCTGACGAAGGAGAAGAAGAGGCACCGCTGGGTCTCTCGCCTCCAAAACCTCCCGTTCGGCAGGGGGTCGACCCAAGGACCAGATGGAGGAAGAGCTCCCGCTGCCCCCTTTAATGGAAGGTGATACTCGCGTTACCTGCGACCCCCTCGCCCTGGCCACCCGAGCTCATTAGCGACCCTATACCCAATGCCTCCCCGGCATCTTTCGCTCGGCCAACTTCTCCGCTCGAGCAGAGATGAAGCTAATGCGACCGCCAAAACCGCTCCGCATCCAAATCAGACAACGTTACACTGTCAGGGTGCGAGGTCCACGTTACCCAAAGCTAGAAAGCTTAACTTGCGGGGTCCGTCACCTTTCTTCGTCGATATAGCTACTTCCTTCTGTTGCGAAGTCGATTTTTAAAAAACCTTTGCCAGGCATCGGAAAAACCTTCAGTTACCTTCAACGTGATGGGCAAATGATAAAATCGACATTTTAACATAATTGATTCTGATTAGAGTGCACTGTACACTGCTTTCACGGCTGCACATCTTCACACTTACATTCACAGTTCACATCAGATGGAACCAGGCACGCACTGCATCTGATGATGTCGATTGCCAATGAACTGAATCAACTGCGAAAAATAAACTGAATTAATCAATAGCTCACTTGCACAAATTGCAAAGAGGACGGGTTGGTCATACGCCCACGCGAGATTTTTATGGAAACACCTTAAACGTGGAAAACGCTAAGGAGACCGCGAGGTTCACACATCAAATAAACCAGAACAAAAAGGCATTCGGAGCCGATGAGTGGAAAGCGAGATGGTTGTCTTCATATCCCCACCAACTCCGTTCGTCCCATCCTATCCCGTCGTCCATCCTTCGCTTTGTTTTGGATCTTTTTTTTTTTTTTTTTTGGTAAGACTCCCATTTCCCCTTCCAAGTGAGCGTTGTCTTTTTTGGCGATGACTTGGCGGGAAAAGCGAGGGCGCAGCTGCGGCGGCGGTGACACGAGCGCCTGGGCCCTTTCACGCTGTTAACTCTTCCGCACGTGCAGGTGCCGAATAAAACGGATCGAAGCCTCGTTGGATGCATGCACGGGCGGCTCGTCACCACTTTTCGCCATTAAGCCATCGCTAGTCCTTCTCGTCATCGCATTAAGGGGGCAGCGAATGGAGAAGAAAGAAAGCGAAATAAAAAACGCTCAACGCGGGCAACTCTTTTTCTTGAGCGAGCGCGCACCTCTTCAAGTGACGCGTCGCGGTCTCCATTAAGGGATGATGAGTCAACAAAACGCGCGGGGGGAACTGTCAATGCGAAGGGGGTCTCTTTCGCTATTTCGGCGCTCACAAAAGGTGGGCCACCGAAGCGAACGCGGAGGAGGAGGAGGAGGAAAGATGGAAAGAATATAAAAAAAAAACCGAACTCAAAATGGCCACGTAAAATGGAGAGAGCCCTTTGTCACCTACGGGACTCGAACCCAACGATTCGCGGTCGTCGTCACTGGTAGATGGAGCCCTTCCGCTCGGACTCCTCCTCGATCGACGCACCGGTAAATGGCGGCGAGGCAAAGAAAAGAAAAGGAGGAGGTGGAGAGTTAGGGAGAAAGGATATGGGAACCGGTGGACGTGTACCGAATTGTTGGCCACGCGGAACGGTAATCCATCACGATGCGCGAGACACGTCACCGGAGCGCTGTTGACGGGTTGACGGAAAATTAAAGAGAAAAAGTTTACCTCGAAAAGAAAAGGTTAAACACGAAAAGCCAAAACTCGTCTCCCTACCCCTTCATGGACACCCCCCTCCACATACACACACAACTTCACCCTTTGAAGATAATGGAGCAGGGAAAGGAGAAGATTTACGTAAAGAGCCAAAGGATTTCTCTCCCGGGATTCCGGTTGAATTTTAGCTATTTTCAATTACCAGATGATGACTGTCCAGTGAGGGAGAAGAATAATAATTCTGTCGTAATCATATTGAAAGAAACAATCCATCCACTATTACTAAAAATTCAAGTTCTGTCTGTTCCCTTTATAGACGCAGTTCCTTTTTTGTGGATTCTTGTCGCCGTGTAGGGAGCGCTAGGGAAAGAAAGTAAATTCGTTCATTCCAATTTCGGCCCCCCCTCCCCCTAGAAAATAAATTCAATTAAATTCGTTTTTCTATGAAGTTTTGTTTGCGCGGGGCAGTATGTGACAACAAAGAGAGAGCCGGAAGAATTTTTAAGGGAAGAAGCACTTAAATTATGCAAAAATTATTTTTTTAAATATTTTCCTTTCAAGTTTGAAGATATTCTGTTCACAGCACATTTTAATTTTTTTTTTTAAACTGGTTAATCCCTAATTTAAAATTTTGATGGTCCTCAAACGGGTCAGAATAATTAAATCAGACATGTTTCACAAAAAAAGCCTTCCATAAAGATCAAAGCCAACTAGAAAGACAGGCTGGGGTACTGAAAAGTCACATGACCAAGATAGATCGAGCAACAACAATCCAATCTTCATTGTTTCCAATAAACGAAAAAACGCTGACTGTTGAAATACAAGATAGAAACAATGATAGTTAGTAGGGTTGTCATGTATTTGAAAGTATTTGAGGGTATTTGATTGTATTTAGTATTTTGTATTTCAAATACAATTTTTTTACAGTATTTGGTACAGTATTTCCAAATACACTTTTAAAGTATCTTGTATTTCAAATGCTTTTTTCAATTTTAAATGACTATTCCTCTCCTCAAATTGTTGTTGGACCAGTCTATTTTCCCAAATAGCAGACCTGCCAATCAGAACAACTTGTTGCCACAACGGATGCCCAGGAAGCCATTTTTGATGGAAAGATAAACAGATCTGCTGAAGCTAAATGCTGCACATCGTGGAACCATGTAAGTAAAAGCACCAAAGCCTCTAACTTGATAGAAGAAATTTGTAAGAAAAGGCTTGTTCTCCCATGTCCAACTAAGTGGAATTCAAAATATAACAGTGTTCTTTCCTTGCTTTCTGTTACGGAACACCTTCCCATGATTTTCGAAAGACTGGCTTTGCCAAATCTCAACTATGTGACTGTAATGGGACCAATAGCCAAGGCCATTATTCTTCTGGAAGGGGAAAAGAAATCTTACTATGGACATGTTTTACCAACTGAAGAATAACTTTCAAGAAATGATGATGAGAAATTTACAGTACTGCAATCCTCTTGAAAAAGCTATGCTTGAAAGGAGATGGACAGATATGTTTCGTGCCCTCGACTGCAAAGATGACGCAGACATAACCATGGATACGAGAGAATTGATTATTGGGGCTATATCCAATCCTTATTTTAAGCTGCGCTGGCTTAAGGACGGCCAAAAAGATCTGCACAAAAATATATTTTTAAATTTGCTATGTACCACTACAAGAGCAGTAAGAACCAGAATCAGGAAGTACCATTTCAAGAGCAAGCCAAGAATGTAAATGAAGATTTTTTTTTTACCTTCCCAGATGATGAGTTAGAGAGACCTGGAAGACCTGTGTTTACATTGAGAGTTCCTGTCTTATTTAGAAAGTCCAGAGAGAACGCTTTCCTGCCTCAATTCTTTCCCAATCGTAAAGCGGTTGTTTAAGAAATTTAATACGCCTCTACCTTCTTCCGCCCTCTTGAACGACTGTTCAGCGTGAGTGGGAAGATTTCGACCCCATCGAGATGCCAGATTTGAAAAGTTGCTGTTATTGACGAAAAATTGTAAAAAATCGTAAATAAATTTAAAGTATTTTTTTGTATTTGTAAATACGTATTTAGTATTTTGTATTTGAAATATTTTAAAAGACATTTGTAGCCACATATTTTGTATTTCAAATACTTTTAAAAAGTATTTGTCACAACACTAATGGTTAGATTGTTGCTAGATCTACTTTTAAGTACCCCGGCCTGTCGTTTTCGTCGGCTACGATAAAGATTCATTTATTTTCATTTTATATTCGGGCTCTTTAAAAAAAACCAAGTAAATTTTCCTGTTTATAAAATGGGCTTTAACCACGGTCTTCTATAAACTAGAACATGGATAAAATAAAACATTGTTACGTCGTTCTGGTCAACACAAGGCCAGCTAGATAAATAGGCCCTAAAGCGAAAAAAGTCACCTCTACGGTCAGGGTCTGTTTATCTAGTTAGCTTTGGGTTATTATTTCTGGTTGTTATTCTGGTGGTGCTATTGAGTCATTCCATGTCATTTCGGACAAATTCGAGTGACAATTGACCTTAGGGTCTACGATTTTCTCAAATCTTATCAGTGCATTCTAGTGGATAAAATACAGGGTATCCCAAATTATTGTATCCACTCTTTAAAACGTTCTAACTCAGCAACGAAATGAGATAGAAATGAGATAAGTTTTGTTGTATTTTATTCCTTAAACTTCCTTAAGCCCGTACATGTTCAAAATGTCCACCTTCTGCCATGTCTTCATTTAGCGCGTGGACAAGTCGCGGAATGTAAGGTTCCATATTGGCAAGAACACTGGATTTGGCGATACCAATTTCACGAGAGCATTGCCTCACTGACTTCTTTGGGGATCGTACAAAAACCTCCAGGACAGCATCAACACTCTCGTTATCAGCGGGACTTCTCTTTCTTCCGCACCGTTCCTTCGGCTTCAAATTTGTCTCGGAGTTTTGTTATTGTTACCCTTGTTGGCAATTTCAACCCTCCAACGTCGTCGAACCTCAACAATATTCTCTACTTTCCTTTCCAATAACATTTCAGTTTCCACTTACGTGCATCGAATTAACGACTCACCGCCATTTTGGTTTATAAACAAATGAACAACAATGAACGTTTTGCTATGCTTTTTCAGCGCCGTCTGGATCATACACAACAAACCTTACATTTCTACGTAGCTCATTTCGTTGCTGAGCTATAATGTTTCAAACAGTGTATACATCAATTTGGGACACTCTGTATAAGGCATGCATAGTTTCGCTTGCCAGATAAAAATATATTTTAGTTATAATTAATTATCAAAGTTATCAAAATTTCGCGCATCTTATCACATAAAACGAAGCATACCTTTGGTTATAATCGTCCTACATGTCAAATTGAAGCTAAAATGAATCAGTTTTTTTCTTAATTTACTTTATGGACTTCAAAATAAAATTGAAGGGGGAAAATACATTTTAATTTCATAACATCGTTTATTAACCTGAAAACAATGCTCTAAAATTATTAAAAAATGAGGTGTGGTCACCATGTGACTTTCTTATACGTAAATGTCCTGGTCCAAATACAGAAAAAAATTAAACTACTGTCTAAAATGGCTACTTCCGATAGAAATTTTGAAAAAGTTTGTGAATAAAAGTTACTTCAAATTAGCTTCTAAACACTTTGGTATAGATTCCAAATTTTCCTATACCATCTTCTTTCGCCTGTATTAGCAAACAAACTGGATTTTGATAAGAGTAAAACTGGTACTTCAGGTTAGAATTTTGAAAAATTTTCTTAACAAAAGTTGTTTAAAATTGTAATTGTAACACTTTTCAACCCCCCTTTTCAGTGAAACGGAGCAAGTTTTGAATTGGTGAAAAATTTTTGTACATTACTAAAAAAAAATTGCATTTTTATCCGGAATATCATTTTATTTTGCCCGTCGTGGAGATTATTAAACAAACAATAATTATAGCCAATATTTTTCTAGTTTAAATAGAATGAAGTCTATCCCAGGATTTTCCGGGATAGCGGGAAGAGAATCAATTTGGAGAATCAATAGCGGGATAAAATGAGAACCCTAGTTGGTTCAAATCTTCCTATTCCTTCCCCATTACAGTGTTACTTGTCCCAAAAGGAAGGGTCTGACACACACACAAACACTCACAGGACACACACGCACACATATTTTGTTTTCCTTTTCTTTAACCGTGTGGCCAGTTTTCTTTATTTTAAAGAATTTTTCTTCTTTCTTTTCCAGGACCAAGTGGAAGAGGCAGACGGCGGTAGGGCTCGAACTGTTGGCCGAGGCGGGCAACTATGCGGCCGTGCAGCGCTTCTACGGCCACCCGTACTGGCCGTACGCCAACGCCCCTCTGTCCGCCGCCGCAGCCCCGCTCGACCTCTACTACCGGCAGGCGGCATCGCTCCACCCGCGGCCCGTCTTCCCAACGCGCGTCCTCCTGCCGCCGGCCCTCACCGCACCTCTCGCCCATCACGCCCACCACCACTACTACGGCGCCGGAGGAGGAGGGGGAGGTGGTGGTGGGACGCCGGCCACCGCTCCCGCCGTCAACGCCGAACCTCGAACGTGAGCGTCCCGGCGGCCACGGACATTCCGTCTACATGCGCTCACGAACGCTCTCCATCCTATGCACACACCATAGGAGCAGAATGAACCAAAGAAACGTGTCTCGAGTGGAGAACTCCAAAAAAGTGAACTTGTGTTGTGTTGAGTTTTAATTCTTCTTCTTCTTACCCCTCCCTCCTTCTCTCCTCCTCCTGTATAAAACAGACAACAGACAGACGCACATGGGGGACGCTGAGTGCGCTTGTGTCAACGGTTGTGTGTGTGTGTGTGTTTGTGCCATCGGAGATGCTCTTCACCGACCGCCGTTCCAAGTCCAATGAACTGTGGCGGGACGAGGCCCGTGAATTCCGACCGAAGAAGTGAGCTCTCTCTCTCTTTATTCATTTTTATTTATTCATTGCTCTCCTCCTCCTCCTCCTCCTATTCAACTTTTACTTTAACTTTACTTTGTTTCCTTTTTTGTTATCATTGTTGTTGACATTTTTTCTTTTTCAATTGTGTATAACACGAGCTGTATATGATGATGATGGATGATGATGATGATGTTGTTTCACTGTTCGTTCCCGTTGACCAATCATGTTTTTTCTTTTATTTTCGCTTTATTTTTCACCAGTCACTGTACAATAAAGAAATCTTTTTTTGAAATTGTAATCCAAGTCGGCCCGTTTGATTTCATATCAAGAGACGCAACACCTTCCGGTAGCCCAATAACCCGTCGGACCCTCTCCCAAATGCGACAAAAGCAACATCAGCTATGACCACTTTTCATATCCTCGGCGTCTTCCAAATTTTCAGGTGAACGCTTTGTATGAATGCCTTCCTTTCCCGCCACAGCGCATTTCGTCCAGAAATTTACGAGGGCACAACCGTGGTACACGAAGACCTCCGTTAAGTCCAAAAACACATACACACGAGCGCTCACATGGAATTGCGTGGAAAAGGTTAAACACGGAAGGCAGAGGATTGCGCGACGATAACGCACCACCTCACAACGCTTCTTTGTCCCCACTCGATCCTGCGCCACTTCTCTAATGTCTACACTCACATGCCAGAAGCCATGGGAAAGCACCTAATAAGGACCTCCTCTAACCCGGCAAAGGCCACAGTGCGACTCGGCATTGATTCCACAAGTCGGTGGAAGACATCTAAAGGCATTGCCAACCATTCCGACTGGAGAGCTTCCCACAATTGCCCATTACAGAGCCACCACCGGCTTGCACAGTGCATGCTTGACAACTTGAGTCCATGGTCTTCATGGGGTCTGCGCCACACTCAAGCCCTACCATCAGCTCGTATCAGCTGGAATCGAGGCTCATCAGACCAGGTGACACGTTTCCAGTTGTCAAGTGTCCAGTCGATGTGTTCATGGGCCCAGGAGAGACGTTGCTGACGATGTCTTGTTGTTAGCAAGGGCACCCTCGTGAATCTTCTGCTTCCACATCCCATGGACACCAAATTTCGTTGCACAGTTCGGATCGATACAATTCGCTCTAGTATCACCTTGGTTAAAATCTGATGTCATCTGGCGTAGCGTCAGTTGTCTGTTAGCGGTCATCGAGAAGGTGTGGTCGACCACTGCGTCGTCCATGGTGGGAGGTATTGTCGTCAAGTTGGTACTCTCGGTAGACTCTTGAATCTGTGGACCGTGGGATGATGAATTCTTGAGCCACCTCCGATATTGAATGACCCATACGTCTTGCTCCACATACCAGGCCACATTCGAACTCTGATAGCTGTCGTCGTGTAGCCATTGTCACACGGAACACCTCACCCCTTACTCATGACAGTGTAACTAAACCTACTGACACTGATTTGCATATTTATACTGATATGCACATGAGGCTATTGCCGCTTTAAAAATAGCCCACTGCTAACCCATGACTTATGGCATGTGAGTGTATATCAATACTTTGAGCACCCAAGTTCATTACGCGTCCAAAGTGTGTCAAAGAATAATTTTCACAAGCAAAGCACCGGTTTCTGGAAACTTTCTGCAAGTGGTCTAAATAGTCAAAGTGAAAGCCCAAGTTAGATCAGGCACCGGCTCGCAGATTGGGAATGTTCCTTTCTAAAGCATCAAAAAATCGATAAAGGCTCACAATAAAATAATAAAGAAATATTAAATACATCAGGAAAAATGAAAGGAAAAATTCCACAACCTGGGATTGAGCCAAAGAACAGGAGAAAGCATCAACGACATACACAAGGAATCGCCTTTGGCGCTCGTCGTTCCCTTTTGGCCGCCAAGGTAAGCCATTTCCACAAGAGAAGGGCACCAAATGCAACGGAGTGAACCCTCAAGTGTTTATGTAAAAATCATATGCGCAGTCCATCGTGAATCAGGTTGAGTGAAAGGGCAGCCGCGTTAATCCGTTTTTTTTTTAAATGTCACATCTAAACCACAACAGTTGCGCGCCAAAAGTGCGACAGTTCCGTCTTTGAAGTTTTCGCGCTCTACATAGGTTGTATCTTCCATAGGGCACTACTGTTTTTTGAGATCGGACCTTGTGCCTCCTTTCTTCGCCTGACGTGAAGATTTCCTTTTCTTTGAAAACTTAAGGTGGTTGTCTGCTATAACAACTTAATGGACTCCTCTATCTTTTGAATTTAATGTAACCAAAAATCTTTTCATGCTGTTGAGACCTGATCTGGATAACAGTCTCACGTGCGCGGAGCGAATGGCGTTGCCCAGAAATTGCTTCTTTTCTTGCGCGTTGGTCTCAGAACGTCGAGAAAGTTACTTTTGACCACTTTCCCGTCCTTTTGACGACTTTTGGCGGTCGGTGAATGGGAGGACGTGATCTCGCCAATCGTCTCGACGCCTTGAAAATAGTCGTGGAAAGAAAACAAAGAGAAAGGAAGAGTTGATGGACAGTTTAGATGACCCCCCCCCCCTTTCCAAACCGACGAGCGCGTGATGAGTGAGTGAGGAGGCAATAAAAAACGGCAAATCCAGTGGGGCCGGTGGTGTTGGCAAGTCATGCGGCAAAGCACCCGTTCACCAAAACGACAGCGTACAAAGAGGAAGCACTTTCCCATAATAACAGAAAGGGTAGGGGGGTGGCGAGAGGGGATACGCCGTACGACGTTTGTTACATTTCTGCGTCGCTGGCGTGGCAACCGCGGGATATGCAAAAGCAGCCTTTCCCTCCGGATGCGCGTTTCAGGCGCAATCGGCGATTTCCGGCAGAGTCCTCCTCCGTCGCAAAGCGAACGAGCGACATTTTCAGCGAAAATGGCGGCAATGAGGCTCTTTACAAGGGAGTTTAGGGAGGCGAGGGCGCCTTCTAAGTGCTCGCGATGGAGAACGTGCGTCAGTGGAGACGGGCTTTCCGCTTCCGGTGCGTTCGAGGCGGGGGACCCACATGAACCTCCACGAGGGCCGCACCCCCCCTCGCGCTTGCGGCGGAAGAGCTCCGGCCCCAGCACGAAGCGCAGCGGCCCTCGGCTCTGACTCATTAGACGGAGGCGGCGGCCATCTTTGACGGGCCTATTAATTTATTAGGGAGGGAGGGGGCTGTCGAAAGGGAGGGGGGGTAATGTCGAGTCCGTTCTCCGTCCGCGGAGGCTTTGTTCGCAGTCCATGACGAATGGCGACTGCCGGGAAGTGGCCGCGCGCCGCTCGCCTGACCTCCGAGGGAAGCGGAGGAGGGTGCGCCCGGGCGCCTTCCTTCCTGGATTTCCAAAAAATACTGAAACGGATCCGGGCGCACTCGTGAATCCCGAAACAAGGTCCGACCCCCGGTCCCCAAACCCATCCCTCCACCCAATGCGAATCTGGAAAGAGAGCGCGTGTTGGAGTCCAACCGCCTTTGGCCCTTGCCGAACTAAATACAAAAAAGAGTACACAACAATGGACAGACACTAAAAAAGAAGTGGCTCCTTAGCCATTCGGTTGTAAGATGCACACGAACATTCTTGGGAATGGGTGTAAGAACGGTAGAGAGAGTGGTTGCATTTGTTTTGTGGTCTTTGCCGGTTTAGGTTGAAGCCTGGCTTACCGAATTAAGAGCGGCCGTGCCCTTTTGTTCACTTCTACGAGCTGAGTCGTTGGCACTGGAAATGCCTTGCGTCTCCGTTGGACCGTATGAGCTACATATCTACATTCTCGCTGATAGGTCACGTGAAAGAATAAGGTGCGTTGCAAAATGATACAACCACTTGAAAAATCAAATATAAACAGTTGAGTAAGTTAAGCGTAACTTATGCAGGAACCATGTTTCAATGCTACGTTGAATACACGATTAGGCATACTGTCCACGAGCTTCTGAAGCACAGGAGTTTGAAGGTCTTCCCATGCAGTAATGATGTGAGACGTTGTCATATTGTTTGCCATTTGCGTATACAGATCTACACAAAATTCTCCAAACATTCTCCATAGGGTTAATGTCCGGAGAATTGGCTGACCATTGCATTACATGCACTCCACTGTCCAGAAACCACTCCCAAGTGGAGTTGGCGACGTAGATCGGTGCGTTGTCGTATTGCAAAGTCCAAAATGGCCCATCAAGTTTTTTCCCAAATGGCAGAAGATTGACTTCCAACAAGTTTTAATAATCAACGGCTTTCATGGGGGCCAGAGAGGAATGCAAGATTTGTTTTGCCATGAGAATTGAAACCCGGTCCAAACCATCAGTGATATTGTAGACCTGTGAATATTGAAGTTTTCGTCTCTAGACAAAGATGTTCCACCAGCAAGGGGCTTTCTAACGACGATTCTTTGTTGTCTGGGAGTGATCTTGCGTGGTCTGCCGGTTGACTTCTTCGTTCCATACTGCGTCTAAAGTTTCAAGAAGCTGTTAATTACTTAATGGTGAACGTCCAATCTTTCTTGCAATTTCGCTTGATGACAAGCCTTCTTCTTTGTAAGCGGTTATTTTGCAATTCTTTTTCACAGTCTGTTCATGCTTTTTCCCTACCCAATACACTGCAAGAAACTGACTAAGAAATTCCGAACATTTTCATATATAAATTTGCATGTCTACCTCTCGCCTCATCATTGAGCGGTAAATAATGAAACTTTGTCACCCCCGCCCGGCAAAGTCCATAGTTAGGGGTGGTTGTATCATTTTGCAACGCACCTTACTAACTCGACTAGGTTAATATGCAGCTGAGGATAACAAGAGTTCACAGACCCTTCATGTTTGCTGAACAAACAATTGCTGGAAACACTTGTTCTTGGAACATTTTTTAGAGCCACAGTTGGTGCCTGATGGCACTGTGTTCCAACATGATGGGCACACCGTGAAATATCCAATGTGTCATAATTGTTCGCGACTACCTCAATCACACTTTTTCGCTCACCTTGGCTCACCATCATTCTTTAGACTGTGGGGTCCCGGTCATCAGATCTGACCTCCTTTACACTTCTTTTTTTTCCTGGGGATTTTACCCCCTTAAATATAAATGTGCTAAATAAATTGTAATAAATAAAGGAAGGAGTCATCCACTGGAAAGAGAAGTGACTAGTGTTTCTCAATGCTCAGTTTGGCTTTTGGTGTAGAACAGCACCTTCGCAGTGTCAGTTAATTTTTCATATTTTTGTATTTTGCACCGTTGCAACGTTTGGACTACCAGTGGTCTGTTTTAAATCTTACGAATATCTTAAAAATACACCGTATGCATAAGTACCGTTATTCGAACTCGCTATTGAGGCATGATCCATTGCATTTGGAAACGATGCAGTAACGAAGGTAGTTCAAAAATCAGATCTCGTGGACATGAGCTGCTCTTGTGCACTAAGCGTTCCTTCCACAAGACCAAACTATGACGACCACGTTCGCACTCGGTAACTTGAACCTGTACAGGTTTCCTTGCGTCGCAAACAGTCCGCACTGATGTACAGGTAAAAAAAAAAAGTACGCTTCTTCCAATATCACATAATGCGATGACCGCTTTGGAATGAGAACTGCTGCCAAGTTCACCAAGCGATTATCATTTGTTCCTTGCTCTGACATCATGCCTCATCCACATACGAAAGAGACAGTTCCGTGACGATGCGGAGATTAAATCTTGCCTCTAGAGACAGGTAGACATGAGTAAAAGGTAATCGCATGTAATGGTGATGAGTAAAAATCCTTTTTGCCAAAATGGTGTCGTGTTTCATTTGCAAAAGCGACACAACCCTTTGATACTGATTAGGTGAAGCTTTACAACATTGAGCAATTGACACATTACGGGATGAGGGCTCTGTCTCGATCTGCAAGGAGATCACGGAATTTGCTGAATATGGGTCCTCCGTTGTGGGGTTTGCAGGAGAGACTTTGTCATCTCTGAGACGGCGATATCGGTCAAGCGGACAATGATGGGGCCTAGGTCGTGTTCGTAATGGAGCGTCTATTCCATTGTAAAACTGTCTATTCTTGACTTCTGGAACGACGACTCAGCGAGCCCCTGTTGACAAATTCGGGGCGTTAGCAGGGAGAGTCTTCCAGTTATCGAGACAGGGTGTGACGTTAGGGCACGAAAAAACTGAAACTGCATTTTCTACACGAGATCCATCTCAAATGGTGCTGCTCATAATGCTCGCGCGCATATTCCGTTCTCCTTTTTAAATTTTTCATTTCTATAAGAGTGGTTGGGGGGGGGGGGTAATTTTTGTTTTATTGGCTTCATGGGGCTATTTCTTTACTAGCGAGTAAGTCATTTGGCTTTCTAACGAACCTGACTCTCTCCGTCTGTTACACCGCACTCTCATTACAAAAACTGATTAGACCCCGTGAAACAAGTGGTGGCGTCGACTAGGACGACCGCATGCACCCCGAAACGGACGAGGAAGTGCATTAGGGAAGAGCGTCAGCCATTAGGGAGAAAAGGCGGGTCTATGTGTATGTGTACGCTTAAAAGCATCCTCTCCGCGATTTCACGAGTGGGGGATAAAACCCCAGTATACACTTAATCCTCGCTCGACTACTCATATTCACGCCCGAAAGGATGGTCTGCCGCTATCTAATCGGTGACAAACGCGCTTCGTCCCCATTACATCATATCTGTGTCTGT
>JAHWFO010039518.1:0-18449 GCA_023313115.1 Rhysida immarginata | reverse complement strand
CTTTTAATAAGGACAAGGTACTCCAGGGCGTTAGGCGGTCATTGGACATGCATCGAGTGGTCTAGGCATCGTCCCTAGGTTGTGCAAGCGTTCGTCTGTCCGTTCGTCCGTCCTTGCCTAGCGAGAAAATTGGGTCTATCGAGTTGGCTGGCAGCCAATGCGCGGAGCGAGAGGGGGGGGTAGGGGATGATGGGTGGATGTGTGGGTGGGGGTGGGTGGATGAATTGTGCGTGTGTGCTCGGGTAATGCCATTTTCCCGGCGAGTGGGTCTCGTCGTGCGGCGGCGCTCCATGATGACGCCTAATCGGATTTGTCGTGATGAGCGGATGGCCGACGGAAATTTGATTCGTTGGCGGCTGAGGCTGCGCCCGCTGATTGGCTCGATCGCACCGGAAAGCGAACGCCATTTTCAGAGACGAATTGAGACACGTCGGGCTGAACGTCTTTCAACCGGTCCCCGTCCTCGCGCTTCCGCCATTTTCCCCCCCATTTCTAACGACTCCCCCCTCCTCCCCATACCCCACCGCCGTTTGCTCACCTCCCGCCGCGCATACAAAAACCAAATTTCTCTCTCTCTTTCTCGTTTACATAATGGCTCCTCGAAAGCATCCTTCCACCTCGAGGAGCAAAATCCCTTCTCCATTGGTGGCGGCGGCGACGACTTGTGCTTTACAAGAGACAATCATAACTGGAGAGGAGAAATCGAGTCAATACCTCAACCTCACTCCTCCCATCGGCACGTCTACGTGGTTATGAACCAAATCGCGTTCTTTTGCTCTTTTCGAAGTCCTCTTCAAAGAAACCAACGGACATGTGCGGGATAAGAATCTCCATCTCCATGTGTGGACGTGGAAGAAACCTCTACGCACCGTGGGCAAGACAAACCAACAGGAAGGCCTTGATGAAATGCGGAGACAAGTAAAAGGGTTCAAGACTGGTCACTTAGAGCAGTCTTTCTCAACCTTCATTACTGAGACTGGGGCCATCTAGATTCTTTAATAATAAAACGACATAAAAGTTGTAAAGTTCTTGTATCGGGGTTCGGAGTGAGAAACGCTCGCTCTCTCTCTCTCTCTCTCTCACTCATACACACACACACCCACACAGAATTGTCACTCTCGAGACCAGTGAATCGTGGGTCCGTTTACTAACAAGCTTGGAAGACCAAGCAAAGTCTCGGTAGGCTGATCACCTGCTAGACTAACTTTCAAATAGATCCTGTTATTTAACCAAAAATGTAAAAGAGGAATAGAAAAAAGATGTAAAACACATGTGAATGAGGAGATACTGCGTCTGCGCTAAAACTTTCAACGACTTCGACTGACGCTACCGACGATACCTAGGCTGTAGGAGTGCCATGTGCACGGATGAGCGATTTGGGAGGAAGTTGCGTGTGCCGGGGTCAGAGGTCGACGCGTTCTCCTCCTCCTCGCCAAAGAGCGCGTATGCCAAGTGGGCCGATCATAGACGGACCGCAGCTGAACCAACAAGAACGACAGCGAACGACACCTGTGGCCCCTTCCTCTGCTGTCTGCCGCACTTCAGTGAACGGCTGCGCAACTTCGTCAAACATCTCGCTCAGGTAAGAGGAGGAGGAGAGCAGAGTAGAGTTGCACATTAAACAGTTGATCGGACGCCGTATCGTTTACCTTTCCTCCTGCCTCCCTCCCCCCGCGAGAAATCAATCGGACGCCCATTAAAGAGGACAAAACGAGAAAACAAACCGACAAAACGCGCGCCATCGTTTCTCGTCTCTTTTGTTGATGTTGTTGTTGTCGCCTCAGAGCGGAGTGGCAATGCGCGCGCTGAAACGCTCCACGGGCGACGCGCACAAAAGAGGAGCGAAGAGAGCGTGAAATACGTCGCGTGAACGACGAAGAAAACCATTTCCTGTGGGTACGAGATCGCTTCCGGTCTTTTATCCTGGCCCACTCTTCTCCCGCGCAACTCATTAACTGTCCCGCGGCCCAATGACCACCACCCACCACCCCTTTCTAAGGTGAGGATCCCACTCGGACAGCACGAACGTCAACTCCGTGAAAGAAAGAGCGCTTTTGAAGGATCGCTTTGTCGCGAAAAAAAACCCAAAAAAAAACCCGACGCCTCGGAGGAAGGCACCAAAAAGAGCGAGCGTAAGTAACGACGTCGCCGGGGTCACATCTGTGGACTTAGTATCTTCTAGGTCGTCGATGGTTTCATTAGACGGATTAAGTTTTCCATGCACAGAATAATGTGACTATGGCCCGTATGCTCTTGCTCTTGCTCAAAACCATTATTGAATTTGTACTCAACAATAGTTTGAGCAAGAGCAAGAGCAAGAGCATCAGCGTTCATTCTGAATACTGCCCTAGGCCAACTTCAATTGTCGGAGTCCTCAACCATGCAAAATGCGAAGGAAGCGACACTCGTACTGATTTAATGCATTAAATTTTTGAAGCCAGACGCCATGTGGCCGCTGGCAACGGAAGTTATTGGCTGGTTACCATTTGAAACTAAGAATGCTATCCTAAAAAAGGCTATTTTATTCAAATTTGTGAATTTACTTCGACATTGTGCAAAGCAATACGGCATTCTGTCGTTGTAGATTTGTTATTTTAAATTCTTGAAGTTTTTTTAATGTGGCATGATTAAGAAATGCCGGAAAACGACTTGACGCACTTTCGCAAACTGGAACGATATAAATTTGTGCTTCCGTTAATGTCAAATTCCCACAAATCAAATTTTTTATTCCTTCAATACCATAAACGGTTGGAATAGTCTTCCATTTGTTATTTATCATTGTTCATATTCTAATATTGAATGACGTCGCAGCTGTAGTGTATCATATCTAACCATCTCAATTAACAATGATAGTACGTCCGCCGTTTGCACGATAACTTAAAAAGGAATTCACTTTTTCCAATTCTATTTTTGACAATATCAACTGTATCAACTTTTCAGGCTTTTTCGTGGATCCATTGAAGTCAATTACACGTACTCTATCAGTGACCGTCAAGAGTACCTCTATCTCCCAGCTCCGTAGCTCTGACTTCAGTGGGCCAATCGAAACCAAAACAGCTTCCATTCCTAGTGAACACAATATTATTTTTTTTTGTAGAAAATTTGCTGTGATTTCCGGCCGTGCAAAGAACTCTTCAAAAATGGGCGCTCAGTTCGTTTAACATGAAGTAAAAATCACGGTCTACAATGTGCTGTCAATACTACCCTCCCCGGCCACCGAGCTTTTTGTCATTAACCATTTTTTAACAATGGAGTTTTCGGACCACCGAGAGAGAGAAGGCCTCCGCATTGTTATATCATCATAGACAGACCAAATTTAGGGCTTATTATTGATAGAAATACAAATAACAATGCCCTATCTATGATGATACGTTTCATTGCGGAGGTTACGGCTTATTACTCATAATACACTTAGAACTGTTCTGCGCTGAGCAATAAACTAGACGTTAATTTGATGAATTTCCCTGGTTTATTAAGAATTTACGCTAAAGTTTAAAGAAATAAGTGGACGTCTAGAGTGACACGGATACTTAAGCGTTTCGGTTTTACACCATCTTCAACGGGTATTAACAAAAGTAACGAAAGAAGTACATTTACATTCTCGAAATACATTTATTAATGTATACTAAAATCAGAAAATGATTTAATGAATACGACAGCCCTTTGTGAGTACGCGTGCATCTATTCCATTTCCAAGTAATAAAACAGGAGCAGAAAATATACAGGTTTTTCATTGACGTCATCAAACGTCAACTGCCTGCCATAGGGTGCGTTCGGCAGATGCTTGGTCTGCGCTAAGCCAACACCACCTAGACAGAAGACCTGCGCACAGAAGCTGTAGACATTGTTAGATCATCGTCAAACGGCCAAAGTTACGGCTTATTATTGGTAGAAATATGATTAACAATAGCCCCGTCTGTGTGACGTAACAATGTATGACGTTTCTGTACGCAGGCCTTCTGTCTAGGTGGTGTTGGCTAAGCCCCAGCGCTGAGGAGTTCTGCCAATACGTCATTTGGACGTAATCAGCAAGGAAGCGAGAAAAAATCGGTTTGAACTCGCTCGCTTTGAGCCGTTACCTGAGACAAAATGGCAACATAATTTAATAATTTTAGAATAGTGATATCCAGCAACAAACTTATTACAATGGAGAAAATGGACATTTATTTATGGACAACAAAAGATCCCGGACAGAGGGACTAGTTATTAAATATTTTTAAATGTCAATTATTGTTGAATATCTCATGCATTCATAGCGCATCTTTTAAAAGCACGTTCAGTTTCGCTAATGACATTGATTTATTTTTGGTGTTATTAATAAATTAAAGTTTTTAAATGGGATTATGCTTGTTTAGTCTTGAATGGTAGAAATGATTCAGGATATGCCACAGTCATTAGCACCCCATCAATACTTTAAAAAGGAAAATAGTAATATTAATTGATACGATATAAATTTATTTATTAAACCAAAATAAAAAATATATATAGTTAGGTTAGGTTAAACAAATTAAAACAAGAAAATATTATAATAAATCAATATGAACAACCTTTTATATTACAGCAAAATGCTTAGAAAATTATTTTTAAATATTTACACTTTATACAATTTTAAATATCACGAAGCAAAGAAATTAGATTTCTTTGTAATTGGTGTAATGGGAAATACGCTATGGGTGCGTTCGGCAGACGCTTGAAGCGCTGCCTACGCTCGCTCGGCAAAAACCGTTCGGCAGAAACTTCAAAGCTTCGCTGAGGGCGTTTTTTGAAAGCTATGGTGACGACAGAGCCATCGTCTCGAGCGTGGTAAAGACAGTTGACCAATCAGAACAAAAAGGATTAAATAGCATTCATAGCGTTTTTTCCCATCTTTAATGCAATTTAATAATTAGATTAATGTAATAATTGTTCGTGATATTTGATACAAATAAAATTATTAAAAATCGCATTTTTAAGCATAAATATGTAATTAAGTTATATATTTTATTCAAATAAGAATAAAAAAATGCATGATTTTTAAAATTATGTATTTAAAATTGTACACAGTGTAAATATTTAAAAATAATTTTCTAAGCATTTTGCTGTAATATAAAAGGTTTTTCATATTGATTTATTGTAATATTTCTCGAGGCTTTTGTCTTAATTAGTTTAACATAAATTAATAATTTTTTTTATTTTTGTGTAATATATAATTTTATATCGTATTGATTAATACTGCTATTTTCCTTTTTTAAATACTGTTATTTTTCTTTTAAAGTACTGATGGGGCGCAAATGACTGTGACATATCCTGAATTAAAGAAATAAGAAATCATTTCTACCAGGTAATAATTTTTCTATTGAAAAATGGAAGGGGAAATTCTGCGACCTGGGATCGAACCAGGAACCTCGGCTATCATGGCCGACGCTTTATTGTTGCGACGTCACATGAAAACTCTCTCTAGGCGGACGGGCAGAAGAATAGGTAACAGGAAAAGACTTGGGAAAAATGTTATTCATGGTTGAACGCACTGGGAAACTGCCCCTCCAGGTCCTGCACATGCCGTAACCTCCGAGAGAGAAGGCCTCTGCGATGAAACGTAATACACTGTTACATCATCACATTTAGGGCAGTGTTATTCGTTTTTCTACCAATAATAAGCCATAAATTTGCCCTAACTACGATGATGTAACAATGTATTACGTTTCATCGCAGAGGCCTTCTCTCTCGGTGGTTATCCATATTCGACCTGTAGGTCTAGGCTGGGATTTAGTCCCCGATTGTCATTTATAACCAAAACGAATGGCTTTTTATTGCATTTTACACAATATTCTGTTGACATTTGTTTATATTACATTATTATTATATAGACAAGATTTTATCCAAGCGCAGTTTGCGCGGTAATTAGTTTGAAATTCAATTCATATTGTTGCAAAGCTCGCACATTCAAATTGTTTCGTGTGAAGAACTCAGTGTTTTCTTTTATTTATAGTTTGATAAAAATCGTTGCTCAGACAACAGAGGTCAGATGACTTTTCAGTTCCGACGTGTGCTTCAAGCCAGCGCCAACAATGCTGAAACGTGAAACAACAATGCAAAACTGTTTCCGTGACGAACTCACATGTTCTCCTTTATTTAGAGTTTGACTGACTTTAATTTCAAGCACGGCCTAGAATGCAATGGTCCGAAACCTCCATTGTTATCCATTGTTAATCCACCAATCACGGGTTTTGAGAACGGAAGCAGAGATCAAAGAATGAAGAATCGGATTAGCAATTGATCAATGGGATCGTCGCGTGCGCATGCTCACGTCAATAATGCTTAAAAGCTGTATTAACAATGTATTCATTCATAACAATCGATTATTATATGACATGCCATTATTCTTTGCGGTCAAATGTTTAAGCACGTGAATTCGACTCGAAAAGGGGCAACGAAAAATCTTGAAAAGTTGATACAGCCCAGCTAAGACCTTGGTCATATTTCTGAAAACAGAATTTGAAAAAGTTAATCCGTTTTCAAGTTATCGTGCAAACGGCGGACGGATAAACGTACAGACCAAGCGTACATTCTTAGAAGTAGCTTTTAGCTAACGCGCCTAATAAACAAAAATGACGACGTGGACTAGGAAAAGCAAACAGAAAGTTATTTATACGGAAATATCCTTGAACCAGACTGGCGGAGAATTGTGGGTGACTGGTTGCTATAAAAAATGACGAAATTTATACATTTATTATGGAACGCCACTATGGAAGATTAGTTCCGACGCCAACCCCCCCCCCCCCCCCTATAAGGCAGCACCGTGAAAGCACTCGGAGTTTCGCTTCCTTCTCTTCTTCTTCTTCATGCTCTCACCAACGCACTAAAATAAAAACGTCCGGTGACTGCAAAAGTCTTCCGACCGACTAAAACGCAAAATAGCACCCCAAACTCCCCTACGCGTATTCCTCCATGTCCACGTCCTTCGTCAATGGAAGAATGATAATAACAAAACAAAACGGATGGCTCGTGCACACCTCGCTCTGATGGTCGCAAACACGAAGGGCGCTCGTTAAAAAGACGACCCACCGCACGTGGCTCGCTTTCACTGTAAAAACGGCAGAGGACAAGTGACGCTACCATCTCTTCTGCTGCCGAAAACTTTCCACTTTTGGGCCAAACAAGCGTGACAAACGAGAAAGACTGCAGCCTCCGGGCATTCATCCGACACCGGAAGGTGAAGTCACGGCGGAGGTGGGGGGGGGGGGGATATGTGAAGCGCAGTCAGGTGCGACAACCGGCCCAGGTCATGCGCTCTTGCATTCGATCACCCATCGATCGACGGACAAGGAGGTGGGGAGGTATGTGTAGAAGCGCCGCGAGAGTGTGAAGTGCGTGGGTGGGAGGACGATTGCCGTTTTCGCGTGACGGTTTCACCTTCTCGCACCTCCACAACGAGGCGGCGGAGCAAAAGGGGGGGGGGGGGGGGGGGCGTTTTCATCTGAGAAGCGCCTCATGAGCTTCTTCCCAGGCCTGTAATTCGCTCCACCGAGAAGACAATTTGGTTCTCGATAGCCACCAACTCCACTGCACCTCCTCCCCTGTTGCCTCCTTCTTCCTTCCTTCCTTCCTCGACTTCCTTTCGCTCATAGAGATCTTAGCAGAATGGCGGAGCATGTTGTTGGCTCAACATCGTGTAGCTCTCGTTTCCTACTCACAACAAAACCGTTCGCTGCTCTCAGAGTGGGCCCCCAAAAAATGGCGACGCGTGACCAAGGTGACCATGCAGGAAAGAGCAAAAAAAATGGAGAAACCCCGAACTCCGATTTTATTTGAATGGCAAATAGCGAATCCTACCGTAAGCTCTGTGGGAAAACGAACAGAGAAAGTAATGAAATACGACAGAAAAAAAAATAACAGAGCGTATGTCGTCACGTTCAATTTATCGTTTCACCATCGACCCCTGCCCCATTTAACTCTTTTAAAACGTGCATCTAGCTAAATGCTAATTTCTCCTCTTATTGTCGTTTACTAATAAAACGGAACGGAACGTGCCGGTCTGAAAATGACGTCAAGCGCGCACCATTCCACTCGACCACGGCTGAGAGCACAACAAGGGCGATGGGAGGGGGGGGGGGGAGAGGAATAACAATTAGGATCAACGACGTCACCACGTCTTAGTCCATAAAAGCGAATAACCGGTAGTAGCAGCAGCTCATCTTTTTTTTTTTCTTTTGTATGTGTGAGTGTGTAGCTTATCATAGATTGTCAGGTAACTGTGTTCATAGTTTTGCTCGTCGCTTATGAGTAGCTATCCGTTTGACGGCATTTCTTGTCTTCTCGCTATCTTCCGTGCGTTCCATTCACTTTATCATGTAGTGGTACACCCTCACAATAATAGCGCAGTTGGTATACATCATAGAATCCTTTTTAATGCTACGGACGATGCAGCCGCAATCTCTAGAACAGCGTTTCCCAGTCTTTTTCGAACCGTGACCACCTTTTCTTGAAGTTAAGTAAATTGCGACCCCCCCCCCTCTCCATTTCACATTTGAGAAAAACAGTCATTTTAACAGGGTGGTCTCACAATGTTAAAAAATATTTGGTCGAAATTTTCTACAATACCCATTTCCATAAAAGTTGAGACAATATGAAAAATGCAAATAAAACATGATTGACTAACTATAGATTAGGAAAACTAAAAACATTACATGCGTTTGAAGTGACTGAAGTCAAATATGTACAATTTAGAAATGCCCATCTCTTTTTTGGTCGTATAGAATTTTTTAATGAAATTGTCATTGGCAACATGCACCATAATAGTTGGGACCGAAGGAAAAGACCGCACAGGAAGCCATAGAAATGACCCTGAATATTCTCGAAACTTTTCCCCTCTTTAAATGTCGACTGCTACGTGCGGCCACTCATTTACACGACGAGGCAGTGGATCAAGATATGCGCAATAGAATAATCCAACAATTTAGAAGCAATAGCCAGGAATCTTGGTCTTCCGTCATCTACAGTTTATAATATTATTAATAGGTACAGGACAAGCGGAAATGCCACCATTCACAAAGGGCAAGGACGAAGACCAATTCGGGTTTTCAGACGTCACTGCATTGAAAATAGACATTCAACAGTGACAGAAATTGCGGAATGGGCTCGAGGATTCTATCAAAAACCTTCATCGTTGAATACCATTCGCCGCTACATCACAAAATATAAGTTGAAACTCTATTATGCAAAACGAAAGCTGTTCATAAACACACTGCAGAAACGTAGGTGCCTGGCTTGGGCACGCACCATCTGAAGTGGACTGACCCCCAGTGCCGATGTGTTTTGTGGTCCGATGAATCTACATTTACGGTTGTTGTCGGCGAAAATCGTCGGCATGTACTTAGGACCAAAGAGGAAAAAAGACAATCCGGCGAAGTGCTGTACAGAAGCCAGCTGCAATAATTGTCTGGGGCTGCATGAGTGCCAATGGATCGGGAAACTTGCACATCTGCAGTGACACCATTAATGTACAAGCCTATATTGGAATTTTAGAAGAATATATGTTGCCTTCTCGGTGGCTCTTTTTGGAACCCGTTCCTTTCTATTTCAACAAAATAATGCCAAACCCCACACAGCTCGCATTAGAAGACAGTGGCTACACAACAGAAGAATTCGGGTGTTAAATTGGCCTGCCTGCAGTTCTGATTTGTCCCCACTAGAGACTATATGGCAAATTATTAAGAGGAAGTTAGGTCAAACGACGAGCCCGAACAGTTCAACAGTTGAAAACTTTCGTACAGCGGAAATGGCAGCAAATTCCCATTTCAACAGTAGAGAAATTGGTATCATCTGTTCCTCAAAGGCTACAAAGCGTGATCAGAAGGAAGGGAGATGTCACCCAATGGTAATTCGCCCACTGTCCCAACATTTTTGAGTGTGTTGCAACCCCCAGTTCGCAAAAACCTCATATTTACTACTATTAATTAAATTTTTGATTCCGAAATATTTAATACCCAATAAACTCTCTTCTTTTGAAATAAAATAAATTAATACATCAGTGTATCAATATTTTTGCTGTGTAGCATGTTTTCACATTGTCCCTAGTTTTATGGAAATGAGGTTTGTATAATATTAAATACAAAAAAAAAAAAAATGGGTGAACGTCGACCTGAATGGTCCAATGTGCATCTATAAAGCGAGGGAAAAGGAGAGGATGAGGAAGCGTCATCTCTTATTTACAGGATGCTGGAGTGCCTCGGACTTATTTGGGACACGTGATTTGGTGGCCTGCATTGTTCTGTGTTTGAAAGGCAACAAACACCGATCATCGAAAAGGGCGGAGGAAGAAAGAAACCAAGAGTTTGCTTTTTTTTTTATAAACAGAAATACCCCTTCTTAAAAGCCTCCTGCGCATACAAGGTGTCCCGAAATTCCAGAAGCTCAACGTCTACGCTGTTAGTGGGGAAAGAGCTTCGCTGGACGCGTGTCACTCGTCCTCTAGCCAGAGGCAAAAAGAACCGACGAGCGCCTGTCGTTCGGCATGGGACGGACTGATCGGGTGGGTGGTCGCCGTAGGGCCCAGGCAGAAGAGAGCATTCCTCGGGGAAAATTCACAGCCTCCGCGACAGAATGTGTGGGTGATATGGGAATTCAAAAATTCAAAAAGAGCCGTCGTTACGGCTGTCTCCTCCCTCTCCACACCTGCGCTCACCTAGAGCAGAAGAGAGCGATAAGGTTCACTTTGCCAGGACGTCTATAGGGTTTCTCATTTTGTCTTCAGACATCCACTTCGCCCCACGACAACCACTCCACGGATAAAAGCGAAAAATTTGGACTCTTTCTCTGTCTCCTCGGGTCAGCTTCTTCCACTCCTCCAGCTTCCAGAGCGAGTCGCCTGACGCTGCATCGGCGACCGCCAAAGGAAGAGAATAAGGGAGGGGAGGGGGGTAGGAGATAAAGGACTAGGTGGGTGGGTTGAGCACTCGACTTCTTCGCGCTCCATGACTCGATGCGTGGACGACCGTAATGATGTCGGCAAAAGGAACTGACTCGGGGGGGTGGACTCGAGCAGTATCAGGGTATAAAGGCACGCACCACTTGGTTCGTGGATCACGTGCAGCGCGGAAAACGAGTCGCCTTCTCTTCTCTTCCACTCGTTTCTCAGTGGAACAGGGAAAAAAGAAGAGAAAATAAGAAAAATCCACAAAAAGAAGAAGATGGAGTGTGCGAGGGAAGAGTGGGTGGTTGGGGGGAGGGGAGTGGAAGGAGTTGTCGGGTTGGTCGTCGAGGGAGCAGTGTCGCCTCGCGCTCTCAGAAGTTGGCGCTAAATCTAGTCGGCACGTGTCATGTGATGAAGCGCGCGCACGACTCATTACAGAAATGGAAATGAGCGCGAGCGACGCTTTCCAATTCGGGAGCGCCACCATCATCCATTACGCAGCCATCGATGGCAAGGGAGACCCCAAAGGAGGAGAGCGGGGGAGGAGGGAGAAAGCGACGCCGAGCCGATGCAGCCACGCCTCGCTCACCACTACCCGCACCCCACACACATGAAAGAAGGATGGAGAAATGGAAAGTGGAAAGAGATTCCTTGTGTGTCTCTCTGAATTCCGTTTTCCCAAACCGATCGGAATGGGAAAGAATTTTCGCCTGACACCGTGGCGGCAACGAGTCCGAATCCGTCACGGAAAGTCGGCGATTTAATCAAAACACACACACACACACACACACACACACACACACACACACACAAACACACACAAACACACATACATACACCAAGAGGTAAGGAGAAGTATTAGTGAGAGAGAAAAATGACGGGAAGACGACGAGGCAAAAGCGAGCAGCAAACCATTGAAAGAGTCGATAAGAAAATGCCAAGAGAGGGATGGGAAGCCATTCCAAGGACAGGAGAAGCGATGGTAACTTTTAATCAACGGTTAGTTGAAGATCCATTCCACTGTACGAGAACGTCGAGTCTATGCGAAGGCTATGAGCACAAGTTTCACGCTTCCCCTGAAGACGGAGATAGGCCCTACGTATACAATACCAGGGAAAGACATCACTCAGCTAAAAACGTGGTCCATGATTCGTGAAATGAGAGTAAAATGTCCATCCTCAAAAAAGAGAGATCCTTGTCAACAAATACCCCTCATCGAGTCTTTGGCACTCTAATGAAAACAACCAGTCATCTGATCGAAGCTTTTACAAACAGCAAAACACTCCGCACCATCTTCGCCTTTGCGTCGAGATCCAAACTGGCCTTCTAACATGAACGACGTTCTTGGAGAAAGTGAAACTGAAAAAACGATAACAAACAACGTCCAGCACTTTGTTTCAAAACAGCTCAAGTCAAAACCGCAAATCAAAAACTTCCCGAAAATAAAGTCCTGTCCATTGTACGATCAACATGGTTTGCATACACTACCTTTGAAAATTACAACTTTTCACCATAAAAAATAGAAGTTATGGTATGCGGAGTAATTATTTGCGTCCTTCGACACGTGGCTTCCATCCTGGAATACAACAACAACAACAACAACAACAACAGAAAAGTGAATTTACGAGAGGCATACTGAAAGTAATGAGCAACATTAAATAAAAAAAAGGTTAATACTTGGTTAATTTTAAAAAGGGGCTAGCCTCTCATCTGCCCCTTCTCAAAAATCTGCTCCTTCACAGGCCAGTCTGTCACTATGCGACAGACGAGGACGTGAAGAGAGCAGTGCGTCAGTGCCTTCGGCGACCTGGAACGGACTTCTACCGTTAAGGAATGGAGATTATGTTGAGAAATACACAAAAGTTTATAGTTTGAAATGATGTATTCTGTGTATCGCAAGTATTAACATTTTTTTTTTATTTAATGTTGCTCACGACTTTCAGTATGCCCCTCGTACTCCAAGACAAAACAATTTAGCCTTTTGACGCCAATTTATAATAATAATAATAACAAGAAATTAATCCCTCGAGAAGGGTATAGCAAAGTAGCGGAAGACTTGAGGTTATCTATTTTTACTCCATTATCTACACTTTTAACACCCCCAATTTTTTTAATCAAAAATTGATTTTCTCGAACGTAGTATTTAGAAAATGTAAAAGAGCCCCATCTTCTTTCGTTTCTCATCATTTCCGATCGAATGATATAGCACATGCCATATATTGCCCTAGTTGTTAGAACGAAATGTGCAGATTTACACTGGCGTGCATACTTTATGCTACATTTCGCTGTTTTCCACCACAACTCCAAGCCGACTAGAACAATTTGGCCCAAACTTCATAGTAATGTAGATTTTGCCTAGAGGAATCTGCATACTAAATTTCACTCCTGTATGTACCACGTAGACCTTTTGGTTCCCTCTAACTCCCACCCCTTAACTCCGACCCCAGTGGACCAATTAAAACCAAATCAAAGAGTGAAGTAGGACATGCCTAAAATAAGCTATATTAGGAATTTCAACCTTCTACATATTGAAAAAAATGTAGAAAATGTGAAGGAGACTTACGGACGGGCAGACAGACGGAAGACGGACATTGTGAAACCAATAAGTGCACATTCATCCGCTACTTATTATTATTAATACTGATGGGTCTTGCAGTAAATGCAATATCGCAGATGAAACCACCCAACACGTCATATCCAGTTGCAAACTACTCACGCAGACAGATTATTTACACAGACATAACCAGGTAGCCAACATCATACGTCAACATCTAGCTAAAATACACAAGCTTAGGGACATCCATAAATATATCCCAGACACTGTCTTAGAGAACACCACACATAAGCTAAAATCACTGACAAAACTATCCCTCATAACAGACCAGACATTACACTAGTAGATAAGCAAATCAAACTGAACTACATAATTTATATCTCCATCCCCAACATGCACCAACAAAATCGCTAAATATTCAGATCTTGCACACGAAATAAACGCCTTTGGGGAATTAACAATACACAGTGTACGTTGTCGTTCTTTCTGCCACTGGGGTTATTCCTGTCCGCATCATTTGGAGGAATGATCAATGCCATAATAATAGAAAGAAAAGGTCAATACTATCTCCTGTTGCCATTATGTCAATACTAAAATGATTACGCCACAGCTCAATAGGTTGCTCCACTGCATTTCCAATGTTTAATAGATTTAATCATTGCAAAATACTCTTCAGTTACTGAGCATTGCAACCCCACCCAAATAGTGGCCTTGGAGAACGTCATAAAAAGAAAGCGCGGCTGTCAGCAGTATCGGTGGTTCAAACCCACCCTTTCCATTAGGTCAGAGTCTAGCTTCATGATTCGCCCTTTATCTGTCACACCAAATACCTCAGAAATGAATCTTCCAAATTCCCGAAGAACGCAATCATCTACATGGAACAATATGCCCTTTACTCTTCTAAATTCAATCATAAGCTGCAACGATCCTATGTGCACGAGACATATCAGCTTCAAATCATCCTACTCATTTAATATGCAATCTCAGATAAACAAACAAATACCTGGAGCGGTAAATAACTTTGATGGACGGAAGACGACAAGAGCATGCTTAACAGGATTCTATGAGCTAATTTTACCAACTAGCTACTTAGAAGATATTTAAACATCATTCAAACAAACACTCTCCTCTCTCTCTCTCTCTCTCTCTCTCTCTCTCTCTCATACAAATAGACACAGATACACAAGGAGTAGGAACAATATGCCTGGGGGATAGGGGTATTTTCAAGTGAGGACTAGACTCTGAAGGGATTCTCCTGGAAAGACAAGCCGTCGGTGGGGATGGGGGTATTTTCGAGCGAGGACCATCTCCTTTGAATATCCATCTCCTTTGGTCATCGTCATTGACGGGTACGGCAGAAAAGAAGACAAAAACTCCTAGTCAACTCTTCCGACCTATTCCTAAATAGATAGCGATCGCCGCCACGACACCTCACTCTTCGAGAACTCCAACCACACGGGTGTACCATAATGTCACCTCACCTAACACCTCAACAGTTACTGCGCAGCCAGTGCTCTCGCCGAAACAGAGCCACTAACGCAACCCGAGAGCAAAGGTCGAAGGTCCGGGCGTCCGCGGAAACGAAAGAGTGTCCGGTGCGTTTCGTGTCTCTTGGCGTGTCCTGTTCCGCTCTTCTCCGTCCTATTCGGCGACAGCAATGGCGAAGAGAGTGGGAGTGGTGGGGAGTGGGAGGAGGTTTGGGTTCGCCGTGAAACCGTCGGCGCCGAAAAGCGAGCCTCGTCCATTCGACCTTTGGTTGCACTCGACGCCATAAAAATTTATTCTTAAAACGCAGCCAACAATTACACGTGAACGAGACTGTTAAGTTTCGCGGACAAGAGAGGGCAATAAAACAAACGGACAATTTTACACGCAACGCCACCTACCCCCTCCTTCCCTCCTTGGCGAAATGGAATTATTCAAAGGCGTCGCTCCATTCGCCGAGTGAAGGTGACAGCCCGAGCGAAGGGGGTGGTGGGTGGAAACAGGTGGTGGACCTACTTGCGACGCTACTACCTACCTTAACGGCCAGCCCACCACCGTCCATTCATTTGTCCGCAGCGGTCGAGGTTCGATGGCGAGCATTTCCCGCGTGCACTCGACGCCGATAAAAGGCTCGAGCCACCAAAAGGCGACAATAACAATAAAACCATTAAAATTTAACACCCCGCTTACTGGCAGCCGAGGTCAACGGCGAACCGCCACCGCCACACACTTCTAAACGGACCTCGTTTAACTCACTCACACTCCCCTTTTGCTGGGAGGAAATTGCTCGCTCTCTCTCTCGTTTTGTTTTTTTGTGTTTTCATTCTATCTCCCCCCCCCACTCCTCCTCCACTTCCAAAACGCAGCAAAGCGAAACCACTAGGGACCCTACAACGCAAGTGGACGCAAAAGAGGAGAGGCGACGGGTTAAGGGCGAGACCACTGCAAAACACATTGGAACAACGGTTGAGCAGGAGAGAATCCGTCGTCGCTATTTTCCTTTCTCTTGAGCAGGGGTCAGCAAAAGAAGGGGTTCGAGCGATATGCGACGAAATCATTAGTTTACCGCAATTCGCGTTTGCAATGGGACAAGGACGCCCTTTGGCATTCACGGATTTCGTCTTCCTCTAATTTCCATGCGACAACTCTTCTTCCCGTAAGCTGCTCTTCCCGGTCCTCGAATCTACTTCTACTTTCGCGCCAAACACCGTATGGTTTCTAATGGTCAAAGAAAAATCAAATAAAAATGGAACCCACTCCTTCTTGCAAGCGAACGTTCCGACTATGCTCCTTTTTTGAGGACTGCCACAACCGCTGAATCGGCGCAATGGAAAGCCCCGCGTTGGGCCTTCGTTGCCCGTTCGCTTTCCGAATTGAGACCCTATCCCAATGACCCTAGACAGGAGGAATGATGAATACCAAAAGATCAAGGAAGCCGCTATCTTCAACGGTTTTAAAATCGAAATAGTGGACAAACTCATCAAAAGGCAAAATTCCAAGATGAGCATAGCACGTTACACAACCCTCAATGACCCCGACCAGAAAAAAGATATGGGATACTTCAGCCAACCCTACAATAGGAATTTAACCAGAGGCATTGAAAGAGTATGCAAGATGTTCAATATACATGTAGCATACATGTGGTGGACGATTTCAAAAGACTGAATTTTCTTGAGTCCATGGAAATCATGACCCTTATAAATACCTGTACAATTCTTTTGTTACTCGATTCATACAGAGGATGGCTACTTAGTAGCCGAAATGTACACATATGATGATTAAAAACTCTTTTTTTGGAAAAGTGGTATCCGCCCTCTCTCTGTCTAAAAGAATGGTTTGCCGAACGAGGTCTGACAATGAATACTGATAAAACACCAATACTAAAACTCAAAAGATAAATCTTTAGTAAAATCGACGCACAAAATCCTCGGAATTACCTTTGATAGAAAACATGACTTCCACCATCACATCGAAAGCATAATGATTCAATTAAAGGCTAAGACATAAGACTAAAAGGTTATGTATGGAAATTGGTTTTCTTAATTATAAATTGTTGTTGACACAAGCCAAAGCATATAGTTTACACTTTAAACTTAGTAATTTACTTCCCAAAAAAGAATGGGACAATTTGCTAAAAGAATGAATCTGGCCAATCAAAAACAACAAAAACTTTTAAGAAAACTCGATCTCATTATTTCTAACCAGAAACCTCCGGTTATACGCACAACGCGTCACGACAATGTGATTAATCAGACCAATTTGCAGTTCACGGAACAAGAACTACATCTCCTCTCTAAAGGGTTAAAATTTGCTTTGAACAACAACCGTAAAGACATCGATGAATTAGAGGGAGGTGTTCGTTTTCTCCCAGAGTCGAGTAAGGAAACTATTAGAGACCAATGTAAGCAAGTATTATCGAAAAACTGGATAAATATTAAAAACAACGAAACTGAATCAGATAAACAAAACTTAAACATCGTCAAATCTCTTAAAAATAAGGATATTTTTTTCTTTTATTTAGTTAAATAGTCTTGTTTTTCTTATGAAGAAGTTAAGACAATAGGATCTATGCATGAATTTTAAATTTGCTAAAACTTATCAATTATTAAAATCCAAAATGAAAAACAATTATAATTGGATTTTGCTCAAACTCCGATGATATGATTTTTCAATGCTGCCAGGCCTGTTTTTCGTTGGTCTCGTCAGTAAACACGGCCAAGCTTAGCCTTTAACGAGCTTGCAGCAGAAAATTTGCACTTATTCGTGTTACTAGCAGTGGAATTACAGACGAAAATAGTCTAACTATACTCTGTCCAACGAAAATTGGAGTGGGCGTGTCGAGTTAAATTTCCTATTTCAATTGTTAGACATTGTTGATTCTACTTTGGCAACAATGTCTAACAATAGAACAAGGACGTTTAACTAGACACGCCCACTCCAACTTTCTTTGGATAGAGTATAGATTCATCACATGTATATAAGTATTTTAAATTCAGCAGAAAAGTATACAAAAGAAACACGATAATGACAAAAAAAAGCACCAGGAAAAAAGGAAAAAGGGGTTATATGGATAATAGTAATGAAAATAAAGAAAAACTCTTTCACCACAACAAATAAAACTCTTACAAATTATTTGTTGTGGTGAAAGAGTTTTTCTTTATTTTCATATTTATATAAACAATATACAAATTTAATATTTAACTTTACAGTGATAAACTCTCTGTAACGAAACTCCTTATAACGCAAAACTCTTTATAACGTAAACATTACTTGAAATTTGTTGGTTTGCTTTAAAACTCATCAATAATTGATTCACTCTCTGTAACGAAACGGTTGCTCTCTAACGAAGCAAAAAAAAAAAAAAGCCGTTTAACGGCGTTCGGCGCCACATATGTACATGTATTTTTGAAAAAAACTTTATCAAATGTACATACGTTGGTTTAGTTGTTAGATAATTAACTCAAATCGGTCTTATTATCAGTCATGTTATTAATTGTAAGTTGACATTCCATCAGTAAA